>JAPMOR010023574.1:32300-125209 GCA_026543865.1 Argiope aurantia
AAGTTAATATCCTGTTTTTTATATTCTAGTAATTTCTATTTGTTACAATAGCCCTATTACCAGAAGAAATTGAGTCCTGATATTGTTCAATATTCTAAACACGAGGCAATATCGCGAATTTTTCGTGATAATGTTATTTAATAGTGGCAATAAAGAGAATTACCATAAAAACTTATATTCATTACAATAAATCTTCTTTATCTACATTTTCAATGATATTTTTCTTTTGTTTGCGTCTTTATTAATCCATTATTTAATTTGTGGAATAAATTTTATGAGAATATTTATTTAAAGATTAAATTCTTTTCAAATATTTTATAGACTAACAAATCAAGATATATTTTGAATTATATTTTGAACTCTCAACTTCTTAGATGGATAAGTTAATGGCTGTTTGTAGTTCGAATCATAATTTGATAATACATTTCAATATCTTTTCTACTTTGGACATTGCTTACGCATAAAAAGTATACATGCATTAAAAGTTCAGTGTAAGAATTAGAGATGCATAATTCACGAATTTGAATAACAAATAATTTTACTATTGTTGTTTTTAAATATTTGTTCCAAATATCTTTTATTTCAATCATATTATTAATTAGTATTAAATATATAAAATTTATTAATTAATACTGAATTTACTAATTTAAGTAACGTGTGATTGAATTAATTTATCTATTTCAGCTTACTTCTAAAATTTGAATTTTTTTCTAAACTATTTATTTAATTTGTTTATTGGAGTAAAACATTTTCTGAAAAATTTGAATTAAAAATATATGTCATTTCTTTAAACTATTTACTGTAGTTCTATATTTAACCAATAGATGGCGTCAGCAGTAAACAGAATATATGCAGTCATGTCACAAGCAACTAAAAATTAGCTTTATGGAATAGTGCATCATAAAATGCAAATATCGGAGAGTCTAGGTCACTCCCATGAAGTGGAGCGATGACTTCACACTTTCCAGTGAAGTCACAGCTCCGATAAATTCAGTAATATGCAATTCAATGATATGATAATTTCAAGAATAACCGTTTCGTTCACTTTTCAATCCATTCGCAGATCGTATCGATTTTTACTTAATATCGTGTTCCAAGACCTATAATCGAAATATCACCAGAAAAATCGTATCAAGGATATGAATCACACCCCTCTTTGAAAAGTATTGATCACTGGTATTTGTGACTTTTTGATATTGGTTACGTAATAACCGTTCGTGAAATATTCGTCATTCCTACTCTGTACTGGTAGTTTATATACTGCGTTGCACAAGAATTTATTAGAGAAATAAAGTATATAAACTGTTCATATTTTAACATAAATTCTATACAAATTAAATGTAGGAAATATAAACAAAACATTAACTTAAATAAAAGGCCTAATTCGCAAGAAAATTGGCTCAAACGGATTTTATTTGTCGCTGATAAATGATTACATAGATATGAAAAAGTAACCCTAGGATAAGAATCAAAACTTAAGTTTTATGAAAAAGTTCTCAATAGATATTTGCCTTCCTTATTTAATTACGATAAACGAAAACTAGGTCGGATTGCCGCGAGCCGAATACTCAGGAGTGTACTGTAATAAAAAATGTTGACAGCGCATCACGAAAACATAATAATGCTACGCTATAAACTGTTTGAACGGAACTCAATATTAAGATAATTATTCTCGTAAAATTTGTTCCAGTTAAAAACGAACCTTCTCATCATCAGGTTATTATTATTTTTCTTTCTTCCGAAAATTTTTAACTCAATAAATACTCGAATAAGACATTCTCACACTAACAAATGCAGAATTCACTCAATCGAGATACATTTCATATATGCATAAATTACTGTATTAAATATTTTGATTGTCTTATCAATTGCATACACTAATTCCTTGCTCTTAATATAAAATTTCCGCAGACGATTTAATTTCCCACAACACTAAATTTTCCCAGAAAGCATAATGTCAAAAGCTGGATATTAAAGAATAAAACTTCCATCACAGTGATTTCCGAAATTAAGAACGCATCTAAGACTAGTAAACAAAAATATCAAATATTTTATCTGTGCAATTTTTATGCCTAAATAACAATTTTTAAAAAATCACAAATCCGAATATATCTTTTTGTTTAAAAAAACGAAAGAAAAAAATATTACATAAACTTCTCATATAATAAGGCATTCAAAAAGAGATCATTTGAAAATTTTGCTGTCTCTTGAAAATTGTTTTTAAATAGCCTATAATTTTAATATTGTAGTTTTCAGTGATATTGGTACAAGAATTTACATTACATATTAAATTAAGGAAGGAATTTACATATTACACCAAACAATTAAAGAAAAATAGATATTTTAATATATATCTATTATTTAATTAGAAACTGAATTGTGGAAATAATTATTCTTTAATGCACCCAAATATTGAATTTTATAGCCAATTTCATCAAGAAAAATATATGATCTATTTTTT
The DNA here is from genome assembly GCA_026543865.1 of Argiope aurantia. Taxonomy (NCBI): domain Eukaryota; kingdom Metazoa; phylum Arthropoda; class Arachnida; order Araneae; family Araneidae; genus Argiope; species Argiope aurantia. The sequence goes on from JAPMOR010023574.1 coordinate 34,762, forward strand.
CCATGGATATATTTCCACAAGAGAACTGAAATATTTTCTTTTAAGGAGAAAAAAAAAATTTTTTTCATTGAAAATTATTTTTCTTTAAATCTCAGGATATTTGTTTTTCAGCTATTTCAACCTGTTTTTGTTGATTTATTATGGAAACATATTCTCCCCTTTGATGTAGAGGTCAAAATTTTGCAAAGGGAATTTTTTAAAAATAATCCTGAAACAATTATTTTATTTATATAATGATCTTGTCCTTAGAAATTGTGATCTGTTCAAACTTAAAAAAATTTCATTAGCATTTTCTGAATGCAATTATACATGTTGAATTTTGTCTGCTTTTAAATAGATAAAAGCTTTCAACCTATTAGTTCCTCTACCTTACAGTTTTGGCCATTCAAAATATTTATTATGCAAAAAACTTTATTTCTTTTACAAAGAGAAATTTATTTGAAAATACCAAATTAAAAATTTACAATTTAAATTAAATTCATAGTATATTTAAATATTATAAATTCATGAATTATAAATATTTAAGAATAAACTGTACATATTTACTTAAATACATCAAAGAATTAAAATTCATATTGATAGTTTTGATTCTAACAAAATGGATAGCTATTTCAAGCCCATGAATTATTTACAACAATCTATATTCCAGTATTTCACTAGCCATTTACTGGTAATAAATCTACTGTTTCATAGTACACTTCTTTACTAATTTTTTAAAATACTTCACATTGAAAATCTACATAAAAAAATGAAGCTGCAATTTTATCTATTTTTTCATTTAATCAGATTTTAATTTTGCTCAATGTCCTTTATCATGCAACACTTCTACACAGTTTCAATAATATTTTATTATTTTTGATAAGATGATTTATTACAGGCTACAGGACACAAAATCATATTTTTATAACAATTTCACATAAATTAAATCTCACACATTCTAATAATATATATACACTAAGATCTATGACTACACTGCTTGTAGTATTGTCAAGAATAACTGTACACTTTTATACAGTTGAAACTTTCAAAAAGTTCCTTTTGTGTAGATTTTAAGAATGTGAGGGGAAAAAAAAAAAAGAAAAACAATACTCTGGGCAAAACTCTCAAAGGAAACAAGAAATCACAATACATTTACCCATGTATCATTTCTTTAAAGTTGAATGCACAAATAAACAATAGGAAATTTAAGAATATTATTCAATGCCCATAGAATACAGTAACCATACAAAAGAACAGTTTGCATAGATATGTATTTCAAATTTAATGACATTCACCAAAAAATTGTTTCAAAATGAGCATGATTTCCATTAAAATAACTCCATGAAGAAATTATGAAAAGTAAATCTTAATTTACAACATGTCCCATAAAATTTTAGGCAAGCATTGTTTCTAAATATTTTATAAAATTTAAAGGGACGGTGGTCAGCACACCTAACTCTTCCTGATGAAGATAAGTTATGCATTATATTTATGATGAGTAAAGATGATAAATGATATTGCATCCGAGTTTTAATAGTTTTCCCACCTTCACATACAAGAATACAAATTATTGCAAAAATTGTCATTATTAATAATTTGACAGTAAATAATAAAAAAGTAAAGAAATTCCTTCAACATTCCTTGATGAAAAAACTAAGCATTTATATATAGTTAATAAAAAAATAATAAAGTTAAAAATCATGCAAATGCAGTGAACACGAAAAAATGTCAATTAAGTTTGGTATTAATATACAGTTCTTTGAAAAATTACTTCAAAATTTAGAAAAGGCTTAAAGTATAAATAAAGTTTATTTTTTATGATATAAATTATTATAATAAAAGCATTACTTAAGCTATAAGTACTGTAAAGGACATGAAATGAAGTTTGCATTCAAAAACATTCCAAATTCAACGACTGCTTTTACAATAAGACAAGATTATTTAAAGAGAAAATTGAATGTTCCACTTGGTTAAAAATATACTAAATACCAGATTCCAAAAATGACAAGTAGATTATAACTTAAAAAAAGGAGCTGCCTTTGAATCAATCTTTTTACTGATTTCACATTTATCAACTTTATGGCCATATCAAAATAAATAATACCCTACAATGCATTAACTCAAAATCATAATATTTTTTTTTGTCACTGAATGATCAATCAGCAATGTATTATAAAATACAGAAAACAATTCCTGCATTTATAAAGCTATAAATGATATTTTAATATTTAATGAAAAACTAATACAAAAAAATGAAACTGCTATGACTTCATTGCATTCAATCCATTAATTACATAAGCATCAAAACATTCAAGTTTGTACTGTACTACAGAATAATTAGCAGGTATTTTATCTCACTGAAATTCGTTTTCAAGACATGTATATCCTAGATTTTGTTTTTAGGGCCAAAAATCAACACATAATAATGATGCAAAATCAACAAATGCAATGAAAGTGGCACACATTTAAGTGGTACAATACAGTTTTTACAGGAAACGACTAGAATAAACCTAATGCCTTAAATACATCAGATACTTATAAAAACAAAACGTCTACAAACTCTATAAAACTGCAACAATGATTGCAATCAACAGAACTTGAAACTATCACAGTTCGAAAAAAAATGGCAGTGTGCAATGGTTATATATATGTAAAAAAAAAAAAAACTGCATCTAAAAATGCGATTCATGGTCAGAAAAAAACATTCAATAAACAAATTAATATATTAAAAATTTGACCAAATAAATATTTTATCAGTCCAAATTACATTGTTTGTTTTTTTAAACTAAACAAACGTAAATAATACAGACCTATGAAACAAAGATTAATATCACAAATGATAAGCAGTTCACCTTTCAAAAACCAAACAATTCTTCAATTTGAAGATTAATATTATAGTTTTGTTCACTATTTTTTTTAAATTACAAACCATTACACATCATCAAAACAAAAGAATATTAAAAAACAGTGTGAATCCAAAAAGTACTGAAGGCACATTTAATATTGCACAGATTTGAAAAGCATCTTAAAAGACTAAATAACATGGGATAGTAACAAGAGGTCTAACAATATTTACTCAAAGAAAATAATGTAAATTTTGAGTTTCAATGATTATGAAAAATTAACTCCATAAATGATAAATTATGCAACTGCCATTTTATTACAACTGAGGATACTGAAACAAATCCTTTAAACAACAAGGATATAGTTTTTTAAAATTACGTTACAATAACCGAGATCAATTAACTTCTAAAAACTCTTGAAAACAATAACAAAGTAAATTAAATCTTATGATACAAATATTTCCAATATTTAAATTAGACATATATACAAAGGTTTTACATTCAGTTGGAATATAAAAATGACTCCCAAAAGGTGAACACCATGGAAATACACAGCTACAAAGTTCACATACAAATGTTTTTCCCATTTGGATGATTTAACAGCATGGTCTTAAAAAATCACAGTACTGAAACATGCATACAGCAAATACTGAAGAGACAAGTTTTGTACAATATGAAACAAAAGTATGTACAGTATGGAAAAAAAAAAAAAAAAAAAAAAAAAGAAAAGAAAAAAAAGAAAAAAAAAAGATCACAAATCCAAAAAGATGACTATGCAATGTTATTTCCACAAATTCTTGCCTCTAAAAAGAAAAAAGAAAAATGAATAACACAGAAAAGTAAATTAATCTATAATACAGCAAATTTCACTTTGTTAAAATTATAAAAGATCAACTTCCTTTTATATCCAGCTTTTTGCTCATTAAATGAATCACATCTTATACATAAAAGAATTTTATTTAAAAAATGCTTCCAGAAGTTTTTTTTTTTTTTTTGAAAGCCCTTGTTAGCTAGCTATGCACTAAAGCTAGTTAAAATATGCTCATAAAACTGAGGAAATAAAATCCTATTGTTGATACAGTAGACTTTAGATTTTATTTAGGATATCTCTCAAAGAAGGACGGTAGCCAGAGATGACTGATTATATAAAGATCACAAAACTTCAGATGAAATAAAAATTAATGAAATTGGTACAGATTAGAAAATTTTGCAATTACTATTTTCCCCTAACAGATATAGTGAAGAATTTCTGACTAGACAGCTCTTTAGCTAGGGATACAAGCAAGTTGATTGAAATAAACATTATAAAAATATTTAAATTCTATTAAAAAAGGACACTATTTAAAGTTTATCAAGTGATAGGTTATCAGGATTCCAAAGGCATATCATTTATAAATACAAAATGTCTACCGAAATAATGAAGCATGAATGTTACACAATCTTGAATTACAATAAATAGAGATAAGCATTTTTGCAAAATTAAAAAACAAAAGAAATTTAAAATGAATTATTACCATTATGTTTAAAGTTAAAAAAAGTAACTAAATTGATCAACTGATTAATAGAAGAATCTCATAGTGTTCACTCTAGCCATAAAATTCTGCCAGGGAATGAAGAAGTTCATTTTCTCTAGAAAAGAGCAGGCAAATGATCACTGATAATGTATCTAGTCATCACAAACTTTTACAGGAAATTAAAATATTTGAAATCAATTTATTGGTTGGGGGTGGAGAACTATAATCTTTGACTTTCACAATTACTCTAGATATTTTCAATGCTTTTAAAAATCCTAATATAATTTACTGTAAGGATTATGTACTTAATAATTCAAGGATAACCACTAACATATGCTGTATAATATGCCGTTATGCTGTCATTTAAAGAGTATCCAAATATCATCCTTAAAGTAACCATTATGTTATTTTTTTTTCCTTTCCGCTCATTATCAATATTCTGCAAGATGAAGGATTGTTTTTAAATTTCATTAATTCTAATGGAAGCTTTTCTTTATTCACAAGAATGCAAAAATGTGTTATGTTCTTATATTATGGTTGCTTAAAACTTTCCACAAATTAGTTTTCACTGCCTATAATAATTCCTTAAAAGCAATATACTTAAGCATATTAAATGCTTAAGATTTCTAAATTTTTGTAATTTCAAAAAATAATTATGAGAGCATATTGTTCCTTAAAAATTAATTAATAACATTTTTATATAAATATATATTTTATGTTTTACCATCATATTTTCTTTATAATATATAAATATAGTAAAATGTAATTATAGTTTATATTTTAACCATTTCAAGATGTAAATGCAATCTATATTTCTAATTATTCTTAAATAAGTAAGATTAAAGAAATACTTGGACATTCCAATATTTTTCTTCACTCATTTACATAGTGAAAACATAACGACATCTCTAAATATATATCAAAATTAAAAAGAATATATTCTGTTGAGAGAAATAAAATCAGAGAAACAAACATTTTGTTAGATAATTAAAAGAACTTTTTCATACACAAAACAATTTATCATATTTACGATAAAAAGTGCTAACGCATAATCCTAGACCCTAACATGATTATAACTGCTACCTCAATAAAGAACAATTAGTTTAACTAAATTACTCTTAAAAATTAAATTTATCCATTGATTCTAAATGAACCTATTTGCAAGTTTAAATAAAATATATCAAAAATAAAATATGCACATTATTAGTTTTAGAACAAAATATTTCATCAAAATACTCATTCATAGCATTCAGTTCATAATATAAACTGAATAATTACCATCAGTTCTATGTTATATTACAAAATGAAATCTAAAGAAAAAGAATACCTTTTGGTAATGAAACATTCAAGACTATGATGAATATTGAGGTATTAACTCTGTTCTGAAACTTGTGCCGAAGAAGACGTAACAGCTGTTAGTACATTGACATTTTCTGATGTCGAGGTAACATTTACTGGAGACTCTGAATTGGATTCTGTGACTATGGGGGCCATTGCAACCTGAATGCCATGAGCTTGGACATCAGTCAATTGACTAATGTTAGCTACAACCGTTTGATACATGGACACAGGAATGGATACCATGCCGGACACAGGGAAAGCTAAAATATATTAAAATAATAAAGAAATGATGAACATTTTATAAAAATGCTACAAAGCATGAAAAACAAAATTTTATCGCGATATTAATCTAATTACATTCTTTTAATAGTCCAATTGGAATCTAAATATAGCCAAGAATGTTAACAAAAATTCCAAATTTTAAAAACTCATTTGTTTTCCTTCAACAATTTAGGAAATTTTGAGATGGAACCCATTTTTATACCATTCTAAAAATTCAATTGTATTGAAATTAGTTAATGATACTGTAAAAAGCAACCCTTTAAATATGTATTATATTGAAAATCTTAAGTCAATACATAAAAAGTTAGAATAATATTTAGATACAAAATTTATTATTGAAGCACATACGCAAACATTTAAAAAAAAAAATCATTTATAAATATAACATTCTCACAATTCTTGGCTAAAATGAAAGCAAGCTTAGAAATGTTCAAAACTTAAAACCTTGCAATCTCCCCACAATTATATGCAGGGGCCAAGAAAAACAAATAATGAAAAGAATTATACCGAAGAAGATGTAACCGCTGTTAGAATATAAACAAATTATTATAGTAGATTAAATAGCATAAAACAATATGATGCAAAAATTATTGAAAATGCACCAAAAGGTAGATAAGACTTAGAGCTACCAAACTGTATAATTAATTACTTTAAGAAATATGTCCAAAGAAAGTTTTCCCAAAATTTTATTTAAAAGTAAATTGATATGTTCACATTTTTCTCCAATAACAGGGGATTTTACACAATTTTTTTTTTGTATCACTGTCAAAATTTAAATGCTTTTTGACAATATTGATATTATTTCAAAAATCAAATAATTGTTTTAAACTATTTAAATGAATTCATATGAAAACAAAGACAAAAAATTAAACAATATTTTATGCCAGAGGTGGCGAACCTTTATGGATCGATGAGCCATTTTTTCTAAAGAAATGTTCAATGAGTTATAGACGTGCCGTCAAATAATTTTGATGTGTGATAAATAAAATTAAATACTAACTCAAAACTCATTCTTTACAACAATATATATATATATATATATATTTTGCACTGTATAGTAGTAAATGTTTTAGTTATGTGCAATACAAATTAAAGTAACATTAGTGTGACTTCTGTTGTTGCAGATTAGACGAGATATCTTATATTAGGATTGTAAGGTTTACTTTTAGCAGCATGCATGCTGAATGGGAGTCATCTGCCAAATGTTATTCATCTCTATAACGTTATCTTAATGTTATTCATCGCTATAAATAATGACTCGCAGGCACAAGTAGATGAAAATATGGTTAAAATAGTATAAGCCAGCTTCTTCAAACAGTTAAATATGTCTGGAATTAATACCATGTTTCCAAAATTTTGTTACTCTCATTTTTACTTATATTGCTTGTTAATATTTCTGTTTCAATCTATTTCAACTTTTCTTCTCTTTCAATAAATTTTTAAATCCATATTGATCTAGACTGGAATTCAATGAGTTGCATTTCAAACTGATTTTCAATTCACAACCAATCGAATATTGAGTTCAGTTTATCAAATGAAATCGCATCGAGGGGTACATAATAAACTCCCGATAATACTTTGAACTGTGAAAATTCCGCTGAAAATTTCTCGATTGAAGAATCAATTACGGAAATAAATTCATCAATAACTTTTTCATCGTCTGGTTTCTCATATACATGAAAATTTGATATATAATATTGATATTTTTTCCAAGTTAGTAGTTTCTTGTAATAATATTGTTTCTGAAAACATGCAATTTAGCAACAAAAATGCAAATGGTCCATCATGATGACAATTGTTTTATTTGTGCCTTGAAGTTTTACATTCAATTCATTGAAATGTTGGTATATATCTGTAAATAACATCACTTTTGAAAGTCGCATAATATCCAACAACTGAAAGTATTAATCACCCCCCCCCCATTTTGCAGAAACGGCCGATTTCTTTCAAGCAGTCAACAAACCTTTAGAGTATGTTCCTGCGGGTCAACCAGCGAACATTATTATATATTAGTAAGTCATACATCGAGTTGACTTCACTAACAAACTTTTGTTTACAATATGAAGTTGACTATTTTTGTGACTAATGCCATTACATTATCAAAAGATGTTAAATCATTCTTAGCATACAAGGCTTGTTAGTGAACAATGTAATGAAATTCCAGAGTTGAATGTCCTACGTCTATTTGAAATAAACTAATGAAAACTTTTTTTTTTCGCCCACCACATTTGGTGCACCATCAGTTGTTACTGAAACTATTCTTTTCAAATCAATTTCTTTCTTCAGCATGCAAATTTTTAACATCCTTATAAATATCCGTGCCCTTTGTAGTTGTTAACAATGATTGTTATTGCAATTAATTCTTATTGCAATTAATTGTTAATGCAATTCTTCCTTAATGATGTTTCCTACAAAATATCGAGCAAAAATAACTAAACATGCCGATTTAGTGACGTCAGTACTTTCATCAAGACACAGTGACATAAAAGGAGTGGAGTTAATGCCATCTGTTACATTTCTGGTCAGTTTTAAGATTCTTTCTTTTATTGTGTTTCTTGATAGAGGAATATCTTTGATGCACTGAATTATCTTACCTTTATTATCAAAACCCTCAAAAGCTAACCAGGCTTCATTCAAAAATTCTCCTTCTTGAAAAGGTTTACTATGCCAATCAATGACATTTGCAGCCAAGTAATATTGTTGTGCACATGTGACAATTTTTGCTAACATATTTAATCATTAACTTCAACTGTTTATTTCTGCCTTATTGCACTTGCAGGGAATGGGAATATGGAACGCACCACGACCGATTACTTGCATTTGTTCGAATTACTTCATAGTGAACTTTGTTATTTTGAACTAAAAGGCAAACCACTCCCCACCCGCTTCCAATGCAGAATAAAAATGAAAATATTAAGAAGATCTGCTTCAAGCAACTGATCAATAAATAACTTTGCAGCTATGTATATCTTTTCATTGACTTTATATTTACTTCTGATAATTATCTGCTAAATAATTCATAAAGAATATACTAACAATTGGAACCTAAAACAGTCCACACTGTTAGCACTTAAAACCGATTATTTAAAGTTTTGCATTAATCAGTAATGTTATATTTAGAAAAAAAGAAAACATTACCACTCTGAGTTCCATCTTCACCAGTGAGAATTATCTGGCCATCGGGATTAATTGTAGCTTCAGTCAAGGTAGCGACAGCTTGAGCTCCACCTTCTCCATTAAGATCAATGCTTATTGGAGTCACAGTTTGTCCATTGACTTGATGAGTTCCGGCTGTTAACTCGCCATCAGCATTAGAACTCAAAACCTAAGAAATAAAAATTTATTATATGCCAAAATCACATTTCTTAATTCCATAGTGACTGTTGCTGCCAAATTTTTTGAACATGGTTTAATAAAAATTTTTAGGCATTAATACAAAGTTTTATTGCACTTTCTAAATTTCAACGATATTTATATCTTTGATAATATCTTCCGATGTTTATCTTTCCAATAATGAGGTCTACGGCATTATTAGTTACAATTACAGTAGAGTTCACAGGTATTTAATATGAGTTTTATGAATATTAGTTAAATACTTTTGAAAAGAAATAAACTGGCTTCAAAATCTTGATACTGATTACTATAAAAAAAAATCAAGAGATGCAATATTCATGTTAAAAAATGACTGCAAATTTATACATAATCGGATTGGCATTTCTTCCTTATATTATAGTTATTATAATCAAGAAATGTAATCAAGATATTCAGTAAATAATCCAGATATCAATTAAAATCAGCACTGTAGACTATATTCACATCACAGAAACACATTAAGTCCCTTTTATATAACTAGTACTATATTCTCATTCAAGAGTTACTATCATATTTCAAAATTTAATACATATTCAATAATATTAATTTGATACATATACTATAAAATATGCAGATTAAATATAGAAATAAAAATAATAGCAATAGAAAATCTACATAAAATTTAAACTTCGTCTTAATATTTCATCTCCTATAACAACCCAAACGATCGATTTCCCTCTCTAAATATTGCTTATAAAGTGTATGTATATATATATAAAGATTTCAAGACAATTACACATTTATATAACAGTGCAATATCTCTTCAGGCTGAAAATTGTTTTGAAGTTCACAGATCTAAACGGACGTATTATATTTCATGATATATACAGATATTTAAATTACAATTCACAATGTTTAAAGAGTGACACAGAGTTTAAGAACATTATTGATGTTAAAAATTCATTATTCAAAACAATCTCAAAATTCTAAAATGCAATAGAATTTCTGATAATTAAAAATAAAGTCTCGCATGATATAAGGATTTTTCTTATTTGAACCATTTATAAAATAATCTCTTGAATTAAAAAATTGCAGTATATAGCTCTAGGAACCAATTTAATATAAATGAAATAGAAGTTGTTTTAATAGCAATTCTCATAACAGTTAAATACTTAATTTTTCATGAACAAAAAGTACAAAAATAATTTCACCACCAGAAAACCAGGATATATCAGCCAGTATGTACCCCATATAATAAAGACAGTGAAACAGCAGTAGTAGTAAAATCATGATTGGAAGTTTTTATCTCTTTATACTGTTTGGGCAGAAGTAATTGAAAAATATTTTAATCGGGTATAAAATAGCAAAATCTGTCAAAAACTTTTAAAACTCTCATAATTGCAGGATTCTTTTCATTACAAATCAATTTGCTATTTATAATCAGAGAATTTCACAAGCATTCTAAATAAGCTATAGATGTATTTTTCTAACTGAATCAGAATATAGCAATTCCGTTCATCATAATCACTTGAGGTGTCAGGCTATTTCATCATTTCCAGTTCAAATAATTTCACATACAACATTTAAGCAGAAATAATTCTTAAATGAATCAGAATCTCGCAATTTTGTGCATTAGAAGCACATGAGGCATCAGCATGTTTTATCATTTTCCGTACAAACAAATGTTAAAATATTTATTTTAGCCTTACAGGATATGCATACCAGTTAACTATGGTATACAGTAACCAGTAGTATGAGGAATTAATCCAATTTCTTTGCTTTTACCATTCTATTTAATGCAATTATACTACTGCAGGCTGTATAGTAAAAAATAACTGCAAGATTTAAACATGTTAGGAAAAATATCACCTTAGTATATGCATGCATACATAAACCTGCCTGTCTTGAATGCAAGGATGTTGTCTGTTTTATAATGATGCATAGTTTTTAATTTTAAAGAATACTTTTTAAATTTTAATACTTCTAAATTGTACACTTTTTATTACAAGACAATTGTCCTTTTGGTTTTGATAATCATGAAAACGGGAGGACAAAAATCAACCGACAAAATAAAATTGTAATTTTTTCCAAATTAATTATTTTAAATTAACTAACTCCCAGCTAACTTGGACGGATGCTTCATTCCTAAAATTGTCGACATTGATGTAGAAGCACTGAAATAGCAAAAGGAAAACCCTGATAACAGGAATATATTCAAATTAGATTTAAAATAACGAGTGCGGCATAAAAATTAAAAAGCTCTCATAATTGCAGGATTCTTTTCATTTGAAATCAATTTGCTATTTGTAATCACAGAGCATTTTAAATGATGTGTAGATCCATTTATTAATTGAATCAGAATATAGCAATTCTGTTCATCACATTCACTTGAGGTGTCAGGCTATTTCATCATTTTCAGTTCAAATAATTTCGCATACAACTATTTGAGCAGAAATGATTCTTTAAGAAATCAGAAGCTTGCAATTTTTTTCATTAGATATCACAAAAGGTGTCGGCATGTTTCAGCACGAAAACATATATAAAAAATATTAATTTATTTTAATCTTAAAGTATATGTATATTTGAGAATTATATACTTTTTGGCACACTGACCAACATTATACGAGATTCATCCAATTTCCTTGCATTTGTCATTCCAAAGTTACAGGTATTTACATCATAAACACTTTTTAAGACGAAACCTGTGTTGTTACGTGCGTCAACAAAAATAAAATGCAGACAAACTTACTTTAAAACTAAATCTTATTACATTATAGATAATATTATCAAATTTACATCAACTTATTTTTATTCAAAATTCTAGCATCGTTTTTAAATAAAGTAAAAGTTCCAAAAATATCACTGTTGCCAATCTGAATTTCACAACTATTTACAAAATAAAATTTATAATTATTTCAATAATCATTAGGTACTTTTAAATAGAATATTTACGATTTATGTTGCAACACCTGCATTATGTGAACAATATCCAGGACCTAGAGAACTATCAGATAATGATTATGGTCTGGTAGTGCAAGGGACTCGTCTTTACTATTCCTGCTTCATATCCCAATTAGAACATCAGTTCTAAAAGAGTCAAGTGTCAACAGAGATCAATATATATTTAAATTTTCTATTGTACAAAAAGTATTTATAGACGTTCCGTTATTACTCGTAATACCTCTGTCTTTTTGAAGTTTGGAATCAGAATTAAGTTGGAACAACTTTTTCAATTGCCTATGAATAAAATAAATCTCACAGAAGTCAGACCTTACAGTATCAGAAATACTGTATATAAGTTAATGAGATTATAATTATTAAGGAATTTAGAATCACTAAATATTGTCATTTTCCCATAAATCCACCAATGAAAGAATTAATATAAGATGACTATAATATCTAAGTATAATTCAAAACAATTTTCAGGATATATGATTGAATGCAAAGACCTGGAAAGTTAGATGTGTCCGATACCCCGATGTTCATTCTGAAGTTTCATTTGAATTTAGAATTCTTTTATTAAGAAAAAAGATACAGAGTAGAGGAATCGCATATCTATGAGGAAGGGAAGGGGACTCAAGTTCCAATGATAAAGATTAAACAGATTAATTACCAAGGAAACCATTTATTGTTTTTCAATAATGTTATTGGACATTAATCCTTTTCATGAATTTTATTCTAATGCACATATCTAAAATCAGCATTTAAGGCTATATTTGAATTTAAAAAGCAATGTGTATTAAAACAAGAATTTATTTAGTGAAGCTTAACGGAACAGTAGACTTTGAAATAAGCAACAAAATTAGATTTAAATATCTTTTAAATGTTTCAATGCCTTAAGTTTTGAAGAAATTAAATGAAATTGATAATAAAAATTTCAGTCAAACATTAAAAGAAAATGCATTTTATGTTTCGAGTTCTTTTTAGCTCATTAAAGATCAATTTCTAAAGCACTTAATTGGAATAACAAAAATTATATTTTATTTTGTTCAAAATAAATTTACATTGGGTAATAAGAAAAATAATAAATTGGTAAATAAGAAAAAAAAATTAAAAATTAAGTCACTTGGAATATTTTGAAATTTTAAAAAAATATATATCTTAATTTTTTTTAAATATATTTTGTTTTAAAATGCTTTTAAAAAAATTTGATGTATTTATATTTTAATACATATAACATTTCATAAACCCTGAATAATTCCTAAAAGTGTTAAACAGTCCTGTCCTTCCCCTTGAACATTTGAGATGAAATACATATATAAATCCCCATTTTCTAAATTAGAATAAAAACAATATTCAAATCATATGAAATAAAATTAATCCTATGGAAATTATACATATAAAAAAACAAACTTACAGTTCTAAGCTGAGCTTGTGTACCATCTGATAATGTAACAACAGCATTGTTAGGATCAACTTGTATGAGAGAAACTGTTCCATCAGGGTTGCTTATTGTCTGCACCATTGTCGGATAAGCATGTGTCGTTAATGGTTGAGCATACAAAGTCTACAGAAATAAAAATCCTTAGTAAAATTTTTTCAATAAATATTTTTTAATTTTTCAAAAAAGTAAAATTAAATTATCATTAACTTTAAAAAATAAATAGTGAAGACTTACACCCTGAGTCCCAGTTAGTGATTCAATAGCTGATGCTTGAGCTTGAATTGCAGCTTTGGTTTTTTCTTTATCATCTTCATTTGTAAAGGCTGGAAGAAGATCTTCTCGCCCATGATATTTATAACAATTAATTACAATTTGCCTCAAGGCATGTGTCCAAGAAACCTAATTAAAATAGGATTTATAGATTAGAAAAATACAACCTTAATACTTTTCCCATCTATATACCAGAAACTAAAATATGCAAAAAATACAACTGTATATAAATAAACTTGTCATTTTTCATCATTTTAATGAGCTTACAGAAAAATATAGAAATTTTATGCCATACCATCAGAATAGGTACGGTACATAAAGTAGTAGAAATGAACAAGTGTTTATTGATAAGCATCTTGCTATATAAATATTAGCATGTACATTTGAGATAGGTTTTAACAATGAAGCCATAAAATAAATCTAAGTAAGCAGATAAGGAAAAAACCTCATAAGTTTTCAAATTTAAAAAAAAAAAAAAAAAAAAAAAAAAAAAAAAAAAAAAAAAAAAAAAACACGAGAAGTGAAAAAAAATCATGCTATAATAAATTCAAGGTTCCATTAAAAAAAGCCTACAAATAAACTGTACAAAGGAGGACAAATCATACTTGCTTCAAAATTCTTACTTCATCATGACTGAAAACAGAATTAAATAATACCGTAATAAATCAGAGAAATTGCAAGTTGATTACTTTATATACAACGCAAAGAAAATTACCTTTTGTTTATCTTCGTCTGTACGTGCGTCACTTCTCACATTAGCCCAAGGCAGCTCTTTTGGCCACCATGCAGGCCTTGTAGATTCTCTACCCCAACCAGGTTTGCCCCTCCCAGTAGAATACTTTAACATTAACGGAATAAATGTGCGTAGTTGAGCCTAGGAGAAAGAATATATTTAATCTTAACATACGATATACATTAAGATGAAAAATGTTACTAAAATTCAATTTATGAGTTAAGGATTCAAATCATTTTATCAATTTAGCAATAAAATTATTTTTTAAAGTTACAATTAGAATTAAATGTGAACACTATAACATATTTGATGTTACAGCCTAAATAGTTAATCAAGCTCTGGCATAATATATGTCCTTTCCAATTAAAACATCTATGTATTCAAAGGTGAAAGATTGCCCAAACATTTTAAATGCTTTTCCCATCTCTTTAAATTTAACAAAATCTAAAAATGAATAAAACCTCTATTAACAGTTAATAGATGATAACTATCAGCTAATAACTTGAAAATAATATATCATGCATACAATAAGTACATATTTCTCACACTATAATGTGCTCAAATTAACACAAAGTAAAACCAGGGGAAAATTTCTAAAATTTTAAAATAGAAACATGTACACAAAACCAAATTTTAAAGAATATTCTAAAAACAACATGCACAATTTATTTATACAAGAGTAAATAGTACATTTAAAAATGTAATAGCACAAACTCAAAAATATTACAAGATGCCTGCAAAAATAAGCACTAAGCACTCTACAATGATAAATTTAGATTTTAACAAGTTAATTCCAAGCCAATATATATATATAAATTATTCATTTACTGGATTAGACTTGACAGCACTATAGTTATTTTTTCTTACAATTTTGCAACATATACATAATGTATTTAAAAAAAAAAATTTTGTTAAGATATTTATTGACTATTTACATTATGCTAATAAATATTATTTCACAATGCTCATTTAACTACATTTAAATGAGGTGTTCCAAAACTGATCAATAGATTTTGAAGCTAATAAAATAAAAATTAGAAGACACAGCTTAACCTAGTCTAAATTGGATGATTATATACACACACACACTATATATATATATAAACCATTATTGCAAATGAAAAGCAACTAAGTTATCTCAAAAACAAATTTCAAAATACTCTTAATTAAAAAATTAACTGCAATGAAGAAGTGCATAATTGGAAACCTATAGAGTTGTCAACTGTGCAATAAATATTAAAAAAGTATGTTATATTTGATGTTATGCCTTATATAGTAAATTCTCTCTGATTTGACACACCTAATGGAACACGCCATTTGGTGATGAAGCATCAATTCCTATTTAAACTCTTTCAGTATATAATTTGTTTAATAAGCTGTTTCTTAATAGGTTAATATAGTATTTTGTTTGATAACACATTACTGACTTATTCTCCACACTTAGAAAAATGCTCATTGTAAAGTATCAGTTTTATTATAATCAATTCAGTAATGCTTATAATCACATGTGTTGTGTTAGAGAGTCTACTGTATGGTAGAAGTTATTTTAGATACCATTTAAAAAAATTATTATACATGTGTAATGAACAGTATTAAACGTCAGATGTTACATCTGAAATTGCGTTGCATATAATGAAAATAAATTATTACCATGCAATAGCAAAACTTCATGCTAGAATACACAATTGCATTTCAGAAATTTGATTCAGAAAAAAAAAAAGTTTCTAGGCTTTCTTTTACATCTAATTAAATTATTTATTGAAACAAATCTATTAATTGGAAAGTTTACTTAAACATCCCTTTCAGAAACTTTCATAGAAGTTATAAATCAGAATCTGAATACCTCAAGCACCTAACATTCAAGAAATAAAAGCAAATTACTTGAGTCATTTTTTCGACTGGCGTTGGTATACCATCGATAACCAACGGTGGCAATTCGTGCAATGTTGGGTCATCTTGTGTCTGTGGAGGTGCCTGCTGAGCTAAAGCAGATTCTAATTCTTGCATTATTACATTTTTACAATTTCTCACCTATAAAGAAAAACAAAAATGAAATGTATACAAAAACAAAAACTTAATGAGATTATTTTCTTAATGTGAAAAGTGACAAAAGCATTAAAAATACTAAATAAAAATCTAACATACCACATTTTCCAACGGATGTGCACCAAATACTTTAAAATTATTTTGGGGTTTACCAGGCGTCACAACAAGAACTACAGCCTGTTGACCCACTCGGATAGTATACTCATCAATTGTTGCTTTCAGCTTCCTGCAAACAAGAGCCTTTACTTCAAAATAAGAAAAGAAACGAGGGATTTGTTGAAATACTTTTTAAACATTGATAAGCAAATGTTATAGTTCTATCCTAGTAGATCTGCTTCAATAAAACATAGCACCCTTTTATAAGAAATTAATTGCTACCGAGAATGTTTAATAGTAAATAGCCTAATTTCTAAATAAAAGATCTTCCGCCTGTAATTATAAATATTGCAGCAAGTGGCAATATGGCAAAAGATAAGCCATTACACTAAATATTACATCTGAACACAATTTAAACAACAAGCAATATTCTACAAGATGAAATTTGTTCAGTTTCTTCGAGCTCTTCCAATAAAAAAACCTCTCTTACTAATCAAAAATGTGCTTTAACCTATTTTCAAGTAGCACTGCCATGAACTATTGTATAAAATATACAATTTTTTTCCTCTATAAAAACAGATTTTATTTGAATTAAAGCAATATTGGAAAAGAATGTGTAAATTCTGAGTAATTCTACAAAATAGATCTGGTTAAAGAATACTGCAAAAGTTTTCAAAATTCAGATTAATTCACAATTTAGACTAACTATTCTATTCATATTTTGTAAAAATAATTAAATGAACTTTTATACAGTCCTATATTAAAATGTTAGAGATAAAATATTTTAGCAAATGAGTAATAAAAATATTAGCATTTCAGCAAAAAAATGTCAATTCAAATAAAGCTTCTTCCTAAGCTGACTTAGAATTTGAAAGCTGAGTTGAAAAGAATTATCTGCTGCTTTTAAGCCTATTCAAAGTAGTACCTTAATAACCTTGTTTGTTGACGTTTCCGAATTGAAGGATTTGTCTCGAATGAATGAGGTCGCTTTCTCTTTTTGGCAGTAGCAATAGCAGCTGCAGCAGCCATCCCAATTGGCCCTACAAGTTGAAAAATATAAATTTAGACAATTAATAAAATCACAAACTAAAAATTAAAAATTTAGTTATCTTTACCTTTTAGTTATCAAGTTCAAAAACAAAAAATAGTTATCATTACCTTTTAGCTATCAAGCTAAAAAATAAAGAATAGTTATCTTTACCTGCAGCAGCAAGTTGTGCAGTGACATCTGCAACATTGGAGGAGCTAAGCAGATCCGAGTCATCAAATGTTGGACTATCCAAAGAGGAAGAAGGATCACTCATATCATCCGGGATGATAGAGTGATTAACTGTTGAGGTCACATCTGTGCTGATGGCAGACCCCGTACTCATACTAAAAATAATTATTATATATATTTTTTAAATAACTGATGACATAAATAAAAGAAAAAACATTAAAAATTCAATTTATCTCTACCATAAAATTTATTTAAATTAACCTCTTAAAGTATGTCCCAAGCATATTGTACTGATTTGACAAAGTCTGCAAGGCAAAAACAAAGACATTAGTTCCTTAAAGCAATCCTCTCTTACCTCTGCATCATAACCTTAATATGGAAAATAAATTTCATTATTACCCTCTTGAAAAAATAATACTGCATCATTATTACATCAGGAAATTCTTCCACAGACTGGACCTCAAACCCATAGCTCTGTAACGAGGCCTCTAAGTTAAAAGATTATATCAATAATAGTTGAATTGTGTCAAAATACTTAAATTCATATAGTTACACTAGCATCAAGTATTTTATTCAAATCAATAAGTTTTTTTTAAACCATTGGGATGCTACAGAGACATTGACCTACTTACATCATTTAACTTTAAAATGTATACAATATAAATTTTACTCTAACACTACAAAACAGACCTCTACCAAGATTATTACTAATTTTAGACAAATATAAGGTGATTGTGTATTTTCTAAACAAACTGGTAAATATGATAAGCAAAGTATTAATGTAAGTCTATCAGGACAACACCTCCTGCCAAATGTTTTTGATTACAGTGGCTGTTGTTCAAGGTTGGCTTGCAAATCTGGTAAAAAAATTTCTCCTGAGTGTTTGCTGTGTAAGAACAATAGAGGCAACATGCAAATAGTACTCATGTGCTAGTTACAATAAAATAATATCCTCCTAGTTTTATCAGCAGGGGAAAAAAAAAAAAAAAAAAAAGGAAGTAAGCAAGAATTCATCATTATCTGTATTAAATGAATGTTTATATTTACAAAGAGAGAGAGAAAAAAATACTGCTTAAAAATTGTTTTCATTCTTTATTACTGCTTAAAATTTTACAAGACAAATCTAAATGCTGGACAAAAAATACATTGCTTATGTTCTCAAATTTGACAGAAATTTGTCTAAGTCCCTCAATATTACCCTCTTCGGAACTTTTGTGTCGCAAATGCATTCCTTACAGACATTTCTGATAGCCAGCCATACCAACCGTGCATCGTTATAAGATGAGCTTCGTAGACAGGTGCTACATATGTGCATTTTAATCTGGAACAATTTTTAAACACAACTAGAAGGCTCCTTGTTACCTTTTGAAATGAATAGTTTTAGCAACCTGACCTTCAGCTTATTCATAAGCATTTCTTTTCAATACATTATTATTAACTAGGACTTTTACATTTCTTAATTCAAAGAAGACAATAGTGAAAAAATTTAACTTTTAAAATTGAGAATTCATTGCTAGATAAGGAGAATTTTTGTGTGATTTTTCTTCTTTCAAAATAAGTTATATAGCAGAGGTGGGCATAAAATAGATCATGTTCGACTGTTGGACTGCCAAAACATTTTGGGGTGACCGCCTTTACTAAGACCTAAGATGAGTAAGCTATAAGTAACACCGATGAAAAATTTCAAAAATATTCCTGATGAGCTGTTTAAAAATGAAGGTCCATTAAATAAAGAGAAACATAATGAAATAATAAAACTTCACTATGAACTCTAGAGATGTTTTCAAGAATTTAATAGACTAGAACTAACAGACACATTCATGTGTTACCCATTTGGCAATGTTAAATGTGTAAAAAAATAACTAAAAATATAAATTATCTTTATCTCTCGAGGAAAACAAAGTTATTTTTCTTTCAAAATGGATTATAATTTTAAAATGCATAGTTCAGAACCTAGGAATAACTTTTGGAATCTAAGTATTCTAAATAAAAAAAAAGTACCTTGAAAGTAAAGTATCCCAATTTAAAAAATAGTTGCATATTATTCAAAATCGCTCTTTGGCTCTATCTACATGTGTGAATTTGTATTTTCAACGATGAATATAATTAAGACAACATCTGCTGTATCAGCGATGACCACTTAGAATCCAGTACGCAATTAGTAATTATATACTGAGACATTCACAGCATGCAGACTAAGTCTTCTACTAACCAACTATAAGAATTAACTTTAGATGAATTAATTTTTTACTATCTTGAACTGTTTGACATTAAATGCATCATTTTATATTATATTTGTAGCTATTATTATTATGTTTGTATCTTGCTATCATTATTATATTTGTAATTATGTAAGTAAGTATGCAATCCATATTGTTCAATTTTTTAAATATTGTGCACTTTTTTTTATAGCTCACCACACTTGCGCCATTGGGGGTGGACCACAACACCATGAAAAAATTAAATGTAGCCCATACCCTAGAAAAGTCTGCCCACCTGTTACACAATATAATTTTTAAAAATCACTAACAAATAGCATAAGTCTTGAACTAAACATTTGTCTTAGCCAATATATAAACATTAGGTTAGTAACAGTTAACTCACCGACTAAACAAAAAAACTTTGTCTCTAGGCAAATTTTCCAATTGTTTGGCAGTAAGGAGTACCTTAGTCTCGGTGCCATCCCCCTCGAAAGACATGTCACCTGCAATAAATAACATACTATTTAGTTCACTCATTAAAAATATCAAACTGTACAAATTATATTTTCACATATACAGGAAAAAGGAAATTTAAGTTACACATTATCAATGTGTAACTAATCAATGTGTTACTTTAAAAAATGTAAAACTTCATCCAAAGGATTAAAGGGGACAAAAAGTCTTTTAAAGAAATCTTATTTACACTGGACATCAACTCTAATTTCACAACACTGATTTAATAAAATCACCTTGTGGAAAAAAAAGGGATAAATAAAATAGAAATAACCCTTAACTAATAATAGAATAGAGCATTGTTATTCCAAAAAGATGATGGATTACAAGAAGAATGTATGATATAGGAAAAGATTTCTCAATTCCAGCAATTAAATTTTTTATAAGCATACTGCCAACTAATCAATCATCAATGCAATTTTCCTACAATATGTTAAAGGAAAGGCAGGTTATAAGTTAAAAATTTTAATGAATTAAGGTCAGAACATTGTATTTTCAGCAAAAATGAACCAAATTGGTATAAAAAAAGTTTTGAAAATAACAAAACATTCTGATAAAAATTTTTAGTTTAAAAATTTAGTTTAGTTTAAAGTTTATAAAAAATTATTTTTTTAAAAAAAGATCAATATACATGAAGAAATATATCTCAAAGAAAAACAATAAATTAAAAATCTCACTGTCAAGAATACATTATGTAACAGCAAATTAAACATATTCAAAACTAATCTCAGATATAAATGAAAATATATTGGCATGTACAAAACTTTTTCCTTGGCTACTTAACTTGTCTGTATCTGGCTCAGCTCCCGTATACGGCCTTCGCCAAGTTGGCGAGAAATTTAGCAATAAACAGTAATTTCAGGCCGCCGTCATTGCCATCTGTACTTTTGCAATGCAAACCCTATTTAACTCCACTTTTGTAATGTAAAGGCACTCAACATGAAAAAAAAAATTAACCATACCAGAGATTATATGATTTCGATAACGTTAATACAATATTTTGAAGTTATATCTAAGGCTATCAATGTTAGATCTAAAAACATTAAAATGTATATACATGACAATTATCAGGAAAAACAGCTATTAAAATACATGAATATAACTATTAAATTATAAATTTGTCTCCTTTCAAAAAGATTCATATATCACAAGCATATAAAACATAATCAGTATAATATGATTTATAACTCATGAACAATCCAAAGTTCCCTTTATAAAAAGAATAAGAATGAAACAAAAGAATGACTTGTGGTTAACTACATCTCATAATAGTGATAATGCAAGAATATAATCACAAAAAATATAATAAAATAGCAATGGATATTAATTCTTTTAATTCTTACGTCAATGGGACTTACAACTATATTTTATTCGGTATATGTAATGAAATTTGCAAGATGAATATGAAATTATATCTTATATCCATATATCTTACAGAAATGGCTTTCGAGATCTTTGTTTTTGATTGCAAATAACACAACAAACTGCCAATTTTTTTCTCCTTCAATTTTCATAAGATATTTTATAAATGTAGTATAAACAATCTTCAGTCTACAAAAATAGGAATTAATAATAATCAAATAAGAAATTTCAATATTTTTCCTTTAAGCGAATCAGTCTAAAATATTTACAACTTTGATAATAAAACTGCATGCCAAATTTCAGCTTAATTAAAGAATATGGTATAATTCCAAATTGCAATTCTTTTAAAAAAGAAATTGCCAAATATAACCTAACTGTATTCTTTAGTTAAAACAAATTTCCTATTATCCTCTATCTGAATCAACCACTTGAAGGAAAGACGTTCTGCAGATGAATTACACATGAAGTCTGAATTTTCATGCAAACATGTCATCTCCTTCCAAAAAAAAAATTTGGTAAGTTTTAAAATATGGAGTTATTAAAATTCCAAAATTAAATATTTTGACATATATAATTTGCATGAGTAAAAATGTAGTGGTGCAAATAATTTTTTTTTATCATTACAGTTTGTACAGATAAATATCTGCTATGCTATTTATATTTACTACTAAAATAGTCACCACAGAAAAAATAATAATGAAAAGAAACAACTTAAAATAAAAAGAAGGCTACATTCTTCATCGATTTTATTGGTTATTTGAGAATCAATTTAATAAATATAGAATAATTTTTAAAATAACTTTTTAAAAAATTCTTAAGGTTAATTTTGATTTTAACAAATTCCATGAAAACGGCTTTATTTTCCATCCCAAGGCTAGGCTTCAAATTGACATTGTGAAATAAATCAATAAATTTATTAGAATTCAGACAGATATAGGAAAGTAATAAGATTTCAATCGTTCTTTTTATTACCTCCCACATTCATTCAAATTATTTTATTATGATCACAGGAAACGAATTTAACAACCAGCAAAAGTGGTAGTAATGTGAAAACAAGCATAAACGTCAATAAATGAGATTACACCATATATAAGGAAGTACATGCAATTTACCTTGTAATTGGATCATCATTGTAGTTTCTTTTAAGATATCTTGGCCTTTATACTTTTGGAATCAAAATATACATTTGTTCGGGAGATGGTAATGGTTTTAACCATCTTTCTTAAAACACAGAAAATGCCGGTTTTTCAATCGTAGATTAACGAAATTCAATATCGATCGACAACACATATCTACGTAGACGGCTAAACCTAAGCTTGAAGCGCTTGCTATGCCTACTTCCACGGTCATTTTGGAAAGTTTGGTTGGGAAAAAAAATGAAAACGCGATACACACAGAATAAAGGAAATTAAAATCCTCTTGTCCAACAAACGCCCACTTTTCGGCTTTACAGCTGAGCTTTTATTTATGATGTTAAATCGGAAAACTGAGCACCTCCATTGAGCAGTATGTGTGTGCGTCTGCGCCAAATTCCCTTGCTAGTTCACTCCTCCTTGGTGGAAGTAAGAGGTCAGCTTTCCTCGGAGCCACAAGATTTTTCTAAGTTTAACACATGGTAGGTACTTCTTATAAGCTACATTCCTTCTTGGATATACATCGGTTAAACTTATACATAATAAATGATGTTTCTTCGTTCTAAGCGATCTTTTAAAAGCACGTTATAATACGCCTACCCTCCTCACTTCGGCTAGCGCCATTTTGCTTTCTGCGACTGCGCTGTAGCATATTGAAAGTGAGATTCATCTATGTTTATTGTAACGTATTGTGAAATACGTTTTGATAAAATAGTGAATATTAGAGACATAAAGCCACATTTTGGGTTTTTTCCACTACATAAAACAGTTGTAAAGAGTAAAACTTACCTTAAAAACGTTAGAAATTCACTGAGTCGTCATGCGCGCGTCAGTCAAAAAGATTTTAGTCTGAGCAGGTAATGGCATGGCGTAAGCCGTGTTTTCAACCTTGCAGCTGTAAATTTCGACCAAGGCAGCCGATCGATAGCAGGGAAATACCACAGCGCCATCTACTGTTCGCATCAGCAGCAAATTACGAAGTAGCTTTGAAAGTAATAGGACGGTTGTACGATTAAAAAAAAATTAGCATTAATTAGCAACAAAAAATTCTTTATTATTGAATAAATATTTCAGAGTGAGTATAATGAGTTATTTTGTGAGATTTCGTATATAGCTGTATTTAAAAAGAAAGAGGAATATACTTTTATTTCTGAATTTTAAAAATGGTAAGCTATAAAATTTATTATTTTTCATTCTTCAATCTTTTAAATTGAAAAATTAAAATATTTCCCTAACATGTGATATAAAAGTAAAAGAGTTGCCATTATTTCTTATGAAACTTGGAAATTTGTGGTTACTTGTAATCTAACTGGAAAATTGCAAATAATCAAAACAATTACGTAAGAATTTGTATTAGTTGATTGCTATGAATGAATTTAAATGTTTGCAAATAAACTCGCTTATGTTTGCATTATTCATTGTGAATATAGTCTTAAGCTAATTATGTTTAATTTGCGCGATTATTAAAAAGAAACAGGATTATTATTATCTCGATTGTTAAGATCTGTACTTTAAAATTTTTTTCGAAGGTGAATTATATAAACTAATTTCTTTTAAGATTTTCCTTCCTCATTACTTTGCTCGTGGTATATTGCTCATATGATGTTGGATCTCATTACTAAAATTAAATAAATATTTGAATGAATAGTAGAGTTGATATTTTTTTAAAAAGGTAATAATATATTAATTTACATTACTGAATTATGCATGTTATTGTAAATATGAATTGTATTCAAAATTTATATGTGTATTAGATGCAGTTGATTTATTTGTAAAGTTGTTTATCAGTGATGTTAATTTTTGTTATTAAGTTATTTAATAATTTATTGAGTAATTTATTCAATATATAAATCAGATTTAGAATCTGGTTCAAATATTATGAAGGGGATTTTTTTAAAACATAAATTATCACAATATAGAGGTAAGTGGGGTTAAAGCAAAATTTTTATGAAACATAAGCAGAAGATGACTGTACAATGAGTTGAATGTACAATGTGTTGATATGTTTAGATGGAAATGATGATTTTCTAAACCACATCATAGTAGATAATGTAATTTTTTTCCTTTCAAATTTTGGCATGTGGGAGCAATGTGTTATCTTAATTTTGTATGTTTATAGGATAAATTAATATCAATCAAATTTAAATAAATACTTTTTTATTTGAAATGAAGCTAAAGTCAAGACTGAAAAAAAGCTTCCATATGGTAGGGAAGAAATAAGCTTCCATATGGTATTTTAGGAATAAATTCATAAAATTAATGTTTTTAGTTTTTAATAAAAATACTTATTTTTATTTTTATGAATGCTTTAAGGCATTCTGATGTGATTTTTTTCTGTATGGCTGATTCTGATATACAGATTGTAACTAGCAGTTTTTTAATTCTTGTTTTGTTTGTTTCTCTATGTAAAACTATTTCTTTTATTCCAAATACAAATATTTTATACAAATATTATTTTCAATTAAATCCTGTAGCCCAATTTTAAAAAAAATATTACTGGTACATTTAATCTAAAGGAGTTAGTCTTCAACAACAGAAGAAACTTAATTTAAGATAGAAAATTGAATCAGTTATGTGAAATATTTGAATATAAAAGTGGAAGAATGGTTATATAATGCAATATGAAATTCTTGTGGTGTTAGAAAGTGAAAATTCATTGCAGCTAGTATGGGAAAAATGTGTTCATTTATACATCTTAAAAACAAAATGATCATTATAGTCTACAAAAATTCTCTCTGGGATCGCTTTCTAGTGTTTATTTTCTTTGTGCATGATTATGACTTCAAATAGAATATACTGATTTTCAAATTGTTGGTGCCGTTAAGATCTTTAATTTCAATCCTATCTGACAATGAACATGTCGTTTCACTGGCTGTGAATGTTGAGATTCAGTGTAGAAAAAAAATTGCCTAATAATAGTCATTTGAATTTTTTTAAGACAGCTGAAAGAATTAATAAAAATATCAATTTGCTTACCCTATTATGAAACTTAAAATCAATTACATTAATTAGATATATGCTGTTCCTATCATACTGAAATGTTTTAGCATTGACTTTGGGTTGTTTATTTTCAGATTAAATCTTTTTCATTTAAATTTCCCAACTTTTTTTATACAGATACATTTAGTAAATATGCTAGAGAAAGTTTTTTTTTTTCTCTTTAAAAAATTTGACATTAAATATGTTGCAGTTCATATAATGCTTCATATATTACCTAGATTATATATATATATATATATATATAAATTCACTTTTTTGCCTAGTATATTAAAAAATAAAGGTTGAGTTTTTAGAAGATTATAAATAAAGATTGAGTTTTTAGATCAAGTCTAGAAGTTATTAATATATTTTTGGTATTTTCTATTTTTTATGTAAAAAAAAGTGCTAAAATATAAAATGATACCTATAGCTAATTAATGTTTAAAATTTGTATGAACTTGGTTATTTACAAAATTCTTTTATGGTTTTAAAGTTGATGTAACATTTAAAAAGAATTTGTATAAGTTTAGTTATTATTACAATTTATCTGTATAAGTGATAAACTATTTCAGTATTAAATGCTGGATAACTTTTTTCTTTAATAGTAAATCATTATGCACGATCAGAAAGGAAATTTTCTTCTATAAATAATGAAATATGTGTACTCATTTTAAACTTTTTGCTGTTCATGTATCTTAAATTGTAGTACTCCTTTTAATCAATAGTATGGTTAGCTTTCATATAACTGATATGAACTATTAGAAACATTTCCTTATGAAGCTTTCATCGAATTAGCATAACTTACTTGTAAATTTGAAGGCTAGATTTATCATTGTTTTATAATGAAGTTTGTATTAAAAAAAAAATACCTAAATTACTCGATGGGAAGATTGTGGAAATTCCCTTCTTTTATATTTTAACACATTTACATCATATAAATTCATGATAAAATCTTCCATTTAATGCAGCTAATTCATTCATGAATTACTTTTGAATATGCCTTATGTTATTTTTAACATTTCTAAAAAATAAACCAAAGTTCAGCAGAAAAAAATTTTGCTGATCCATGCATTTTTTTCCCTGCCATCTTTACATAGAACTTTGAAATTGTTTTCAAAACCTTTTATTTTTTTCACTGAATGGTGTTATCTAAATTCTTTTTTTCACTTCTAATTTCTTCCCGAGAGCCATGACCAGGAATATACCCACAAAAAAAGTATTTAAAAAGTGAAATTGATACTTTTTCACTTTGTTTATATATACACACACGCACACACACACACATATATATATATATATATTGTGAAAATTACACGTTTGAAGGGATAATCTTTTTTTGTGTGTATCTTAATTTGATCAAAATGATGTAGCTATTTTTGATATCATAGTTTAAATATTCAATAATTGCAAAATTGTTGAAAGCCATGTAATTAAATTCTTAAGATATTAATAATGAGCATTTACACCCATCACTCATTTGTTTGAATGCCTTTTTATTTTGCTTTTTCACAAGTTAAGATTTTATATAATGATATATATTGTTTGTGCTACAAAGATGTGATTGTTCCAACAGTACTTAGTTGAAAGTGGACTTGCTATAATTTAATCAGCCTGATTGAAACTGGAATAGATTTGTAAAAAGCTGAATCTAATTCTAAAGAAATTCTCTATTTTATGATACATTTGGAATTTATAATTTGATCTCCAAGTTCTCTTTGTAAAACTTAATTGCTTGTATTGTTGTTAGTATGCTGGGCTTGAATGGATTTTATAATTTTAAAAATCTTTAATTTCTGAGCTTGATTATTATTACAATAAGGTAATAAAATGTATACTTGATTATTGCTATAGTATAAAATGCTTCATTTGCCAAATATTATTTGAATTGTTCTGAGGAATGTATTATTATGCATTATAAGTACTTAATAGTTTTAAAACAATAATCAATGACGGAAAGGAAAAATAGATGATTATGAAGAGTTGTTATTTTACAAACAAATCATTTATTAACTTTTTCATGGTAGATAATTAATCAATCTGAATGGAAAGTTATAGTTCAATGGTGATGATAAATTCTACTTAATCGATAAAGTGCTTCTTTTTTCTTTCTTTCTTTCTTTTCTTTTTTCTTTTTTTTTTTTTTTGTCTTTGTCTTTCAAGTGTATATGATCATATTTTTAGATTGTTTTCTGTTAAAGAAAAATGCTCTTCCTATACAAATATATACATCTGTCAGATTAGTGAATTTCGGTTGTCTCTAATATTTTACTGTGTTTAAAATTAGGTGTATGATGTGAAAAAAAAAGAAGTAAGAAATGTTTGAAATTAAAAAAAAAAAACATTAAATGTCAAGGGTTATCAGACATACATAAAAAAAAGTGACATTAAAATTACAAATAAGAGTAGTTTTCAGGAAAATTTTAAAACTAATTGTTATGAAAATAATTTTAGAATGAGGTTTGATTAGATCAGTGGGAAAGATTGTAGTATGAATAATTGATTCACGAATTGCTATATGCAAGCAAATCCCATGACGGACACTTTCGGAGAAAGATTTTTAGAATAGTAAGAATTTCTAAATTGCTTCCCTGCACAGTTAGTCTCATGATAAGGAAAAGAGTTTACGTATAGTTTTAATATCCATTAAAGCCCTGTCATAGTTGCAAAAAACTCAAGCTATGTCAATGACCTCGGCCTTGGCGATAAAAACGAAGGATCCAGAATATTTAAGAATTCTGGCGATAGCTCCATTAGGACTCGAGTTTCAGCGTTTGTTCTAGTTTTGTGCCATGATACTGAATCTATTAAAAGCTGCGAGATAAAAATGCGAGGTGGTTAATAGCGACTTGTGAGTTGACTGACGAGTGTAATTAAGTAAACATTGTCTCTCTTTGCAATAGTGGTTTTATGGAAGCTATGTTTATTACAAGTACTGTTCTTGCGCACATTTCGGCTATGTTCTAATATTATATTTGTGTTTTCTTGTAGGATAAAGCACTTTTATTTGTTTTTGAGCTTATTGAATTTTTTCACCATACAATTCACAATTCAAATTTAGAAATTTTTCCTTTAACTTTATTCAGACAACAAACAAACTCTGTCTCTGAAGTGACTTTGAGTGTAAGAATTATGAAAATGTATGCTAGTGTTGTTTGTTGACTCCGCCGTAGACGAAACAAACTCACTGAAAGGTATTTAGGCTCAACAGTTAAATTTCTAACAAATCTATGAGAATATAATCGGAACGAAAATGTGTTCAGAAAAGTGCTTTTGATAATTTCATACTCATATTAGCATAAGGACATTTTACAATAATGTACAACGTTTTGAATGCTACACAATATAATAAAGATATCTTAATAACATTATCGACCATTTTGAACTATTCTAAGAAAAGAACTTTTCTGGTGTGTTTAATTTCGGCTAGCTAAATTTTTGTTTCCCTGTTAGATTTTAAAGGGGGGGGGGGAATTAAAATACAATTGGCATCGCTTAAAAAAATAAATTGGTGCAAAAGTGCTATTTGCACGATAATATTACGATATAAATCAGAGGGGAAAAGGTTAAAATTTCTAATATTTTTTTAATTAAAGTTTTGAAGAAAACTACCAAAGAAAAAATCGTTATCGAAATAGTAAGTGCAGGGAAAATCTTGATAGATCTAGGTCCAGCTCAATCTCTTGTCTCAAGAAAAATGAGAGAAGGGAAAAAAAAAATGGTGTAAAGAGCTTATCACAATAAGTCCTCTTTTTTTTTCTTAAATTTGAGATCGTAGTCACAAATATGGAAAATGGTAAATAAATACATTTAAAAAATAAATAAAATTAGATGAAATTTTTAATACAAGAATGGAACATGTTTATCTTATCTAACTAGGGACATTAATATTAATTTAAAAGAAAATCAAATTAATTTCACTGTTTTTTCCTTGCTTTAATTATTCTCTCATACATAAGATAGTGTAGTGCGGGATATGAGCATACGCCTTGTCGACCGATTTAAGAGAACGCGCTACGTCACAAAAACCATTTGCGAAATGTGTATTTCTGCTTTTACAAATGTATATCAATCGTATAATCTTTACTTTTGTATCTCCGAAACGAAGTAATCGTATTCAAACAGAAATTTTTGATTGATCAATGAAAAATTTAATTAATGATGAACATCATGTTTCTATGTATTTCCAAACTTGTAGTGCTAAAATTTATTTTTGAAAAGTAACATTGTATAGAATTTGTATTATTTGTGTAGTTTTTCCCAATACATAACGTAGATTTTACTGCAGATATAAACCAGGAAAGTTTTTTTTCCCATATATTATTCAATAATAATAGGAGAATCGAATAGTTCTTTCACAAATTACCTTCTATATCTAATGACTTCCTTCATACCTTGTCATTTGATCAGAAGTAAATGGCATTTCCCCCTTTCCTTCCCTACTCTAACGTAGACTCCTTCATTTATTAAATTGACCATAAAATACCTTTACAGTTGGTAAATTTTTTTATTCAGTTAAGTTGTGGTAAATGGATCCTATGCGTACTTTTCACTTTCTCATATATGTAGTATAGAGAAAGTATAGTAATCGTTAAATTTAAATTAGATTGAAATATATATAATAATTGTTTAAGATTCGTCAAGATATATGTATCTGTTGGTCAACCTAAAGGCACTCGTGTGCATAAAAAGCAAACAATACCAAGAGCTTTTCTTGATGGGGCTGTTGGTGTCCGATGCGCAAGCATGACTTTTAACTGTTACTGATAATACCGGTTTAATATTACGTGTTGTAGAACGGCGATATGACTTATGCATTTGATGCCATACATATTATTATGTTATATTTAAGATTTTGATTATATTTTGCTGACTTTTTGAATTCTTATTTTCATTATATACATGCTGCCGTTGTCTTGTATGAAAGTATTTTCACTTCTAATTTTAATGGAAATTGGAATGCCAACTCTGAACCACAACTCGATTGACACACACATAAATGAAAACGTTTTTCTGAATGTATATATCTTTAACTTAAAAGTACATTCATCTCTAACTTTGCTAATAATAAAGATGAGTACTTGTTCATACATTGGCGCTATATAGGCCAGAACATTTGATATGTAACTACGAAATAGGCACATATATAGCATGAAAGGCGGAAATGTGCACCTTGCAGCGATGTTCTTTGAAGTTTTAATTAAAATTTAAGCTGAATTTTGCGGTAACAGCCGAAAATGCTATTGCACAAAATTAAAGTTTACACCGTTTCAAAAATTTAAGAGGTGTCCTTTTAATGATACCAATTTTTAATAAATCGCGGTAACTTTTTTTTTTATTTGTTAAAAAAAAATTTATTTTTACCTAATTTCCTTTCCCTATGTAAGTCTTTTTTCTGGCTCTCAAATTTGCTTATTTATTTTTATTTTTCATTTAAACGATTATCTAGTTATGCTTACTTCATTCAGTTTATTATTATTATTTTTTTCTATGAAATTGTTTTCAGAATTTTTCTCTGTGATGCAATCATTACCAAGAAGTTACCATTCAGCTGATTTCTACCTGCTACTAACAATTTCATACTGTTATTTTCAACTTTATTCCTACTTGTCTTTCAAAATATTTATTATTTTATAAATTTTCTGATGTAGACTTAATATTATTCGTGTTTCTGTTGCATTCTTTATACTTCTACTATTGATATAAAAATAGTTATCTTTTTTAAATCACGAGAATAGACATATATGTATGTTTTCGTGGCCAACTAGACATTGTTTCTTCCTATGAGGTGTTTTTATTTAATTAATGTGGAGGAATCTATTATTGTTATTGTAGATACAATTCACAATTTTATATATTATTGAAGTGCACTATTGTGAACATTGCGCATAGAGAAATTTCTGTTTTAGCAAACTTTTCTAATACCAAATAGATTTTTGTTCGGTCAGCAAGCGACATGGGTGTAATGAACTAAACATTTCATATTCATTTCTATTTTATTTTTTACAGGTTTAAAATAATTCAGTAATGTTAATTTGTGTATTTTTGATTGACTGGTTTGTCAAATTGACAACAAAGGTTTTTTTTTTTCCTTTTTTTTTCAAATTAAAAAAAAATATGGAAAAACAATTTGTTTAGCCTTTTCTTGTGGAAGTGGTTTAATGTTCAAAATAGTAAGCCTTTAGAAAAATATTATTGTCAATAAAACAGATATCGAGACTTTGATAAAGCATTATAAACCTGAGTTGTTTTTTACTTTCTCGTATACGCAGTATAGACAAGATATAGTAACTCGAGATTTTGACGAATCTCCACATTTTAGATCACCCTAAGTCTGAAAAACACAATTTTGGAAAATGTCCCTTTGTCTGGTTCTGACAAAGATAACCACAAAACGCTTTGAGCTAGACGGTTGAAATTTGGTATACGGTCTTTACAACAAATTTGCAGAATTCTATCAAATTTCGAGTAAAATCTTTTCAGAGGAAGTGCGTCTGTCCGGCTGTTCGAATATAATTTAGCATGATAGTTGCAAAACGAAGGGAGTTAGATAAATAAGATTCGATACACAGATTTAATATCTATAGTGTAGACACCTATCTAGTTTTGAACCAATTCCGATGGCAGGTTGACTATCTGTCGGTCTGTCCTTTCAGAAACGCATTAACTAATAATTCAAAAATGCAATGTCTTAAATATATGAAATTTTTTGACTACGAGTATATATCTGTGTCAATTTTTTTGTTTCCGTCGGTTCAGAAAAATGTATCTAAAGCACAAATTCGATTTTTGGATACCATTAATGCATGCCAGAGATTTATCGGCAAAAAAATCGTCAAAGATCACACGATGCATTCAGTAAAATTGCTAAATTCTCACTAAAAGTTAATATTTCTTAACTAATGTACGCCATCAGCATACAAGACGCTCTCTGGCATGGCAAATTTATTAGAAAGTATTCGAGAAAGTTTTGAGGAAACCACTACCGCTATTTTTTTAAGAATGATATATCCATTTATATGTAAATTCAATAGCTCAAAAACGGAACGAATTAGACATATGAAATTTGATTTGTGATTTGTATATAAAAATTGTTGATCTGTAAAATATTTTGGATTTAATCCATCACAAGGGAAAAGTACTTTTCTAAAATAATATTCGTTTTTCTTTCTTACATTTTGAACTTGCACACAAAAAGAAATGACCTATTTACCTATAAAAAACTCGTGTATCTAAGATTACAAAATATGGCGCGTTACAAAAAATGATACAAAGGCGCGTTTACGACATAGCCTTCCTTTGTTTTTATTTTTCTAATTGTGGGAAAAACAATAAACATGGATAAAAATGTGAATAAACGAACTTTATTTTAAAAGCTGTGCGTTTTTTTTATGAGGATTACGCTAATTAGTTTGATCTTATATTTTGAGCAGCATTAATTTTTAAATATATATTACTTAAGCAATAAAAAAAATTTCATGCGATAAGCATTTTTTCATGCCCTTTCATCCTTTTTCCGGTTTAACTTTTACTAATGTATTTGCAATTACCTGTTTTGTTTATTAAGTTCTTGACGTCAAGAAATGTGACCATTCCTAACGATAGCTACTTTTTTCATGGATTTAATCCGTCTTCCTTTAGAGGGGGGGGGGGGCGAGGAATTAACGAATGTCATTCCAATTCTTTGTTACTTTCTTCTTGACTATTTTTATATCATTACATCGTTTCTTATCTCTTGAGAGGAAAGTTTGAAAATAAGGAATAATTACTGGATAAAATATTAAAAAAATAAACTTCATATCATTTAAGCTTCATTATTAGTTAACTGTGTTTGATGAGTGTACACATCGTATAAAATAAACAAAGAAAAAGAAAAAACGCATTTTACCATTTACTATTAAAATAAAATTTCGCAAGAAGCAAATGATTTATTATTTAGTGATGCATCTACATCATACTGCCAAAAAAATAACTAAATGTTATTTATAGTCAGTTATTTATAAAATTTAATATTATTCTTGTTTTATGAATTTGTAAATGTGTCGCAGTTTTAAAAATTTTAATAACTAATTTATATGACTATGAATTGTTAATTATTTTGCAAATATATTTGCAGTTTACTTTAATTTCTCTATAAAATTTACAACAGGGGCATTTACTATTTTGTATTTCATCAACTCTTTTAACCTTAACTTTAACCGGATAGCGAAAGCAGCGCCGTCTGGAGTTGTGAACATTTGGTTCCGGGTGATCAACTAGCAAATAACTGATATGCTGCTGTCGAACATTTTTCAGCTGGAGTCCCAAATTTGGGGCTAAGTGATGTGGTGGTTAGGATTTAAAAAAAAAAAAAATCCAATTAATGGAAAAAATTTTTTAAATAAAATTCCCCTAATTGAATCGGTTAAGTATAATAAAGAAGCACTTTTAAAATTTACTGTAGGGAATTCTTGTACCAGATTTGTAACAGAGCAGTTTTTACTATGTCGTACACGAAATATATTTAAAAAAGTAATGTAATCGTAGAAAAAAAATTCAAATCGAGATTTTTACGAATTTATTATGTTTCGGACTTTCCTGAGTTCGAAAAACACATTTTTTAAAATTGCGTTTAAACGTGTATCTGTCTTAGAATAGAATATGATAATTCAAAAATACTTTGAGTAAGATGAACGAAATTTGGTTATGTAACCTTTACACCAAATTTCTGGATTTTTGTCGAAATTTGAACAAAATCTGTTCTTAGGACGTCTGTCTGTCTGTCTGAGTGCAAGTGAATATGAAATCTAAAAAACGTAAAGAACTAGATGGATAAATTTTAGTATACAAATTTAACATCTAAAATGTAGATTCTTATAAAATTTTGAATTAAATCAGCCTTATATGCATGTATTTCCGCTTGCATGTAATAGTGATAGTTTAAAAAATGAAATTTGGTGAATGATCTTGTTGCTATGCAAAATTATAATTTTGTATCAAATTTTGTGCATATTTTGGTTTCAAAGAAAGACATCCAAAATGCATATTCACTTTTCCTTACTATACTGAAAAGCACAAAGCTTACATGCGCGGTACTTTGAAAATAAAAATTACAGCTTCTGCTGATAATGTTTCGGGACATCACTCCAGTAAGTTAGTAAAATATTTTTTTTTCTAAAAATAAAAGAAATAATGAAATAATATTAATATTTTCAAATATATGTCATTAGGAAAATTTGATAATTATTTCATTTGGGTATATTGATTCACTTCATGTAGGTGTAATTAATTCATTGACCCCCCCCCCCCAAAAATGAAATTCGAAATGCCTCGGTTTCTTTTAGCTTCATCAAAAGAGAGAGAAAACTAGACGGTCAATATAAATTATAAAAACAAGAAAATCTATAGAAAGGTTTTATGAAAGTGAAGTGCATAATTTTAATGCTGGGTTTAACTATACACGTTACAGCAGTGGCAGATTTTCCGATTAGAAAAAATAGGCAACTGCTACCTATAAGACAAACAGGGCTGCTGTGCTGGCAAAGAAAGCAGGCAGGTCGATTATAAAATCTTATTAATCTAGTTGCCATATAAATAATTTTTTGAAGTATACATATTTTATAAACATAAAATATTTGGATAGTACTCTTTGTCAAGTGTAGTTTGATCCGATTCTTATTTATTTGATTACGTTTACTTAGTTATTCCAATATTTTTTGACTCTAAGCGTCTATTTGAATATAATTGTGTAAAAATGAAGATGCTACGCTGTTATAAAATAATAAGTAAGCGAAATTTCTTCTTATTTTTTTTTTTAAATTGCTAAAATAATAATCTTTAAAGGAGTGATCTCCCTAAAACTTTCTTTCTTACTTTGTAATAAAGATGTTATCCCAGTGAACGCCTTACATGGCATTGGCATACAATAGTTACGAAATACTAACTTTTGGCGTGAATTTAAAATTTTTAGCATGAATCCATAGTGTGATTTTTGGCGAGGGTTTTTGAGATTACTTACTGACATGCATTAAAAAATCATTTTGTTTCAAACGCGTTTTTTCTACCAGTTCGGACAAAAATTTTACACAAAGCTATACTTGTAATTACTAAATCTCATTCCAAATTTCATATATTTAAACCATTGTGTTTACATGTTTTTGACAGTATAGATCGACAGACATTCAACCTGTTGTTGGATTTGGCTAAAATTTTAATAGATGTCTAGGAAGAGTAGAGTGTCTTCCATGATCTGGGCGTTCCGGATTCGAATCTTGGTTCGGTCATGGTTGTTCTTCCCTTGTATTCTATCTGTGAGGTGTGTGAAAGAGCCCTCCTGTAAAAAGGGGTTGTGCAAGCGAATGTGTATATGTCATCTTCATTTGAGTTAGAAGTCAGACTTCTGCCCTCGGGTGCTCAGGGGTCTTTACTCTCAGAAGCTACTGCACACCCTTTCCGTGGTAACGCGGACACGACATCATCATCACTATAGATGTTAAATCTGTATTGAATTTCATCTGTCTCGCTCTTTCCGTTTTGTCGTTATCGTGTTAACTTATGTTCATACAGACGGACTCAAATTTTGATCGAAATCTGCAAATTTGGTGTAAAAACCGCATTCCCAATTTCAAAATTCTAACTCAAAGTGGTTTTAAGATACTTTTGTCACGGAACAGACAAGCGGAAAGATATTCTCTAAAAATCTATTTTTCGAACTCAAGCAGGTCTAAAACGTGAAGATTCGCAAAATCTCGAGTTAAAATTTTTTGATTATTACTATACTTTGTATAAGAGAAAATAAAAAAAAAATTAATGTAAATTATAAGGATGAGAAATGAGAAAAACATGAAACTAACCGAACCATTTATAAACACAGGAGTCTCATCATGTCTAATGCTTGAGACCATGAAATACTTAAATCCACTTTTAAGCCCGTTGTTTGTGCAAAAAAAGGGGGGGGGCCTCGAGGGGGAATAAAAAGGAGTTCTTAACTGTTAAATGTACTAATTGTAACAGACCTCATACGTCCAACTAACTGTAAAGGTGGCCCTAGGTATCCCAAAATCTCTTTAAGCAAAATGGTTCAATCCGGTAATATTCCCGGTAAGAATCCCCGGCCTTTGCAGATGTCGTAGGGAGGGACACACAGAAGAAACATTCAGGTAAGGGTAAAGAAATGCGGATAAAAGGACTGATCAGGAAAAGTGAATTGGAAGGGGAAAGCATGTCCTATCCTTGGAAAGCTACAAAAGAAGCAAATGCTAATGGGAGTGACATACGCACTCAAATCCGAGTAAACCGAAATTCTCTTCCCCCCCCCCCAAACCCAGGGAAGCATTATGGAGGTCATAGTGCTGGGGTTGAACTGAGTAAAATGTTCAGCAGTCAGAAATATCGTAGCTGCTCGTCAGAGACAAATACAAGATTTTTGGGAGGGGATCATTTGCTCAAGAATATAATCTTGGGTACATAAATTTTAAGGAGGGATTTGGGGGGGGGGATCAGTAAAAAACACCATATCAGCCAGGAACAAGAGATTTGGGACTAAATTTTAGTTAATTAATTATATAGGAAATAAAAAAAAATATTGCTAATCATTATTCAAAGCTTCAGCCATATATAATATATGGACCATATTACATTATACAGGGTGTTGCCGAATTCGACCGACATATTCAGAAGGGTGATAGGAGGCATCAATAGGATAAAGAATCACCATAAAACATGGGGTCCCAAACGACGTTTAGGGGGTAAAAATCGCAAAAATATAAGGAGTCGGCGAACTTTTGGAAACTGTAAAAAATTAATAAAAAAATAACAAAAGGTGTTTCAACTATGAATTTTTTTAAAAGTGAAAGTACATTCTTAAAGGCTATTTTTCATGTAAGTAACGTGCCGATTTGATGAACCAAGGGGTCGTAAATTATTGAAAACGAAAAAGTAGTTTAGAACACTTATCTGCAAAAATATTAAAGCTTTAAGAAAAATAAAAGCTTGAAAATATAAGAAATTTTATACTCCTTAATTTGATATAAGTCTGTTGTGTGAAAATTGAGGAGGTTTTAAGATATTCAAGAAAAACTAAAATGTTTGCCAGGGAACATCGCTGCAACATCGGTACCGATGTTTACAGAGGCTGTTCCCAAATTCGAAAGGTAAATTTAGAGAAGTGATAGTAGGCATTCAGGAGATGAAAAATTATCATAAAACATAGGGCCGCAGGAGACGTTTATTCTGTGAAAATCGCGCAAAAACAGACATCGAAGAGACAATTAGCCTGGCAAAGAGAATGGCCCTAAGAATGCAAGGATTTGGAACAAGGTAGTCGAGAAGAAGTTTTCTCATGTCTGAATTTTCCATGCGTTCGAGGAATATAAAAGCTGCGATCATTGCAGAATTGATGGTTTGAGGAATATAAAAGCAGCTTATATTCATTAAAGAGCAGTGCAGAATTGTTAGTCGATAAGTTCCATTCGCAAACAACATGTTAGATTTCACGAATGACGAATATGCGGATATGCATTTAATTTACAACCGAGCGAATGGTAATGGACGGCTAGCACAAAGAATATACCAATAGCAATATCCAAGTAGGCGTTGTCCACACCACAGCACCTTTACAAATTTTAATCGACGGTTGAGTGAGACGGGATCCTTCAAAATAACGAGGCCAAATGCAGGGCTCGAACGCCTCAGTGACGCAAAGTATCTTGTTTTCTTGCAGCACGTCCTTCCGGATTTACAGCAGGAAAAACCGGCCATTGCACACCAGAACATGTGGTTAATGCATGGTGGTGCACCAGCCCTTTTTTTTTTTTTGTATTCTGTGCATAACTAACTAGATGATACACATCCTGGGACGTGGATTGGACATGGCGGACCTGTTGATTGGCCTCCAATTTCCCCGGACCTTAAACCCTTGGATTTCTTCTTCTGGGCCCATATGAAATCTCTTGTTTATCAGACACCTTTGGATACATTGAAAGATCTTGTAGCACGGATCGTCGTCGCTGCTGGAGAAATCGCAAACACACCTGGTATGTTTGAACGCGTCCGGTGGTCCTTTAAACGTCGGTGTCGATTGTGTAATGACCTTCACGGCCGCAACATTGAGCAATTTTTATAAAAGTTTCTCATCGTCTCCTTTCTTATATTAAAATGTCTGTGCTGCAAATGTATGCTGTATCTGTATTTCAGCAAACAAATTTTCACCGTCGTTTGCGAGTGTATATTTCTTTGAAAATTCTTACCACCTTGATGCCTACTATTACTCCTCAGAATTTTTCGATAGAATTTTGCAACACCTTCTGTAAACATTGGTGCCGATGTTGCAGCGATGGTCCCGGCAAACATTTTAGTTTTTCTTGAATATCTTAAAACCTCCTCAGTTTTCACACTACAGACTTATATCAAATTTAAGAGTATAAAATTCCTTATATTTTCAAGCTTTTATTTTTCTTAAAGTTTTAATATTTTTGCAGATAAGTATTCTAAACTACTTTTTCGTTTTCAATAATTTACGACCCCCTGGTTCATCAAATCGGCATGTTATTCAAATAAAAAATTGTCTTTAAGAATGTGCTTTCACTTTAAAAAAATTCATAGTTGAAACACCTTTTATTATTTTTTATTAATTTTTTACAGTTTCCAAAAGTTTGCCGACTCCTTATATTTGTGCGATTTTCACCCCTAAACGTCGTTTGGGACCTCATGTTGAATGGTCATTCTTTATCCTCTTGATGCCTCCTATTACCCCTCTGAATTCGTCGGTCGAATTCGGCAACACCCTGTATATATAATATATATATAATATGTAACATGCAGTACACTCTTATAGACACACCGTCTTTACTTGAATCTTTACAGTGATTATTCATTAATGAAGTGCTTTGATTATTTTTTTAAACTTGCATTTGTAAGGCCATAAAAAGATGGATTTTAAAAATGAAATTTAATTCTTTTACCCAATCGGTTCCAACCATACTTTTCTTTTATCAAACAATCATATATTTATATTGTATCAATCATTTCTTCCCGGCTACAAAATATGGTCTAAGGTTTGGTGGGTGTTCATTACTTCCCCCCCCCCCCCCGTTATATCCGTCCCATGTACAGACCCTTTACTCTTTATCAACTCAATAGACTTTAAGCTCACAGAATTCTAAAATGACCAATAGATATACCAAGTACATTAGATTTGTCTTCAATTTCAATAATGTAATTCATTTTGAATAATTCTCTCTCTTTAATTTTCTAACTGACAAAATTTAATATTATGCCGTCTTTGGATTAGAAATACCTCGTACTTTTATGTTTTAAAAATCCATACAAACAATTTGTTCTGCTACTAACCATTAATTCTATTTGAAAGAAAGATGAAAGATCCTCCCCCCAACAATGCATCATTGACTTAACCAGTTAACTGTTGCGACCTCTTCAGGAAATGCGTATCTGAATTGTGTCGCAAAAATTTAGCGATGACGAGTACACTCATCAAACACAGAGTATGTGTAATATGAAATTATGTTGTAATGAAATGACTTTTATTTTAAAATTTCAGTAATCACGTTTATTTATTTACTTAAAGTAATATACATTTTTTTTTTGCATATGAACGAAAATAAATATAAAAAAATTAATTTATTATTTTAATTTGCTGTTAAAGAATGGTATTGAGCAAAGCATGATATAAAAGGATCCTCATCCCGTTTTTTATTATTAGACGCGCCACTAACTGTGTTACCCATAGAGCTGATATAAATGGAGGAAACTAGTCGCTTGTTTCTAGTCTAAACAAGTGTACGCAACATGAGCCAAGTCACGTGTGAGAAATCTGGCCTTTTTTGGCGCCATATCGCAAATCTTGGCATACTCAAAAACTGCCACGCAACGTTTTGTTTCCGGGTATTGGGTCCGGTCGGTTTTCATTTCCGGTTAATATTTCCTACACAATATATATATATATATATATATATATTCTTTGAAAACTAAGCAAACTGGTTTCCAAATTTTTTTTTTCTTTTTTACATCAGTAGCCGAGTTTATTGATTTAAATTATGTTTACTTTTTTTGTGCATTAATTAAAAGTGAGTATTTTTCTTCTTTAAGTAAACATTTTATTTCTTTTCTTTACCCCAAAACATCTTTTAATTTTACATTACATGTTCAAATACTTTTATCATTATTTCATGCAGATAAAAAAAAAACTTTTTATAATAAAAGCAGATTATAAAAGTGACCCAGGTCTTTTTTTTTTCCTTAAATATTCTGAATATTTATTTTTGCATAAAAAATGAAAAAAATATTAATTAAAACTGTTAAATTATCTTGAAATAATTTAGAAAGAGAGAGAAAAAAACAACAACGCTAGCTCAAAATCGAACCCAGGTTTCCTGAATGCTACGCCAGTGCCCTTACCACTATACTATTCGAGCGCTCGATGGGGGAACCCATTATTAGTATATAAGCTAATTTGAAAGTTTTAAGGTTAACTATTGAATCTTAATATTTTCATTAATAAACATTCTAAATGTA
Source organism: Argiope aurantia (assembly GCA_026543865.1). Lineage (NCBI taxonomy): Eukaryota > Metazoa > Arthropoda > Arachnida > Araneae > Araneidae > Argiope > Argiope aurantia. The sequence goes on from JAPMOR010023574.1 coordinate 76,476, forward strand.
TACTATCATTATACAAAATCTCATTCCGAACTCAATTTTAAACCTCGTGCCTTCTCCTTGTTAATATCAGTTTTAAATATTTCGCTTCTGGTTTATAGTGTTGGCGGTAACTTTGCTTATAACTACCGCAGAAACAAAATTAAATCATTTTTGGAATCTTAAATGTGTTGATTTAATACAAAATAATAAGGAAATTCGAAATTTTTACGAAAACGGTGATTTTACGGTATGTGCATATCGCAAGTTATTAATAAAGTTAACATTCAGGCAGAATTTTTATCTGTAAAGATAGCATTTCTTTCATTAATAGTTTATCTTTAGAATATCCACTAGTTTCTTATTAGATCTTAATTAAAATTTATAAAATCGTGCAATTACTGCTAGCACATTTATTTAATTTTACTATATAACATTTTCAATAAAACGTTTTAGTTTTACAATTTCATTCACAATGATGATTTAATATCTTTTACGGTATAATACGATTCGAATATTTATGGTAAAAAGAACATATTGGAAATAATAAGGAACTTTATTTGCACTAAAATAAATACACAATTATTAATCGGTCAATAGTGTTTTTTTACCGTTACCAATATTGTTTTTATGTAAACACTTGTATTGGCGAGAAAAAATCACGCCAAGTTTGCAGCCAAGCACTTGCAACACATTCGAGATTAAAATAAAGCAAGTAACAAAATATAATGCAGTTACATCGGTTTAAATGAAGCTTAATAACAAATTAACTAAATTTAATACAATAACTAAACCAAACTATGAAATATTATTCAGTTTTAACACCAAAATCACTGATGGAGGTTACGAAATTTTAAATTGACTTAAAATGGATATAAACAGAATTACGTGCTTATTGTACGTATCTGTGAAATGATACAGGACTATCCATAGAAGCTTTTTCTTTGCATCCAATTGCACAGCAATAGTTAACCATGGCTTAAATAAGTTTTAAAATCCAACAGTTAAAAGCGAGAAAAAATCTGCCATTGAAATATAATGGGGAACGGAGAATGCAGTTACAGTGAACACAAATTCTGTCCACAAGTCACGTAATTTTATCTTGCCCTACACCAAAGTAGAGTTGCACTCTCTCTATAAGTATCTCAACTCTATGGGGTTACCACTTTCTGGGATGACTAATACAACACAGGGATACATTTAAGAAGAAAAAAAATTCATATTATATTTGGGTGTTTTTATAATAATTATTAATAATCTTATTTGTTCCTTTGATTTCGACTTGGCCTCGGAATAGTTTAAACATCTTGAAATTTACGAATATGTTTGAGTTTTTGTTAAAATTGTAATTCAAATTGCAAATTGTCGCTACATATTACTCCTGACGAATAAGTTCTTCATAACACAAAATGTTGAATTTTTTCCATGACGTGTGTACTCGTCAAAAATAGTTAACTGGTTAAATCCGCCACTACTTTATTTGAGCATTTTGGCATGCGCTTGAATTTTATTTAAAGTGTATAAGCGTTTCCATTTTTGATTCTAAATTCCTAAATAATTTTAGAACATACAAACTTGTAAAACTGTCTGCTTAAAAGAAACGATATCGTCGGTTTGATAAGAAAGAATGATAAGATTATCAAAATCGGTAAATTCTGAAAGAGGAAAAAGAAAAGAAAAGCACTGTTTTAATCTCTTCTTTCATGTTTATTATTTTGATACAAAAAATAATTGTCTAGATCGGATACCTTCTAGCAGACGTATTTGGTTATCATAGAATGTTTAGTAAGTTGTTCGTATTTGTATTTTATTCCAAAATGTAATAATGGGATTTTTTTTGCTGTTATTTAATGTAATTTAGATATAAAAACATTTGATTAATATGAAATTTTAAATTATGTACAGTGGCTCAAACAATTGAGAATACACATTACTTTTACTTGGTAAATCAGACTTTCAATATAAATAACACATTACCGGGAAGTGCAAGCATGCTTTTATTTTTACACATGACAAATGGTTTAATTTAGAGTAAAAACAAAACAAATCAATGAAAAATTTCTAAACTGAAAAGTTTCAGAAGCATTTTAAATAAACATCTGCAGATTTTTGCCTCAAAAAATTGAGAATACACCAATGAAATTTTTTAATATCTCGCATTGAAAGAAAGTGTCAGTATTTAGTTGCACGTCTTTTGGCTTTTATAATGGCCTCTAAACGTCATGGTACCGATTGACCAATTTTTGGTAGTACCTGAAGATATTTTACATCATTCTTTTTGCAACACTTGTTTTAAATGAGTTTGGTTTCTAATTTTGTGTTTTTAGACCTCTGTTTAGAGTGTGGTGATGATGTTGGGGGACTGGGGTGATGTGTTTAACGACTGTTTACAATGAAAAAAAACACACACACACACACATTTTGACGTTATGTGCAATCTGTTTCGAGTTATTGTCCTGCTTTAAAATGAAATTTCCATCTAAGCACAAATGTTTAGCACTTTCCTTTAGATTTCTGAGCAGTATACCAGAGTAAATCATATGGTTTATAATGTTATCTATAAGAACTAAATTTCCTACCCACGGATGAAGCCATACAACCCTAAATCATGACAGAGACACCAACATGTTTAATTGTAGAGCGTAAATTTTTTTGATCCAAAGCAGTATTGGTCTTTCTCCATACCATGCGACGACTGTCACTGCCAAAAGTGTTGAATTTACTTTCATCATTAAATATAACTGTCTTTCAAAAGTTATATTGATCTTCAGTTGATGAGTTTTGGCAAATTTCAAGCACTTTGTCTGAATTTGCAAGCTGATGAACAGTTTCTCTCTAACATTTCGACTTTTATACCCAGCTGGTCTAATTACATTTCGAACAGTTTCAGCACTTACACTTCTGCCTATGATTTGAGAAATTTCTGCAGCAAGTTGGATGGAACCATAGGGTTGCAGCAATCTAAAGTAGAATGCTGAAAATGTGGGTTTAGATGGAAATTTCATTTTACAGCAGGACAATGACTCCAAACAGATTGCACATAACGTCAAAATGCAGTGTTTTTTTCATTGCAAACAGCTGTTACACACACCACCACAGTCACCCAACATCAATGCCATTGAATATCTGAGGGATACAGTCTAAATAGTGGCCCAAAAACACAAAATTAGTAAGAAAACCCATTTAAAACAAGTGTTGCAAGAAGAATGGTGTAAAATATCTTCAGATACTACCAAAAATTGGTCAATCGTTACCACGACGTTTAGAGGCCAGTATAAAAGCCAAAAGACATATTACTAAACTCTGACACTTTCTTTCTATGCGAGATATTACAAAAATTTCATTGTTGTATTCTCAATTTTTTTGAAGCAAAATTCTGCTTATGCTTATTTAAAATGCTTCTGAAACTTTTCAATTTAGAAGTTTTTCATTAATTTTTCTTTATTTTTACTCTAAATTAAACCATTTGTTATGTGTAAAAATAAAAGCATGTTTGCACTTCTCGGTACTGTGTTATTTATACTGAAAGTCTGATTTATCAAGTAAAAGTAAGGTGTACTCTCAATTGTTTGAAACACTGTAGGTGGTTGATGTATATGGCGTCAGAACTTTCATCAAATAAATCTAAATGTAATCGCGCCATTCCAACTCTATTACGTGGTTTCAATTATTTAGGATCTACATCTAAAATCTATTTCTAGCTTTCAATGAATCGAAGATATCATAAAACACAGAATAACATTTATTGACGAACACAAATCTACATCGTTCTACGTTACATCTAAGACATTACTACGTTCTGAATCACCAAGTATAAAAAAAGCGTATCAAAGTTCAACAGAAACTGCGCATGCGCTGGTTTCCTGATGACTACATCTGGAATAGGAGAAAGGCGTCTCTAAGACGGAACAGTAGGTTTGAATTTTTTTTTAAATCTATAATTATTAAAAGAGGGAAAAAATGGAATATTCTATTTATTTCAAATATTTTTTTAATTCTTTTGTTGATTTTTCAATTAAATGAACACCTTTGGCTCTATTTTGATTTAAAAAAATCGATAATTTATTTTATATATTTTTTTATTTATTTCTGTTCGTAATTTGTTTCCTGAGTTTGTCTCGTGGTTATTATTGCAGAAGAAAACGATATTATTTCGAAAAGTTTGTTTTCTTCAATTGGCAGCTAAATTGAATGAAAACATTTTTTTCTTCTTTTCGTCATCGTGCTGAGAGCTGAAAGAGCTAGTTTCTTTGTTTTTGATTTATCAAAGAGTTTTGTGAACATGGTGAGTACTTTTGTTTCAAAGTATGGAATTTAATTGATTTCATTTAAATTTGCTTTCTTTGACTTCAAAGACGTGCTAATAATTTTGATTATTAAATCATTAAATTTTTGACATTTTAGGAGAAACAAACTGCTGCTGGAGTACAGGATGGAGAAAAAAGGAAACTCGATCCTAACAGAGAAAAGGCTTCTAAGGAAAGACAAAATCTAAGAAATGCTCGTAGACCGAAAATAAGTGAAAGGAATACGAAACAACAACAAATGCATGGAATAAAAGAGAGAAATTGTGACAAAGCACGAGGTGAACGACGAAGTTCTGTAAATTCGAACGTTCCTCTGACACTTCTTTCTGAAATCCTTCCGTTATCGTCTTCTAACAAACGAAGTAGTGAAACTGAAGCTCTGGTACGTAAAAATTTGAATTTGAAGAAAATGTTAGAAGACTTAGAGAGGAAAGAAATGCTAGAAAAGAAACAGAAAGACTAACTTTGAAAAATGTTTTCAAAGGGCTGCAGTAAAAGGTATTGGAACATTTTGCAGTCAAGTTAAATTGAAGAATTATGCATTTTTGTGATCAATATTTAATGTATGATCGCAGCATTTCAGTTTTCTTTTATGATTCGATTACTTCATTCCACAATCTTTTCTCTGCGTGAAGGATTTGTATATGAAAATTCATTCGCCATGTGTGTGTTCCTGCACTGTAATATTTCTGACTTTTTCTTCCTCGACACCAAGTTTTTGAATAAGTCTTGGAAGAAATAAAACAGAAAGACTAACTTTGAAAAATGTTTTCAAAGGGCTGCAGTAAAAGATATTGGAACATTTTGCAGTCAAGTTGTGACATTGCGTTGAAGAATTATGCATTTTTGGGATCAGTATTTAAAGTATGATCGAAATATTTCAATTTTCTTTTATGATTCGATTGCTTCATTCCACAATCTTTTCACCGCATGAAGGATTTGTTCATGAAAATTCATTCTCCATGTGTGTGTTCCGGCACTGTAATGTTTTGACTTTTTTATGTACGTAAAAAATGTATGTGACAACATCGAGAAGAAAGATATTTGAGACTTTTCCTACCCCTGCACTTAGCCTTTGAAAAAATAAAACAGAAAGACTAATTTTTTAAAAATTTTTCAAAGGGCTGTAGTAAAAGATATTGGAACATTTTACAGTCAAGTTTTGAAATTGCATTGAAGAATTATGCATTTTTGTGATCATTTAATGTATGGTCACAGTATTTTAATGTTCTTTTTATGATTCGATTACTGCATTCCACAATCTGTTTTTTTCTATATGAAGGATTTGTCCGTGAAAATTCATTCTCCATGCGTGTGTTCCAGAACTATGATATTTTGCCTTTTTCGTGTATATAAAAAATATATGTGTCAACATTGAGAAGAAAGATATTTCAGACTTTTTCTTCCCCACCACCAAGCCTTTGTAATTCAGCATAGAATTGCTGAATGCATTAAGTGGAACATAAAAACTGTGATCTATGTTGTAGTTGAAGAAGAATTTATCCCTTCCATCACCTGGTATCTCAGGTAAATCCTTTAGCTTTAACTTTTTTCAAAAACTCATCATTTTCTATTTGTTTTTTACCCATTAATTCCTGTTAATTCGTATGTAAACAAAAGAACTAAAATTCCTGTTGGCATCCATTTTTTTTTTTTTTTACTTTGTTGTATATGAAGTATAGAGAAAGTATTGTAATCGTGAAAAAATTTGGACTCGCGATTTTGACGAATCTCCACGTTTTAGATCTGAATTCGTAAAAGACATTTTTGGAAAGTGGCGTTCTGTCTGTCAATGACAAATATAACTCGAAAACGCTTTAAGCCAGACGGATGAAATTTGGTATACAGACTTAAAACCAAATTTGTAGGTTTCTATCAAATTTTGAGCAAACTCTGCTTAGAGCGAGTCTGTCTGCCTCTTCGAATATGTTAACATGTTAATTACAAAACGAAGAGAGCTAGATAGATAAATTTCGATACGTAGAATTAATATCTATCGTCTAGACAAGTTTCAAATTTTGAGCCAGATCCTATTATGGGTTTGAAACCCAAATTCGATTTTTGGATACTTTTGACCGCATACCATGGATTAATCGCCAAGGAAATGCTAAATTCTCGCCAAAGGTGAATTTTTCGTAACAATTGCATGTCAGTGCCAATGCCATGCTAGGCGTAGATAACTGGGACAACTTCTTTATTAGGAAATGTGTGAGAATGCTTTTTAGGTTCTATATACTCCTATAGGTTTTTAGCAGGAAATAGAAAATGTATAGTAGAGAAACGGGACCTAGTATTGACATGCCACCAAACATTGACATTTGCAACTAAAATTTAAATAAAATAAACATTTGGTGTTGCCTTGAATTTCAAGCTTGGCACCATTTTAAAGTTCAATTAATCGGCCATCGATTTCCATCAATGCCAAGTCTACTTTGAGTGATAACAAGCATGGGGAACGTGCTTCATATCAGTCGCTTAAAAGGTGATTCAAAAGTTCGTCCATTTTATTGTCATATTATGTTTATGGGTTTCAGATCCTTTCCACAGATTTTGATACTATTTCCTAATGATATGAATATCATTTTCAAATGACAATTCCTATTAAAGCAGTAGTTAGTCGACGTGGGCAAGTATAAAAAATCTTCTAAGCATAAGGATGGATTAATTAATAAAAAAAGTTATTGTGGAGATACTTGAAAAATTAAAGCGTCGATAATTGGTGTCTTTACCCTAATGTATTCATAAAAATACTGATTTCTAAGAAATATTTGAAAGAAAAGGGGTAGAACATAACCATTTTCTTGAAAGTCCAAAAAAAGATATTGTAATACGCAAATAATGCACTCTACCTTTCTATTTTTTATTATTAGACTTCATTAAATATGTTAATTTGTGATTTAATGAAATTGACTTATTATTTTTCTTATATACTGTTATTATATAGATTTTATCATTTCGATTTTTGTCATTAGTTGTTAACCAGATAAATTCATATCTATCATAATTGTATATTTCATTCTATAGGTAAAGGAATTAGTAAGTATGATACCATTCGCGTGGCAATAAGTGTGTGTGTCATCTTCATGTCATTTTAATGTGTTGTGACAGCTTACTAGTTATCTTTACACCTCCAGTCATGCTGTTAATCTAAAATTAAAATCGTTTGACACTTTTGATGAGTATCACATGAAGACGAATTATTTCCTTTAAACATTGTCTTTTTTTTTCTTCTAAGCTGTGTTTAATAAAGCAGTGAATCTGATGATGAGAAAATGTCTGAAGGAGATTTTGAAGCAAGAGACTTAAAAAAAATACATATTATAAAACCGTTTTTCTTTCTTAGTAGCTGTTTAAATCAGATCGAAGGGAGAAAAGATAATAAAACTACGCTGCGAAAGCAGATGAAACGCAATAACCCATTGCGCCCATTATTTAAAAAAAAAAAAAAAAAAAAAACGGAAAAATTCTTTTTTTGTTTAAATAAGTTTTTTCCCCCTCGTATTCTACATTAATTAGATGTCAATCATTTTAGATTCTTCCACAGATGTTGAAAGGCTGTTATACTTTGTTCAAGAAACTGGTGCATTATGAGTTGGAAGTAATAAATAATTAAATAAAAAAAATAAGCCAAACCATCTGTTATCTTACGATAAAACAGCATATTCTTATGCTTGTTCATTATTTGTTATATTATATCCGCTTGAATAATATCTTATCGTTTATTCTAAATATAACGATTAGGCATTACTTCTTAGTTGTACTAAATTAGAAACAAGCAAAAAAAAAAAAGAGGTTTTTGATAAGGAAAAGAAGAACGATTTGATAAGTGAAAAGTGAAGATATACACTAATATTTCTTCGTTTCGTGTCTAATAAATTATGGTATAAAGGCTTCGTTTTATATGTAGATTCTGTAGTTTATTACATAATTTGAAAAAAAAAATCAAATTTGGAATAGGAAATAATAATAATAATATATATTAATATGAATAAATAAAAATAAAAACAAGGAAATAAAAGAAAAATTGGCTAAGAAATAAAAATGCCTGAAATAGTTTAAATAATAATACAAAGAATAAAAGGAAATGTGCGGAATATTAAACATCAGGAAAAAGCATTCAATAGTACCAAAGAAAACTTTCAGGAAAAAATATCCTGTAAAAAAAATACTGTTAGTATTAATTGACTAATTCAAGCTGAACAATTAAATTTCAGCTATCTTCTTCGTAGATTTTTTAAATGTTTTTATTTATTTTTTTCAATTAAATAAAATTATGTTTTTAAGTTAAAACGATTTGTCATTGCTGACTACTGAAAATTAATTTTACAAATTAAAACGTGAGAATAAATTTGATTAATTTTTGACTCTTCTCAAGTGGTATGACTAATCTCAGCATTTATATTTTGAAATATTATACAACTTTATTGTTCCAAATAAAATAGTTTGTTGCTTTTACAAAATTCTCATATCTGACAATTTCAATTTGGTTCATTAATATCTCATTTTAGACTTATTTGAAAATTTTTCAAAATTCGTATCGTTCCAGATAAGCTTCTTATTCAAAATTATTAGCTTTTATGTGAATTTTGATTTATCTGAAGAATAGAATCTCCGATTCACATGACAAACGTAAGTGCGCATGCAAGCCAACACCTAACTATTAGCTGTTGTATGTTGTACAACACGTCACTCCTTAGTAGATTTCAAAGTTAAATTGGTGTGATGTATTTGACCTAAGCCATCTAACTTCATGGATTAATATGGCCTTCTGATTCTAAAAATGCCTTTAACGCTAAAACTTTAAATACGGATTTTGTTTTTTGAACAAAAATATGTTTAATGACAATCTTAATTATTTTAAAAATAAAAAATGTGATTAGAGTTTATAACTAGGCATTCACAGAAATTTCGAGATTGAATTTGACCAAGAATGGTCTTTAGGACAATCTAAATTAAATTATCCTTAGCAATATAACATTTTAAAACTTATAGAGTTGCTCAAAATTATTGACGAATTTGACATAAGTAAATACCTTAAAATATTTAGAAATTAGACAAACTTATTTGTACAAACAATCGTTAAAGTGTAAAATAAAATATAGGATATTTATATATAATATAATTTATGTTTTATCTAAATGTATATAATATGTTTGCTTAAATGATATTTTTCGTACGTTATAAAAATTAAAATACCTATTTTTATACCAATTAAAAATGATTTCAAAAATGGTAATAAAATATTACGTTTTAATATATGTTTTATTGTGCTAATTTAAATATGCTTTTATTTAATAAATAAATAATATAAAATGGAAAAAAAATAATTTTTCATTGAATCCTTTAAAATTTATCGTGTGTGCAATCAGGTGTATGTAATCAAAGTACCAATTTGAAAAATTGTAAGGCTTTATGAATATTTTTTAAAGGAATTTTGAAATCTCAATCCTTTGGGCTTGATTCGAAAATCAAATATAAAAAGGGGGGGGGATGAAATTTAAAAAAAAAGCCTCATTCCATTTTGCTGATTGCTATAAAAATTTATTCTACCTATATCGTTCTTTTATCGTTTCTTCTTGGTCTTTTGTATTGTTTAATCTACCTATATCGTTCAGGTCTCCCAGTTTTATTGATTTATTATTTAGAAAATCTGGTAGATATCTTTGAGTAATAACTCTATTATGGAAAGATCTTTGTAAACGCAGTGCAAGAATCGCAATTTGAGGTGACTCACTGGCAGTTTAACTATTGACTCATTTACAGTGGAGCATTTGTCAATGAAGAATAAAAGAGTAATCGACAGTTGCGAATTTAATCTTCTTAGTTAATTAAATTTTATTGCTAACACTTCAGATGCAATTCATAAAATTTATTCATATCAAAACTAAATGAGGAAAGTATGTTCAAACCCACCATTTGCAAATGTAGAAATTATATCAGCAGATCGCGAGGAACTTATTCGAATTTTGCTGAGTATGCTAAATTTAAAGATACTGTCAGAAAAATAAATATTCAGTTTTAGTTACAGTGAAAATGGAATTTTTTTACTCAGCGAAAAAAGTTCCTAGAAATTAATTACACTTGAAATTTATTTTCTATATATAAAAGAAGTATTGTACAACAGTATAACAATCCTGCTCTTATTAGAATGTTTGCCGTCAAGATAAACAGTTGCCCCAATTTGTATAGTAGATTTATCGTGCTTTGCTTTTTATGTTTCTTATCATTTATCTCCATTTTTTTTTCATCTTCTTGTTTAATACCATTTATCTAGTTGATGTTTGTGATAAATGTAATTGAAGCTTCTGTTTTGATATCCGTTATATATGATAAGTGCCCCCATTATATAGCTCTTGACGAACAACGTTTATGATGTCGCCATTGTTGTGATACTTTAATCTGCTTACGTTCAAAGGTATTTAATTGGCGATGAATAACAACTTGATGTTTACACAAGCTAAGAAAAAATCCAAGTAACCCTGAGAATTACAGACCAACCAGCCTATTGTCTCCCCTTAGTAAGGTGGTAGAGGGGATAATACTAAATAGATTAGAGGAGGCAACAGAAGGGGAATTAATACCTTACCAATTCGGCTTTAGAAAAGGTCTATATACAGTCCAACAATTGACCAGGATAACTGAAATTGTGCGGGAAGGATTCAACAACTCGGAGGAAACCGCAGCAGTATTCCTGGATATTGCCAAAGCTTTCGACAGGGTATGGATCGATAGTCTGATTTACAAATTATTAAAACTTAATATCCCTGATATGCTTGTGATACTTTTACAATCATACCTGAAAGGCCGGAAATTCTAAGTCAGAGTTGGAAAAGAGATGTCAACACATAGAACAACGGAAGCAGGGGTCAAAATTAGGACCCCTCTGCTTTAACATTTTCATAAACGACATTAGCCAGACCGCAGCAACCCGCCTCTGTCTATTCCAAGATGATACTGCGATTTTAAGTACGAGCAAAAATAGAGAAAACCTAATGGGAGCCTTGAACGATCATCTAGTGGACCAAGGCAAGTGGCTGATAAAATGGAAGATCAAAATTAATATTGATAAATGCCAAGCCGTGTTCTTCACAAGAAAAAAGAACCTCCCTCCCCACCACAGTTATACAGACGTCCCATTAAATGGGAAAATAGCACCAAATATCTAGGAGTAACATTAGACAAAACCCTTACATTCGGACCCCACATTAGGAAAATCGGTGAAAAATTTTAAAAAGCAAAAGGCGCACTGTACCCACTTCTGGGCCGGAATTCCAAATTATCACTAAAAAATAAACTTTTAATGCACAGGTCTCTGCTAAGACCTCTCATTAGTTATGCATCCCCAGTGTGGGGGGCAGCAGCAAAAAGCCATGTGAAGAAATTGGAATCACTTCAAAACGGAACAGCAAGACAATTTCCAATATGCCTTGGTACATTAGAAATAAAAATATCCTCAAAAATATCCTGCCTACCAACAATAGAGGAATATCATCAAAATATATCTCATAAATACTACCAAAAACTAGACTCAAGCTCAAACTTAGCGTTACAAGAAATCCCCGCCTACGATCCAAGGAGGCCGAGAACCCTGCTCTTCTAAGTACTTTAGTCTCGCTAGCCTCAACCTGTACACAGTTACCGCAATTAGCCAATGGAACTTATTTGGGCAAATAAACACTCACAATAGGTTAAATATATATATATATATATTTTTTTTTGTTGTTGTGTTGTCCCACGTACTACAAATGCATTCAAAATTAAATAACAATTACTCTAACCAAATGCTAATTACTTCTACCCTAATTTATGCTCAACATAATTTCTTTGTCACTAATCACCATTTCAGCTGAGCGGAAGATGAAAGGCCACAGAGCCTAGGCGCTTCCAAAGAACCCCCAGCTACTTGATGTTGCTAGAGGTTAAAGATCTATGAAAATATGCGAGAAACTTATAATGATCTGCTGTACCGTTTTCCAAGTTGTAACACATTCATAAGAAACAGGAGACACTTTCTTTTTAATTATTTGACATTTCTCTTTATATTGCCATTTTACTGAAATATAAATTGATGCCTTTTGCAAATTCTTTAAAAATGAAGTAGTAGTTATATGTTTTTCTGAAAGCCAGTTGTCCGTTTTATTGATTTCATCGGACATCAAAATGACCTATTTAAGATCAGATTAAATGTACTGTAATTAATATTTTTTTAAAAATGCAACTCTAAAGTTAATATGCAATATAATCTATTTCATAGTCTGTGTGTGTTCAACAAAGTTTGTTTGCACAAAATAGCTTGAACTTTGTTCAAACTAATTTCAATTATTTTTCTCATTTCTTTTTTCTTTCAATTAAGCGTAGATGTTTGTAAGTTCTATCATCAAGTCTGCTTCGTTAATTTTTTTTCATTGTATGTAGATATTTCAATTTTATAAAAAAAAATGTTTATTTTTTTAAGAATAAAATCGATATCGTTTTCTTGTAGATTCAAATAATATTTAAATCGTAATTCATCCTCAAATTAAAATCGTTTGGTGAATCTTATGCCGTTAAATAAGTTCATTTTTAAGTATTTAATTTTCGATATGCTTTTGTACTACCATTTTCTTCCTTTGTAATTTTAATCGAATTACTAAATGGGAAAATGAAAAAAAAAAATGAATAAACTAAAAAAAAACGTGGTTCTAATAAGATCAGCAATGTATTTTATTCCATTAGCGACAAAAAGTTGAGAAAATGTAAATTTTTTAAGTAAATACGTTTTTTTTTTAAACTCTGTTTTCCATAAATTTTTCAAATATTTTTGCGATGTTTCTAGATACATTGATCAGGAATGATATGTTTCAGCGGAAACGCAGATTCAGCGTTTTCTTAATGAAATGTTATTATTATTGAGAAATATTAATTTACTTTTTATGTAACCTGTGTTAAATCTGGTTGATGGATAAATATTAAACTTTTTAAATTTGCAAAATTTCTTTTTAAAGTACCATTGAAATATTTGATCTGAAACATTAATACCCCAAATTTTAAAACATATTTTTTAAGAGTTCGTATAATTTCGAAATGACCGTATATGTTTTGTCTCTTGCAAGTTATATTTTTATAAAATATGCTTAAACGATGCAATTTTCAATATCATTGAATATATCTTAACCCTTAGTAGCCTGATTTACGAAAGTGATTTATTTTTAATATTACTGCTTGAGGGTCTAGATGAAGGGAAATTTTGATTTTTTTTTAAATTTCGTTGGAAAGAATATTATACAACAGTAAAATACGTACAGCCAACCTATAAAAAAAAACTAATAGTAATGTGAACATTCGGTTTAAAAGATTGGTATCAAAATTGATAATCTAGGTCATTAAGGGTTAAAATGGTGAAACTATAATGCCTCAGATAATAAACCTTTTTAGGTAGATTTCTATTAGAAGACAAGTTATTGCAATGGTTCTGATGACAAGACTTCAGGAAAATTTCTTCAGTTTTTTTTTTTTTTTTTTTTACCGATTATAGTCTCTAGAACCCAAAACAATCCTTCGTTCAAAAGTTTATATATATAATATGCGTATAACATTTTGTCATGTTATCTTGTCAACATCATAACTAGAGTAATTTTCTTTGGATTTTAACTGGCTTGGAATATGTTGTTAGAAATTTGAAAATATCGGACGAGTTCGTAAAGGTCCCATCCAGCTCAAAGGGGATGAAAATGTTGGGGAGGAGGAGGTTAAAATTTCCATTTCGCTATAACTTTCTTAAAATTGACTATAGAAAAATAAATCCAATCATAGTTCCTAGAACCCAAAACAATCCTTCGTCCAAAAGTTTATATATATAATATGCGTATAACGTTTTGCCATGTTATCTTGTCAACATCATAACTAGAGTAATTTTGTTTGGATTTTAACTGGCTTGGAATATGTTGTTAGAAATGTAAAAATATCGGACGAGTTCGTAAAGGGCCCATCCAGCTCAAAGGGGATGAAAATGTTGGGGAGGGGGAGGTTAAAATTTCCATTTCGCTATAACTTTCTTAAAATTGAAGATAGAAAAATAAACCCAATTAGTCAAATAAGCGCCAACGGACAACTTTTGTATTTAAAGTTTTTCGATAATATCTTAAAAGTCTACAATATCTTAAAAGTTAGGGGCTGAAAATGACGCTCTAATTTTGGCTGTTTCTAACATCAGATATTAACTCAGAAGTAAAGGAAATTTATCTTTGCCTTTCAGCTTGCCGACAGGAATTTTTTAAATTTTGAATGAGTAATTATAATCAATGTCAATTATAATTGATTGTATATTTAAAAAAAGTAGTGCGTGAACCTTATGACGAAATTCCGTGTTTCACAAGGAATACTGTATTATGTGTTTTTATGCGTTTTAGACCAAATAAATATCGTCAGGAAATAACTAACTTTCATTTTAAGCATAAAATTCCATTTAGTGGTTTCGATAAATCACTTATCGATTAAACGTGTTAAAATTTAAATTGTTATAGAATGTAAATTACTTTTAAATACATTGAGATCATTGTTTTGAACTATTGAACTGAGTGTAACACAGCATAGTATTCTGGTAGTTAATGCTTGACTATTATAAAACCGAAACGAAAGAACCAAGAAAATATAAGTTTTTAGCATTTAGCCAATAGCTTTAACTCTATTTATCATTCCATTCAAAATGGTTTTATTTATTTATTTACTGGCATTCTTTCTTTTATTTCCGACTAGCCGCCTTTGGCGATCAGCCGGTTCGCCAGTATTACCGCTCGCTACAATTTTCAATTAAATATTTTAAGTAACTGGTCTCTTAATAGATTCTCAAACAAAACATTTTTAATCTTCAAATTTTGATAGTCATACCAAACTTATACTGTTGTTTAGATCATTTCGTTCAATTTACTATATATATTTTGCTAATTTGTTGTCATTTCCGGTAAAACTTCAACTTTAATTTAAAGTGGAAATGATGAAATTGCAATTAATATAAAGATATTTTTTTTAATAAAACCAAGCGTTTTATTTTATTTATTATCTTTATCGTTATTTATTTATTATTATTATTATTGAATATGGGTATTGCACACAGAATCGCTCGGTATATAAGTCTTACGATAACTACAAAATATTTTTCATAATTTATGTAATATCTCAAAGAATAATTCAACAAAAATTTCTCAGATTCAGCATAAAATTCAGATTTTAGTTTTGCTTTCAGAGGGATTGAAATGAAAATGAAATCAATGATAATATTTTGTTCCGGCCTATAAATATATTTCAAAAATTATGAAGTCTAAATTTAATGCAGTAAGGTATCATTTTCTGAGAAATATTCTGGGCACACCAAATTTTAAATAAATGAATGAATGTTTCTATTTTCCACGATCAACTTAGACTTATTTATGAAGTTTTGAATGTTAAAAATTTAGAAAAACTCCACATTTTCATAATCTTAGGACAATTAATCATGAGAAACTTGCGCGCTGATTGGCGTATTTTCTTTGAAACGATCGATGGAAAATCTAAAATTATCCTTTTCTTATTGAATAGTAATATTCAAATTTTCATAAATCAGTCAGTTTAAGTGATTGATTTAGTTGATTGGAAATTAACTCTTTTTATTTAAAATATTAATGTTTCAAGAACATTTTGTTGATCGTGATTTCCACAGCAGAAGCTTTATGTAAAATCAAAAATGATTTATTGGATTAATAATATAGAGAGTGAAAAAGATCATAAAATAATTTTTCTTGGATTTATTTTTTAGAAAAAATAGTATTTCATATTTGTTTGATTTCCAACTGACACGTGCCGAAAATTATATTTTTGCAGATTTCATTTCCAAAAAGATTTACTTATTTTTAATTGGAGCTTTAATCAATGTGATGGCAACACTTTGAAAAAAGCTAATTTTTTCCCATGAATGCGAAACGTGCTCGTGCAGCTTAAATTTTATTTTTATTTTGTACGAAAAAAATTGTTGAAAAATATAATTAAAATATATATTTAAAAATTCATTAAAAATAGAAATTTAATTTTAAAATTAAAACATTGGTAACATTTAAAAGATAAAATTTTGATCTTTAACTTCATGTAAAAATCTTTTTTGTGCGGTAATATTTTCGGAAGTTATAGCAAAAACACGTCAAAATTTCGCTTAATTTTTAAATAAATAAAATTCTAATTAAAAATTCGAAAAAATAACCCCCAGGTGCACATTCCCGGCCTCCAAGGTATACACGTGCCAAATTTGGTAGCTGTAGGTTGAATGGTCTGGCCTGTAGAGCGCCAACACACACACACACACGTTCAGCTTCATTATAAGTATAGATTATATCTTCAAAACTAAAACAAATATATGTGACGTCATAGCATACAAATACTCTAGTCTTCATTATCACGCTTCAACGACTACAATTCACCCCATTGTTTATAAAATATGCCAATGACAAACACTAAGACTAAAGTGAGATATATCGGCGATAGAAGAAATTTTATGTTACAACTTCAGAAATCAACGGTGAGTAAACCCAGAGTGGAAACATGTATCTGTATTTTGATGTAGCATCATATTCACGCTTATTGAAAAAGTATTTTTTCTCCATCGGGGGGCCTAGAGTACTGAAAATAATTTCATTTGAAATGACAAAGCCTCTCAAAGGTTTATAGTTGTCTGCGGTTTTAGGCTTATTAACAATTTAAAAATAATAATAATAAAAAGATTATTGCCTCATGCATTTTTCATTATTTAGGTTAAAGATAGAATTATTAAAAATTGGCATAAAATATTATTAAATAAAAGAACTTGAATGGAATTGGCAAAGTGAATGTAAAAAAGAATATTACTGCTAAAAAAATTATGAAATAAAAATAAAAATTCTAAAATCTTTAATGCTGTTTAAATTACTAATGGGTTTTTTTCACTTAAAAAATTATTTGAATTTTAATTCAAAATATTTAAAAAGTTAAAATATTTGTGCAGAATTCTATAAATATAAGATTGCGTAATAAATTTAAAAAAATTATAGCTAACTTTTTGATGTGAGGCATTTTAAAATGTGATTGATCTGTATTTTCGCTTCTTGCATTGTTTGATCTATTAGGAATTATTGTTTCATATTAACGAAATACACATTTTTGATAGGGTAAAAATCATTTGACAATATTCTGTTTATTAAATATAGATTAAAGTTGAAATCTGTTATTTGTTAGTTTTTACTTTTTCATTTTAAATTCCTATTTCATATTGAAAGACATATAATGTGCCAAATTTTAAATAAAATCATCTAGAGTTTGTTCTACATGAATCTATCATCAAAAATAAACAGTTTTGACAATTCGTTTTTATTAATGTAAATAAAAACAGCTGCAGTAGTGAATGTAGCTGAATCGGTGTTTTTTTGAACGAAGAGTTCTATTTATTCTTTGATAAGGAATTTGTTAGGCTTTGTTGACGACAAAGCCAAAAATTTCCTTGTTATGACGCTTTTAAAATTCCGCAAACGATTTCGTGTATTTAAAATATATTACGTTATTGTCATTTCAGCTGCTTATTCGGCGACCACAAGTTTCAATATCCCATTCTTTCTACTCTCTTCTAGATGTATTTCTCGAACGCTTTCAGAATAGTTGCGAAATTTCAAAAGTTGTCTGAAAGAAAGGTATTTTATTTTCCTCTTCTTTTTTTATTTCATCGTGAGTTTCAACAGCGATATAACAACTCAGCCATTGTATTCGTAAAAAAAAAAAAAAAAAAAAAACGTTGAAGTGAGCTTTTTATATCGTACAAAGCAGTTTCTTAATATTTTAAACAAAGCGCATATCCTTTGTTTTTATTTGATTCTTAAAACGTTGAAGCCTTTATCTAAGCTTACTTTGAAAAAAAACTACTAGTGATTTAGTTACATTTGATTTACTAATTTCTTGGTTTCTATATAAGAAATATAAATTTAAAAATATCAATAGATAAAAAACGATTTCAATTAATAACTAGCAATTTAATTAATTTTGTTTATTCTTAAACTTCTAGAAAATAATACGTAAGTCCTTTTCCCTTTCTTTTCCTAATAAGATATGGATCGATAATTTTAGAACTTAATTTTAAAAACTATATATCAATGCTTCTCAAATTCTCTGTCTGGATTTTAAATGATGGTGATCATACAGAAAAAAGTTAGGGATTGAAAAAATATTAAAATAGTATTTTAACAGATTCTATGATAAATGTAAACCCAATAGTTTAGAAAACCAAATTTTTGACTGATTCGTCCCCTTAATATATGTGTATCATCATTTGTATTATTTTTTTTTTCGTTGAAAAATTCTCGTAAAAAAATAGTTTTGTGTATAATGTTTTAAACAAAAAGAATCATAATTGTGAAAGTTCCGCGAGTCTATTCTACATTTCAATAAAATTTAATCGAAATCAAAATAAATTATGATTTGATTTGATTTCCATTTAATATCCTTTTCGTTTACGACCGTAATTTTCAGAAAAGTAATAAAAACATGAAAATTATCAAAAAGCCAATAGCTTTATTCAATTGACTTAATTACTGGACGTAGTTTTGCAATCGGGTATCAGTTGCCATCTTATAGGTTTCTGATTCTTGATTGCAAAAATTATACTTAAATGAGCGTAGTTTACCATGCAAAATTGAAACAGTACCGGAACATTATGCAAAAATTGATTTAGAAACATACATCATTAAAACTTGTCTCTGAGGTTTGCGAAAATGCTCACATTTTAAAATGTGCACTCAGAAGTTGATACCTCATTGCCAAATTGCTCGCAGTAAAAGTATAATTTATAATTGAAAATCGAATTAAATACTAGTATTACCCTACTTCTTCGAGATAAAGATGTATTAGAGTTATCTGATACGGAGTTGGAGTTCATGTACAACAGTTAATATCTGTTTATTATTTATTAGAATAAATTTTTAATTACAATAATTATAGTAATAATTTTAATTATCATTACTTTCTCGTATACGTAGTATAGAGAAAGTATAGTCATATAATAATCGTATATATATATATATATATATATATATAATATTACTACTGCTACTATTTATTATTATCACTAGCCGCCTTTGGCAACCAGCCGGTTCGCCTATCTTATAGCTTGTTAAAATTTTGAATTCAATATTTTATGTAACTTGTCTTTTAATAGCTTCTTCCTCAAATATTTTTAAACTTCAAATTTGGTTAGTCATATAATTCACACGTACTATTATTAAGGCCTTAAGCTGTAATGAACTATGTATTTCTCTAATTTTCTGTTAGATCCTGTAAAATTTCAACTTTAAATTAAAATAGAGATGATTATTCAGCAATTAATATAAAAATATTTTTTATTTAAACCAAGCATTTTTTTGTAAACTATGAGAACTGAAAACAGAGTCTTATATGCACTATAGAATAAGTTTCATAATTTATGTAATATCTCAAGAACAAAAATTTCTCAGATTTATTCTAAAATTCGGTTTTTAGTTTTGCTTTCAAAAGGATTTCAATGACGTGAATAACAATATTTTATTTTGTTTCGGTCTCTAAATATACTTCAAGAAATTACGAAATCTAAATTTTAAACAATCCTTTGATCCTAAGAAATCATATTCTGAAAAATATTCTTGACATTTCAACTTTTAAATTAGTAAATGAACGTTTCTATCTTCTTCTGTCAAATCTGAATCGATTTATTTATAAAGGTTTGAAGAGAATAATTTTGAAAAATTAAAATTTTCATAATTTTAGGATAATCAGTCTTGAGAAACCCGGGGCTGTGTTTGATATATTATCTTTGAGACGGTTGATGAAGTGGTTTAAATCGCTCTTTTTTATTGAATAGTGAGATTCAAATTTTCATAAATCAGTCAGTTTTAGCGACTGATTTAGCTGATATGAGTACAAATCTTTTCATTTGAAATATTAGTGTCTCAAGAATATTTCGTTAAATATGATTCACTGAACAGAGGATCTATGTAAAAGCTAAACATTCGTAATTTATTATAGCTTTTGTTGACTCGAGTTACAAGAAATATAATTAATTAATTCGTTTAGACCATTTTAAAGCATGTATTTATATTATTAAAGATTTACAAATTAGCCCTTGGGCCTTGAATTGAAAAAATTTATATTAATAAATGTTTGCCTTAATTAAAGCTGATTTATTGAATTAATAATGTAGCTATTGTATAAGATCATAGAAAACTTCGTCTTGCATTTATTTTTTAGAAAATATTTTATTTATTCTTTATTTTATTCATACGGGCTGAAAACTATACTTTTCTAGGTTTGCAGTAATATTTAACATATTTTTTTAAAATTAAGCTTTTGTCAATATGAGGGAAGCTCACTCATAAAATATAATTTTTTCCCCATGCACGCGTAACATGCTTGTGCAGGTTAAATTTTATTTTTATTTTGTGCGAAATAAATTGCTGAAAAATATAATTAAAATATTTCTTTTAAAAAATTCATTAAAAAAGGAAGCTTAATTTGTAGGCTAAAATATTATCATTAAAACTATAATTTTTTTAACTTTCACTTGATGAGAAAATCATTTTTTTTTTTTTTTGCGATAATATTTTCGGAAGTAATAGCGGAAAAACGCCAAAATTCCACTTAATTTTTAATTAATTAAAATTCTATTTAAAATGGCTCCATTAAATGAAATTTTGTATGTGATCTTGTTACTAAAATTGTAATTTTGGTTTCAGTTGGTAAAAGAAAGCTTCCAAAATGCGTATGCTATTTTCTTTACTATACTGCGAAACACAAAATTCTCACTCCGGGGCACTGGAAATAAAAATCTGAACACTCGTGGCCTTACCCAAGGTCTACAAATATTAAGGGGGGTTAGAAAGATAATAACTTCATTAGAGACTATGCTAAAAAGCTTTGGGAAGAAAATCACTTCCTTTAGTTTTACTTTTAAACGTGCGAGTTTCTTTCGGCTGTTTTCGCAGATAATTAATCACATTCTCTATATTCTTTCTATCTTTCCAGATATTCTGATTTGATAAAGATGACCGCAATTCCCCTGACAACATTTTGCGTCCTGCGACGTGGACTTGCGACCAAGGCCTTTCAAGAAACAAGCTCCTATAAGCGACGCAACCTTCAGGACAAAATTCTGCGGGTGGATCATGCCGGAGAATTCGGCGCGGACCGGATATACGCTGGACAGATGGCTGTCCTAGGACAGACTAATGTAGGATCAGTTATTAAAGAGATGTGGGACCAGGAGAAAGATCACCTGAAGAAATTTGAGGAACTTTTACCTAAGTACCGTGCTAGGCCTTCTATGTTGCTGCCAATTTGGAACGTGGCTGGATTTGTTCTTGGAGCAGGTAAATATGAAGTTTAAATAAGTGAACAATAAGGCTTCTGTCATCATGATTTTCTTATTACGTAATAAGAAAATTATCAGGTTTTGGAAGGAAATCTGGAAGAAAAAAAAATTCCATGGGTTTTTCCTGTACGTACATTCAAGATACGAGGAAATGCGCGAATAGCTAGTTATAATGGAATGCGATTTTAAGGAGTGAAAAAGGCAATGAAAGGAAGCAACAATTTACATTATTCGAAATAACATATTAAAAGAAGGTTTATATTTATATTCAGATTTTTTTTAAATCTTTATTTATTATCTAGTATTTAACAAGATAAAATTTGTATACATTAAGGGAGGAATATTTACCTCTTGTGCTCTTTAAATGTAAGCCACACAAAAACTGAGAACTCGGGTGAAATGAAATACAAAACATTTTTGATGTGATACAAATCATTTAACTTAATAAAGCATCATTACTAACAATCATCATCATTGCATTAATAGCATTACTTTAAAAAAAAAGAAGATTACTTATTTTTATTTATTCATTTTTGTCAATTCAAATATTTGGCCATCAGTTTCGAGGAGCTAAGGGACCTAATCCGTAACAAATAAAGTACAACATTTCTGTATGGCTTAACGTACATTTTTAAAGCTATTTCTTTTTCAATGAACATATGTGAAAATAATTCCGATATATCATTGAATGCATTAAAAGATGAATGTGACCAACAAATTTTAATGCCTATAAAAATTCCTTTAAATTATTGTTCTTGAACTAAAAAGTTCGAAATCGGTTTATTTTCAGTCTTTAAATTTGACGTTTTCGGATTCGACGTGTCATCTTTTCCTGTATTCCTTTTAGATATAACATCAATGACGACTCTTTTGAACTGGCACAGAGTCTTGTATGTTTTACTCTTTTGGCATGACTAGTAAGTGTCAGTTTTCCCGTATTACTTAGGTTTATTATCTTCTTACAAAACCAGAAGTGCGTAATAAATATATTTTGTGGAACTTCTCGAACCCATTCAGCAAAATCAAGATTGATTTTTTTCATCCGCCTAATTCGTATTAAATACGGATTTTAAACAGCTCATAGTAAATTAGATTTTTTTTTTGCTATGTTTATTATTTGAGAAGCTATGAGCTTATTTAAACCATTCAATCAATTTAGATGTGATTGACTAAATACCACAGCGTTGCTTCCGCAGATTGAATTTTCCCGCCAGAGAAATGTATTCTATTTTTTCACGCAGTCGCCATGTTCATTAGCTGCAGTTCGGTAATCTCATGGAAAAAGAACAACTGTCTCTCGCAAATCGAAATTGGGATGATCTATACAGAAAAAAAGGGAAGAAAGAAAAAGGATGAGTTTCAGCATTACACAATCGCGAATGGTATTGTTTCATTTATAAAAGCTATGACTACGATCTTTTATTCTTGCAATCTTGAGAGATCAGTATTTTTTAGATAGGAAAAAAATAGCTAAGAGACTAAAAATTCCCTATATTTCCCGGTTTATTTTTTTCAGACGTTTTTAAATTCCTTGTGTTTTCCCGTTTTCTCCCGGTGGCGTGGCAACCCTGATTTTGATGATTATCTTAAATTGAGTATAATTACTTCATTTTTTACTTTCAAAATTACAGAGATGTAGATAACAGGAAAGGGATTAACATATCGTCTGATGAACAAATCGGCAATCTAGAACAAAAAAATATGCCACGTGTTAGTTTTTAAGAAATCTAAAAAGTGTAAGTCATCGATCAATAGCATGAGTTCGTACAAAGTATGAGAGAGTATGAATTGACTTTTCTGTTGCCAATAGAATTAATGTTCGCTTATTATTTGTGCTATTGTCATTTTTGTATGTTACTTTATTAAATTAAAATCAATTTTTTTTATTTGTTTAGCTATGACATGTAATAATAACTATAAATTATAGATTGTACTGAAATCACGCTTAAGGATTAGCGTTTTCTATAAATCATAAATTTTTATCAAGCGAATCGAAAAGAATCGCACCATTAAACAGAGCAGAAAAGTTGGGAAATCCCTTGTAAAATAGGATATTCTAAAAACATGGTTTTCATATAATGCAACTCTATAATACTGCAGGAAAAAGAGGACATTGCAACAAAAAAAAGTTTGATAACGTATTATATTCTTTTATGTAACTTATTTTTTCCAGTTCATAATAGTTCAATCTTAAGACAGTTAAATTCACTAGTCAGAGTTTTATTTCCATATGGTGTAAGTTATCGAGTAAAAAACCTAATTTTTTATCATTTTTATTTAGTTTGATTTTTTCATGCCTGTAAGAGTAATTTATTTACATTCGTTCCTGACATACAGCTATAAAATATTTTAACTATATGGCTTCTTTTTTAGATGTGTATTTTCAATGACAATACACTAGTTTAATATTTCTAGAATTCAATGATCAGTTATTCGATTAAGTTTTGCTTGTGTAATCGTGGCGCCACCTAGTAGTGCATTAGCGAAAAACTGAATTTTAATACTTCAAATTATTTACAATAGTAAATTTTAAATTAAATATTAAAAAAATAGAAAATTATTAAATTTAAATTAACTACTTCACAGCATACAACTAAAAGTTATTTTTTTACTATTACATTTTTATTAGATTTAGTTTTTCCTTAACATAAAACCACCTTTCCTTTTATTACATTCCTCACTAATCTAAATTTTTAAGTTTGTGCTTGCGGGCACATTGGTGTGAGAACCATTTTCAAAGTCACTCCAAGACTCGCCCGTACAGTTCATTGAAAATGCAGTTACCGGTCATATATCCATGTGATCTCTTTTTTCTCCTCAAAGGCTGTGCATGTGATACTTTGAATAATTTTTAATTCTCTGCATAAATAGTGTTTCCGAAAGTTCATAAAAGACAACTTTTGGCATTAAATGAAACCAAGGACAAAGTCTTCTCAGTTCAATATTTTTCATGTTTGTTGCAATGGGATCTGAGGTTCAACTTTTTATTCATTTCCTGAGACATCTGAATTCTGAAATTTTGTTGTCTTATGCAGCCGATGATTCTACTATATTTTCAATTTATCATTTAAGCGATTAATTTTCATTCCGTCTGAGAGGCGCCATCTAGAAAGCAATTAGGGAAATAATTGAATATAAAATTCTATAATAATTATTATAATGAGCTGTAAAATATGTTGGCGAGTAAAAAAAAAAAAAAAAAAAAAAAAAAAATTGAAAATAATAAAAATATTTTTTGAGAAATGCAATTCTAGTAGTCTATTAAATAATGGAGAATAACTTTTTAATTAAATATCTGATAGTCAAAACGAAAACGCAATGAACTACCAGGAAATTAAAACCACAATAAGTTATCATAAAAAAGAAAATTTCCTAAATATTCGTTAAAATTTTTTTAAAAAATTATAAATTGATTAAAGCCTTTTATTTATGTAGAATATTGTGGCGTCGATTTTGATTTGGTGAATGGATTTGATGCTGAATGCTGTTTGAAAAATGAGAGCTCTCGATTCTCGGCGAAGTTTGATTCTCAAAATGCTAGGAAATTTCCAGAACGCTTTACTCCTCATCTCGCAAGATCCTAAATAATGGATAATTGCTGTGGTGCTCCATTTTAGTATTGGTCGGGCTACTCAGTGCTGTGAAGCTTGTCGAATCTTGCGACATTTACGTTTCATGCTAAGTTTTCTAGTTATAGTTAATATTATATTAGCATATTTCACTCAAATGAATTTGTAACTGTAAAAAGTATCTATAAATTAAATTATTTTGACCCCGCATCGTCACTTTCATTTTCTTTTCAAGTGAAAGATTATATATGGCTCAACAATATTTCCATTAGCGAGTCACACTTGTAAATGGTGTCCTAAAATTAATGCTAGCTTTAGATTTGCCACCATTCGTGCACTAAAGTGTTGGCAACACTATTAAAACCAACTGACAGCTGATAGTTTAGGGTTAATAAAAATGAAGCCTTACGCTATAAAACAACGTGTAACGGAAGATTTGAATTCAATAAAAAACATAGTTTTATTTTTATTGAATCCTATAGGATTATGTATGGAATAACACATAGGACAAATGGCCTCCAGGCTTTTCTGGAACATTCGCTTTCTTTTGTGGAAATTTTCCATGCTCATTTTGCATAAATGTGGCTGGATTTTGTTGATACAGCGTTGAATTCCTTCCTTCAATATACGCGTGCTTATGGACTTCTTGGCATAGACTTTTGACTTCAAATAACCCCATAAAAAGAAATCTAATGGTGTTAATTCACGCGATCTAAGGAACCAATTCTCAAACTGTGGTCGCCAGACTTTCATTATTTTTGAAATATTGTTCAACAACGAAAACGCATTGTTCTGTCGTGTAACGCTCCATTTTTACTAACCCTAAACTATCAGCTGTCAGATGCCTTTTTTAATATGATTGCCAACACTTGACTGCATGAATGGTGGCAAATTCAAATCTTACGTTAATTTTAGGGCACCCTTTACATTCTTTGTTTTTATCTCTACAAATCTCTTTAATCAAATTCGTTTTTAAAATATTCTATGAAAAGTATTTTTGATATTAATATTAAAAATTATATTCTTCATTGTTTTTTTGTTTGTTTTTTTTTTGGTTTAGGTACAGCATTATTAGGTAAAGAAAGCGCCATGGCTTGTACGGTCGCAGTGGAAGAAGTCATAGCTGATCATTACAATCGTCAAATCAGGGACCTAATAGCGGATGATCCAGTCAAGAACAAAGAACTTCTGGACGTTTTGAAGAAGTTCAGAGACGATGAACAACACCATCATGATACCGGACTTGCACACGACGCCCCAAAAGCTCCATTTTATAAATATTTAACGCAAACAATAAAAGTGGGCTGTTTTGGAGCCATATGGCTGGCAGAACGGTTATGATAGATAGATCTGGTGTAGTAGTTGTGTTTAGAATTAGTAATACTTAATAGGTATACAAATAAATAGAGTTTACTGTTCTCTTGTAGTTAAATGTGAATGTCGCTACAGTCACGTGAGAAACATTACTGTGTGTAACATCTAATTTCATGTTGTCGTGTGGCTATTGTTTCTAACACTTTTATTTAATTTCACTTGCTTCATGTTTGTGAAGATGGGATTTTGTAATTTTTTTTTCACTCGTTTTCTAATATACTGAAAATTTTGTGCACTTATGTATTCACGATATAACGCAGAGTTAATATTTTCTGAACTTAATTATCAGTTAATCGAATTATTATAATTAAATTTTGGACCCATGCTAGCGGCTCCATCTGGTAGTATGTTTTTTATTTGACTATTCATTTCTGTTCTCTTCATTACAATCCACTGTTTATATATTTTCAGAACTTAATTGTCAGCTAATAATTAAATAAATAAAATTTTGATTCCGCGACAGATAAAAAAAATTTATCTGAAGAATTAAAAATGTAAAATAATTTTTACAATATATTTAACGGCGCTAATAAAGTTTAATTATTTTTTCCGTCTTATCTGTCTTTTCTGTCATTGTCATAGCTATCACCTTTTCTCTTGTACAATTTTTAAAAGTTAATTTTTACTTATATATGATAAATTTTGTGCATTTATGTATTCGCGATCATCTTTAGATTAGTAATACATAATAGGTGTATAAATATCAATATTGTAATAACTTAATTATCAGTTAATCAATTATTATAATTAAATTTTGGTTCCATGCTAGTGGTTCCATTTGGTAGTATATTTTGTGTCTGACTGTTCATTTGTTTTCTTCATTACAATTTAATTTTCAATTATTGATAACATACACAACAGTTAAAAAAATTATCTGAAGACTAAAAATATGTTGTTGTTCTTTTTGTAAATTTGCTGTTTAATGGCTCTAATAAAGTAAAATGCTCTTAAAATTGTTTTTAATAATCATTTTTGTCTTATCTAGCTATTGTTTCACCTTTGTATTGTTCACCTATCAGCTTTTGTTATTTACAATTTTTAATTATAACCGGTAAATTACATATAAATAGTGTATTCATTGACTTAGTAACATTTTTCGTCTTCATAAATGAAAATCAATATTCATATCAATATGGCTAAATGAAGATCAATAAATATAATAAAAGAATTGATTTACATGTTGTCACATGACACAGACAAGTGACTAAACATAAGTGCACATATCATCTTAACTATTTCACTGTCTAAATATGTGCTGTGACGTTCTTTTTCTTTCGCATTGGATTCCAAAATTACACCTGCGCGCCAGCTTTGATTTATCGTATCAGCATGTTGTGTATATTCATTCGATAAAATTTTAAAACTTCGTCATAAAATAAGATATATGAATGTGCGATGACTATTAAATTAAAATTTGCATCCACAAATTAGCTTTCAGTTAAGATTGGGGGGGGGGGGAGCAAGAACATATTTTTCCCATTTCCTTCAAAAAGTTGTTACCATTTTACTGTCATATATGAAATATTCATAAAGGTAACATTATAATCGTCAAAAACTCGAGGTTGTGGCGACTTTTCTAAGTTTCGTAGCTCTTTAAGCTTCCCATCTCATTTTTTTTAAAAATATTGTCTGTCAACACGATCGTTCAAAAGCACTTTAGCTTAATTAATGAAAATTCGTATAGAAAATGCAGACTAAATTTGTAGATTTTTATCAAATTTTGAACGGAATCCATTATTTCGAACTCGATAATTACAGAACTTACTGATCCAGATATAAAAAATTTTGTGCAAGATTTAGCACCTAAAATGTAGATTCTTGTTAAATTTTGAACCAAATCAATTCAAAATTTGATCGTCTGTCTAGTCGTAATTTCGAAATCATGTAAACACAATAACTCAATAAATGAAATTTTATTACTAAAATTATAATTTTGTGTGAAATATTTATTCTAATCAGTCAGATAAAAAAGGTATCCAAAATGAATATTCGATTTACTGCTTCTGTATTAATCACACGTCAATAATTAAATGCCCAAAAAACTGCCAATGATCGCCAGCTCGATTCACACCAAAGATCGGTATTACGTAATTATTGTTCATCAATACCATGCAAGACACGCAAGTAACAGCTTTTTTTTATCATACTTAGAAGAACGCAACTCTCATGCGTGGGATACTGAAAATAAAAATTTGAAGGCCGTAGTTTACAACTTTGCCAAAGCCCGTATTTTTCATAGAGTTGAAATAGTTTTAATTAATATCTTTTTCATTTTTTATGCAAAAATAAATATTTATTCTCCTAATTCTTGGATTATAATTTACTTTTTAGAAGGAAAAATAATTATAAATACGAATGCATTTTTAAAAATATCCTGAAAAAAAAAAGACTTGGGTAATTTTTATAATCTGTTTTTATATATATTTTTTTTATCTGTTTGAGATAACGATAGAAGCATTTGAACATGTAATGTAAAATTAAAAGAAATATAATGTTTACTTAAAGAAGAAAACAATCACTTTTAATTAATGCAAAAAAAAAACTAAACTAAACACGATTAAAATTTTTAAAAAACTCATCTATTTATATTATGAAAAAGAAAAATTATTTTCGAAACCAGTTTGCTTATTTTACGATTTTTGCTTAGTAAAATGATAATCTCAAAACAAGAAGAAGAAAAAGAAAAAAAAAAAAAATCACGAAACGAAAACCGAACAGACCCAACGCCAGGAAGCAAAAGATTGTGCGACAGATTTTGAGTACGTCAAGATTTGCGATATGTTGCAAAAAAAAAAAAAAAAAAAAAAAAAAAAGGTATTCTTACTCTCAGAAACTCATGTTGGGTACACTTGTTTCGATAAGAAACATACACCTTGCTCTCTCCATTTATATATCAGCTCTATGAAAAATGTTATGCACATGGGAAGCGGGAATAGCCTTTGATTAGAGATTGCGAGAAAGTTTTCGAGTTTACTCACCGTAGTTCGAGAAGAATAAATCCCGGCGTGCCCAGCAGATCAGGCAAAATTCACGGCCTTGGAAGAAGGGTTTCTAAATGCTCAGAACAAGGAAGAGGTGTAATTATTGTGTCAGTATTCGATGTGCAGGGACCCATATGCCAGCCCTTCACCCATGGTCCGGATATGCTATTTGAAGGAAGACGTATGTACAAAAATAATGATAGTTGTGAACATTTTTATTTTCTCGTATACGTAGTATAAAGAAGGTTAAGTAATCATCAAAAAATTCGAAATTTAGAATTTGACGGGTCTCTGCGTTTTTGACCTCGCTGACACATTTTTAGAAAATGTCTGTCCGTCTGTGACAAAAATAATTCAAAAACACTTTTACTCGGTTGGAATTTGGTATAGGCCTTTGCATCAAATTTTGAGTATAACTATTCAGAGGAAGTCCGTTTGTCTGTCTGTTCAATTATAAACTAACACGATCATTATAAAGCGAAGAGAACTAGATAAAATTTAGTGCACAGATTTAACATGTATGGTGTAAACACCTGTGAAATTGTGAGCCAAATCCAGCTACGGGTTGACTGTCTGTCGGCCTGTACTGTCCTTTTGTTTTCTTTACTATTTTTTTAAAAAATTAATGAAACCATAGATTAACCGAAATATAAATAAAAGAAAAATTTTCCCTTTGTTTTTTTTAACTTCCTCCACCGCCCCTAGATTTTAATGAGTCTTCATAAACTCAGACAGCCATGAATCCGAAAACAACACTTCTGAATTATATCTGTTTGTTTGAGAGTAAAAAAACCCAGTAAGTTAGATCAATGAAATTCAGTCCGTTATCAAATATGTAGATTTCTATCAAATTTTTGACGGAAAGATTTCCTGCCCCTGTTAAATGAAATTTGACGTGTCATTTTATAATCAAAATTGTGTATCCATTTTAAAATTTAGGCCCAATAACTAAAAAGAAAAATTCATATTCGATTTTTATTTTCTAATTATGCGACGAAACAAAAAGTGTTGTATATTTCTTACATGCAGATGAAAATCAGCGTGGACAATCCTTTCTTGGAAGCTTGCTGTGATCTTAAAGTATTTACTGCTTCGATTCGTTCAGGGTGTAAATTCTTTTAAGAACCGAAAAAGATGGTACCGTATTGTCTACTAGAGAGTCGAGGGGAGAAATGCTGGTTAGATAAATTGGTTCTTCTTCATTTTTTTACAGTCCCAACGATGTCGCTAAAAAGGAAAAATTGCAAATCATCACC
This sequence comes from Argiope aurantia, assembly GCA_026543865.1. Lineage (NCBI taxonomy): Eukaryota > Metazoa > Arthropoda > Arachnida > Araneae > Araneidae > Argiope > Argiope aurantia. Next base: position 107,304 of record JAPMOR010023574.1, read on the forward strand.
AACCATCTTTGCGAAATCTTGATATTTATGCATAATGGACCCTGGCGGTCTTGGCGTTATCTGAAAATCGCCAAATGAACCCGAAATGCAACCATTTTGTCATCTATACTTATAATAAAGCTCAATGTGTGTGTGTGTGTTTCACTCTACAGGCCAGACCGTTCTACATACAGCTACCGAATTTGGCACGTGTATACCTTGGAGGTCGGGAATGTGCACCTGGGAGTTATTATTTATTTATTTAAAAATTTTATTTATTTAAAAATTAAGCGGCATTTTGGCGTGTTTCTGCTATAACTTCCGAAAATATTACCGCACAAAAAAGATTTTTACATCAAGTTAAAGATCAAAAATTTATCTTTTAAATGATGCCATTGTTTTAACCTTAAAATTAAATTTCTATTTTTAATGAATTTTTAAATAAATATTTTAACTATATTTTTCAACAATTTTTCTTACTAAATAAAAATAAAATTTAAACTGCACGACCACGTTTCGCATTCATGGGAAAAAATTAGCTTTTTTCAAAGTGTTGCCATCACATTGATTAAAGCTCCAATTAAAAATAAATTAAATACTTTTGGAAATGAAATCTGCAAAAATATAATTTTCGGCACGTGTCTGTAGGAAATGAAACAAATATGAAATATTATTTTTCTAAAAAATAAATTCAAGAAAAATTATTTTATGATCTTTTACACTCTCTATATTATTAATCCAATAAATCAGTTTTATTTTAAGGCAAGTTTTGTTTAATATAAGCAGGATCAGGGCCACACAGCTAATTTGTAAACCTTTAGTAAGACACAGATCTGCTAAAATGGTCTAAATGGAAAATGATTATATTTTATGTAACTTGATTCAATAAATGCTCTAATAAATAACGAATTTTTGATTTTACATAATGCTTCTGCTGTGGAAATCACGATTAACAAAATGTTCTTGAAACACTAATATTTTAAATAAAAAACACTAATATTTAAAATAAAAAGAGTTAATTTCCAATCAACTAAAGCAATCACTTAAACTGTCTGATTTATGAAAATTTGAATTCAATAAAAAAAGGATAATTTTAGATTTTCCATCGATCGTTTCAAAGAAAATACGCCAATCAGCGCGCAGGTTTCTCAAGATTAATTGGCCTAAGATTATGAAAATGTTGAGTTTTTCTAAATTTTTAAGATTTAAAACTTCATAAATAAGTCTAAGTTGATCGTGGAAAATAGAAACATTCATTCATTTATTTAAAATTTGGTGTGCCCAAAATATTTCTCAGAATATGAAACCTTACTACATTAAATTTAGACTTCATAATTTTTGAAATATATTTATAGGCCGGAACAAAATATTATTATTGATTTCATTTCAATCCTTTTGAAAGCAAAACTGAAAACTGAATCTTATGCTGAATCTGAGAAATTTTTGTTGAATTATTCTTTGAGATATTACATAAATTATGAAAAATATTTTGTAGTTCACATAAGACTTAAATACCGAGCGATTCTGTTTGCAAAACTCATATTCAATAATAATAATAATAAATAAATAACAATAAAGATGATAAATAAAATAAAACGCTTGGTTTTATTAAAAAATATCTTTATATTAATTGCAATTTCATCATTTCCACTTTAAATTAAAGTTGAAGTTTTACTGGAAATGACAACAAATTAGCAAAATATATATAGTAAATTGAACGAAACGATCTAAACAACAGTATAAGTTTGATATGACTATCAAAATTTGAAGATTAAAAATGTTTTGTTTGAGAATCTATAAAGAGACCAGTTACTTAAAATATTTAATTGAAAAGTGTAGCGAGTGGTAATACTGGCGAACCGGCTGGTCTCCAAAGCGGCTAGTCATCTTATAATAATGGAGTTTGGCATTCATGGCATAGTTTGAAAATCGTCAAATAAATCCGTTATAGTGATGATCTTGACAGTATCTGAAAATCCCCAAGTAAATCAGGAAGACGTAAAAATAAACATGAATATATAAATTTATTAATGTTTCACTCAAATACCGGAAGTATAAAATCTGATGTCTATTCAATATGAATCCATTTTTAGTTTCAAATAAATAAAATAACAACATAAAAAACGGTTTGTTTCGTAAAAGTAAATTATTCCTAAATTTAGAAATAATTCACTTATATATATAATTAGGTTGGATACTCGAGAATCTTCTGTAGTAGAAATCCGATAAAGAATTCTTAAAATCTCGTCATAATACATGAAAAAATACGTTTTACTTATGCTAGGTAATGTAACATCTACTTTAGATCTCGAGTACACAAAACAAATTCTGCTAACCATTTTATTTATTCACATGCCAGCCTTTTTTATCACCGTAAATTAGTCTAGACGTACAGTCATGCTTATTGTATGCATATTACGCCTTTCATATTTTAAGTATCCTGTGCTGTTTTACATAATTTCAGAATGATCTCAAATAAAATTATTTATTATTCAATTCATTTTCCGGCATTATGTGAAATTACTTTCATCAGTTATTTTCAAATAAATTTAATTTAATCAAAATTAAATGTTCTGCCCTATATTTCTGATGCATAAGTAAGATTTGTGAATAAGGAAAACATGCTGATTAATTTATGAAAATTGGTATGATTTTCGAAACAGTTTATGTTCAAGAAAAATGTAAAAATAAAGAAATAGCTATTAGTATTTTATTTAAGAGTCTTATTATCTGATACCATTATGCTCATTTTTCTGAGAATACCGTATTATTTACTGAAATTGTAATTATAATTTTAAAGTCTGTAGGTAGATTTTCTATAGGATGCCTACCTATTGCAATGGTTCTCATGACATTTCTTTGGGTAAATTTCTGCAGATCTTCACCAATTATAGTCCTTAGAACGCAAAACCACCTTGTGTTCAAAAGTTATTTATATATATGTGTATAACGCTTTACCCATGTTACCTTGTAAACATGATAATTAGATAAATTTTGTTAAAATCTTAACCAGCTTCGAATATGTTTTAAGAAATGTAAAAGCTTCGAATGAGTTCTTAAATGGGCCGTGTAGCTCAAAGGGGGTAGTTCATTGGTGGGGAGGTTGAAATTTATATTAAGCTGTAACTTCCTTAATATTGAAGATAGAAAAATAAACTAAATTTGCCGCATCAGCAACGCCTTATTAAAACAAATAACTTTTGTATTTAAAGTTTTTCGACAACTACAATATCTTAGATGTCAGAGGCTAAAAGGTGATTTCAAGTCCGAATTTTGACTGTTTCTATCAGTTTTGAAAAACCAGTTCTATCAGTTTTGAAAAACCAGTTCTATCAGTTTTGAAAAAAAAATGAAATAAAACATATAGCTTTCTTTTATTTTCATAATTTCGAATTGTTTAAATGCATAATATTAAAAGTTTGAATAAAAAAATTAAATAAAAATAAAGAAGTAGAAAATTTTAACGATAACATTATGCAAAATGGATTAATTAAAAAAATTCTAGAAACAGCATGTTTTTGAATTCTTTTGAATATATTTATCGTTAAATAAATCATTAATCGTTAAAAGATCGTTGGCTCCATATGTTACCGGGAAACAGTTATCTTCTATAATTATTCCTTATTTTCAAAATAAACTAAAATTATTTTCTACCTGACAATATACACAAAAGCGAGAAATCACTCATATACTCACTGAATAAGGATTTCCTTAACCATTGGGAATTTATCTGAAATTTGTCAGGTGTTTTTACAAGTGTAGTACACATCTTTATATATGATTAACTACTGTCGGAATGATTGAATTTATATTTTGCTATTCAAAGAAAATACTTATAATGAAATTGGCTATTATAGTCTAGTATAGACTATTATAGTAAACTGTTCAACCAATTTACTAACTAGATGTTAATTATCTTGGAAAAACGTAAAAAAGGTCACTGTTCCAGTTTTGAAATATTCATCATATGAAGAATTTTTTAAAATAAAATTCTGCATATTTTAGGCAATAAATATTTTGTTTTTTAAGTGTATCCATTATTCCGGAGCTTTTGTTAATTTCGCGGTTCTTTGGTTTGATATCTACCGCATTACTGAGAATATATTGTATGAACAAAAAACAACCATTATAGTTTTTATTCAACTGTGGTTACTTGTACTAAACATAGCGGTTAATCGTTAAACACATCATGTTAGTTTATTATGTTCGCCAACTTCACGTGATTTAATTTAAAGTTCGCTAAGGACATGCAGTTAATATACAAATACCAATATTAAAAAAACTCATGATTCTTTAAAAAAAAATTTTTACCCCAATTAATAGTTGGAATATTCAAAACCACAGCGTATAAGATCTTAATTCCATCTTTATGATAGCAGACGATTTTTTCCTACAATATAATTGAAAAATCAAGCGATAGATTCTTATTTTTTTAATCATAAAAAGATATTCTCTGCATTTCATTGAAAGAAAAATAATTGCATATGATTGTCAATTTCTACAAATATGTTTAAAACGGATCGATAAACTTTTAGTTCTTGCCATTTGATACAAACCTTTAGGTTTGCTTAAAAACTTCAACAAAGAATCTTATATTTGCATATCATTTTTATAATATTTGTAACTTTAATATTATTTGAGTTGCTATAAATACTGAATTATGCTGCAGCAATAAATTCATTGTCTAATTATCATTTATTAAATTCATTACCAAAATTGAAAATTTTATTGCTTTGGTCTAAGAATTGAAAGGAATTTGAAAAGAATAACTCAGATGAAAAGGAATCTACTTTTGCCTTCCATCTTGCCGAGAGGAATTTTTAAAATTTTATTTTTTAATTCTTCATGTTCGGATTAATAGATTGTTTTGCATTTCATTCAACAGATGGCACCTCAGACATTTAGAAAATCAGATAAAAACATTAACTTTTTTTTCTTTTCTCAGTGTTCTTCAAATAATTTGAATGAAATTGTAGAACCACAATTTCTTCGGGTACACTAGTAAAAACTAGTACAGTGGTGAAAAAAAAAAAAAAAAAAAAAGATAGATCCAGCTGTAATTTTTCGATATTTTCTAAATTTTATAATATTATATATTAAATCTTTTAACGAGTTAAATATCTAGCAGTAAAAATATAGTTTTTAATAAAAATTTAGAAAACTTTTAAATATTTTAATCTTTTTTTAAAAAAAATTGTACAAAGTTGAACATAAAAATAGGGCCATTCAATTTTTTACAATATTCTAAATTCATTTTTACTATGAATCAGTTATTAGAGGTACAAAAAGTTTTTCCAATGGATGGATAGTTTATCAGAACTCAATTATAAAAGCAAACGATTTTATAAAAACATTTTTTAACCTCGCATGTTTATTTTATTAACACAAACAGTTTTATTTTCACCATATGTTTTGATAGTTAAATTTGTATAATTCTTTTGATAAAAAATATTCTTTGTTCTTCGTTGTTATATAGTGTTATTTTATTTCTCCTATTTTTGCAACAAAAACTTATTTATTAACGTCATTCCTATTTTCTGTTCAAAGCGTTTTTGATGAATTCGTAATATTTTCTTAGTTATTTGAAGAAGTAAAAAAACTTGTGTGAAGAAGAACGAGATAAGATTCTTAGTTTTAGAGAATGTAGTTTGTTTTTCAGAGAAATTGCAAAATGATTTAAACACTCAAAAAGTATTGAGTAACTTTTTGTAAGATCCAGATCGTTATGCTATATATATAAATGGTTTGATAAAAAAAAATTACGTATCTAATCTATCAAAAATGAGCCTTGATTAATCGAGAACCCTTTCTCAACACCAATCTTGTACTCAAATTAAAAATGAATTGCAACGGTCTTGCGCGAGTAGAACTGCGCATAATGTACTTTTAAAATCTTCACATGTAAAAGATATCAAATTGAGAAAACAGCTTCCGCTAACAAAACTACAAATGATCGTGTAGAATTGGCAAAACAGGAAATTGGCTTTAGAAATAAATGGAATGACGTAATTTTCTCAGATAAAAAAAATAATTTGGACGGACTGGCGGCTTTCAGTATTATTGGCATGATTTACGTGATGAGTGTGCAATGTTTTCTATACGGTAATTCGGCTGTGGTAGTGATATTTTTTTGGGGAGGGTTTGCTCATAATGGAACAACTCCGATAGCCTTTTCGAAAATAAAAATTAATTCTGATGGATATCAGGATAGGCTTGCTGAAAAATTATTATCAGAATCTCCCTTCATTACGAATGGTCATTATATTTTGCAACAAAATGATGCATATCTCATCATCGGCAAAGTCATGGTTTCAAGAAAATGAAGTAGAATTATTGGACTGTCCATCAAAAAGTCTCAAATTAAACCCTACAGAAAATTTCTGGGAAAAATTCTGGCAGGTGGGTGTTGTTATATCAATAAATATGTTAAAATAGACGATAGGAAATTCGAGGAAAACTAACATCAAAGAAAGGCTTGTGGAATCTATGACATCTCGATTGGTAGATATCATTAAAAAAAAAAGAAAGAAAGCTTCTAAATAATTAACTATTTAGTGAGCCAAATTTGTAACTGGCCCTATTTTATTTTCCAAATTTCCTTCTTTGTAAAAGTTAAACATGAGTAAAACTGTAATAAATTAAAAGGAAATATTATCAAAATAACTTCGAATATCGCATTTATTTATATTCTTGTTATTTTAAAAATTATAATACGCAGCAACAAACAGTTTAAAATTTACATTTCGTTGGTCCTATCTTTTTTCATTACTGCAGTATATTTTTAAATCATATATAGCTTAATAATATATCATCATTCATAAAATTAGTTAAAATAAGAAAGTTTCGATGCAAATAAGGAGTTGAATCTAAATCTAAATAGATTGCATCCTCACAATAATATATATTTTTGAACATATTCATTGCTTAAAGTTTCTAGAATTCTACATATATCCCAATATTCTTAAAGTTCATAATAAATTTTACTTATATGCAGGATATTCTGATTCGCATTATATGTAGAATATTCAAAATATTTGGATGCAACTTATCCCAATATTTTTAAAATTTAAAATAATTTTTACTTATATGCAGAATATTCTGAATCCCATTATATGTAGAATATTCAAAATATTCGAATACAACTTATCCCAATATTTTTAAAATTTAAAATAATTTTTACTTATATGCAAAATATTCTGATTCGCATTATATGTGGAATATTCAAAATATTCGGATACAGTTTATCCAATATTCTTAAAATTCAAAATAAATTTTACTTATATGCAGAATAAATTTCGAAGATTTTTCATTGCATTCACATTTGTATAAGTGCTGCATTTTTTGTTTAAATATAGATACGGCATTTCAGGACTTATTATAGACACTTATTTAAATTCTAATCCTGGTTTTAAAATAACTCACGCTCATTAGAAAGGTTTTGGAAAATAATAATTTTCGTTTTCATAATTATATGCAATATTATTTCGAGAAAACTTTTTTGCGTGTTTATTGATAAATATGCAACTTTTCTATACCTACTGATAAATTTTGAAAATTTTAGAAGCCTTTTTGGCATTTTTAATTTTACAGGTTTATATTTACATATTTCTTCAATTAGTAATTAGTCAATTATTTTATTTTTTCAAATACAATAATGTTTTGCGTATCGATCGGTGAAAGGTATCCTAAATACTGAATAATGAAAAGCAATACTTTAAGCCATAGTTAAATAAAGCACAGGTAGAAAAAAATTGACCTTTTCGCTCACAAAGAACAAATTTTATAGAAACTCACAATATGAGCAAATAGAAAACAGAAAGAGCACTCAGAATTCAATTAAGAGAGCCATTAACTCGCCAAAAACTGAATTGACTCTTCGCATGCAATGGTAGTTTTCTGCACAGGAACTAGCAGTGACTATCTTTGCTTCGAGATCTAGACATAGGGGTGCTTAAAATCTTTTCGATGTATATTGCAGTGTTAAGCTAATGGGACATATTTTACATTGCTGCCTCGTACACAGAAAATGTTCTTTCCTTGCTTTATTTTAAAGAAAAAAGAAAATGGATGAATGAAAATAGCCAAACGAAAAACACGTGAAAATCAGAAGTAACGAAAATACATCGAAAAAAGATCAGATTAATAAATAATTTCAAAAACTACGATATTCAGGGCGTTTGTAGAATTACTGGATAAAAATGATAAAAAGTAAAAAACAAAAAACAAAGCTTGTGGGAATGGTATTTAGTATTTAGTATTCTTACTGAATCTATCATGTCTTTTTGTCAAATTTTTTTTTGGCGATTAATACTTGGTCTGCGGTTAGTAGTAACCGAAAATCAAATATGAGTTTCAGACGGGATTTTTTTTTCAATCTATTGAAACTGAAATATAATACAAAACTACAATTATTACATACTAACATTGATATCTTCAAGTCATTAAGTTTTTGAGACCGACAGATGATGAACTCATTGTTGGATTTGACTCAAATTTGACAGTTGTCTGTACTAAAGATGCTAAGTCTGAGCACCGAATTTTAACGTTTGTAGAGTTTGCAAATTATTGTGTTATCTTATATTTGAACAACAGGATGGACAGACTTCCTCTGAGCGGATTTTGCTCAAAATTTGACAGAAATCTACAAATTGGGTGTAAATATTGTATAACGAATTTCCTCCGTCAGGTTGAGGGCATTTTTACTTATCTTTGTCAAAGGCATACAGATGGACATTTTCCAAAAATGTGATTTTCGAACTCAGGGAGGTCTAAAACTGGGACATTACTGAAAATCTCGATTTTGAATTTTTTGATTATTACAATACTTTCTCTATATCACGTGTATGAGAAAGATAAAAACAAGATGTTATAAAATTGATATATCTTTTAAGCAAAAGACTAAAAGGAACTGCCAACAGTATCATGCATACACAATGAAAGGCATACATCTTCCGCAGAATTATTTACAACTAGCCGAATCCAGTCACACGTTGCTCTGGCTTAGTTAAATAGGGGAAAAAACCCCAGAAAAAAAACGAATGTTTCTAATATGTTTAATTTCACAAAGCTTCTGGATATATAATACTTTTTGATTTTCCATTGTCTGTGCAGATATAATCATCGTTGGTTTGCTGACTCTAGAATAAGCAACATATTGTCTATATGAGAAGCAATGCATGCCTAGATCTAAACCTCGCGATTCTAAAGGCTTTCGCAGAATTTTGTTGATTGTGATTGCAAGCACCGATAGAATTGGGAATTGAATTGGCACATTTGTTTGAACCACTGGAAAGCGAAGAATGAGAGCATCTTCATCTTCGAAAGGTCTCATAAAGATTGCTGATTCTACCAATTTGCTAATTGATTTTTTTTTACTGCAATCCGTGGGTCCTTGCAAAGCTTTCGTTGGTTGATATTTCGCAACATGATGATTGGCGGCCGATTTTCAATTGCAGTACATGCGATGGCCTTCCTGGCAGATCCAGCGAATTCATAAATACTGTTGAATAACACTATACACATACTCTAACTTCCACAATAATATATTTGATATATTCTAACTTCTACATTAGTGTCGATGGATTTGCTTATGAATGCCCCGATTTGAGTGTTAAACTAAACAGTATTGTTAAGTTCATAAATGTTCTTATTCTTGGTAGCATAATTTAACTCGTTCGCTCAGCCAATTAAGATTCCAGCAATTGATTTGAATACTGGGAAATATTTTTTTAGACTAATTTTTCTTTTGATGTCACTAAAATGAAAAAACTGTAAGGGAATGAAATGCTTTCTGAGGTTAGATCAACCGGAAACATCCCGTTCCCAATTTCTGACAATTGATATGAGAATATTTCAGCTAATCAATCGTTTTGCAGCTGGGCATGCATATTTGTAGTTAATTACAACGTCTTTACATGTCGCCACAAAGTAGAGTATTCTAGGTAAGAATGTATTACATCCGCTGGTGTCAATCAAGGAATTACAGGCAATGTCTGCCTGAAATCTTCTGCAAGCAATGCTAATGAGTTCCCGCATGACCTGATGTCTCTTTGCAAATCTTGCTATGATCGATAAAGAGCCTCAAGCGAATATTTAGGCTCCATTGTGCATTGTTCCAAACAATAAGCTTGAATTTCTGCAATACTGTTCCCATACCCATGAACTGCATGTTCAATGGCAATTTCAAAGCGGAATGAGTAGTCCTACCGACATTCTGGTAGCAATGTACGATATATTCCAGATGCAGAAACTAAGGCTATGTCATTTTGAGATGGAATCTTGCCAAACTCAGTCTAATTAGAAATGTTTACTAACTTGATAACTTTATCCGAGATTTCCAAGCACAAATCTTTAATCATTATCAACGTTTTGCTGTAGATTTCTGCCATGAAATCAATGTTCATACTTGAATTTTCTTTGCCTATTGGACGGAAAATAATTACAGTCATCTGCTCTTTATACTATTTCTCCCATAACTTTGTAAGAAGTGAGGTCAATATGATGCAAAAAATGCTTGAATTTGATTTGAATATGATGTTGGACGTGTCAATAATGTATCCAATGTCGGTCGTTTTCCAATAAATTAGGAGCTGGACATGCACTGCGAAAACTGAATGTGTAACGCAGTTGACAATTATCAGTAACTGGAATGATGTTGGATAGGGCATATTTATCAACAGCACACGAAGAAAAAGCATTAATCTTTGTTGGGATACATTGTTTACAGTAGCGTGGGGGGACGAAAAAATAAACTCTTGATTTTTAATTCGTAATAGCGTCAAAAAAGGCCTTTTGGTATAGATAAGATAAATTGAAAATATGAAAAATAGTGGAGTACATCTTGAGGTGCCACAAGGATTTTAAATTAAAAAAAAACACTTTTGGTAACTTTTTCAAAGATTTTTTGCATATCGCGATTATGAAATAAAAAGTTTTAAATAGGCGTTATAATGTGATTGGAAATATAAAAACAGTTTTACTACTGCATTGGTATGGCATGAAGGACCCTGAGTCATCACCGGAGCGGATGTTATTGAGGGTAGGGAGAGATTTGTCTGCGTGTGATGACAAAATCAGAGCTGTTGTCAGGTCAGCGACGTTGCTGAGTTCAATTGAGTTGGCATCTCCCTCTGTAATTGAAATATGTAACACTTTGAGAGAGTCTCTGGAAAGATGTTTTAACAAGGGATGAGGGGTTCAGTTACGACATTTTCAAGCCATGAGATCATGTCGATGTAAGCCTTTGCATCGAAGTTTATCTTTTAAACCTTAAACCTCCTGACGCCGCCTCTACTTTCTGTTCTTGCTTTTAAAATACGTCGTAAACCATGTTCTCTTTGAATTTTTATCATTTGTCATGGACAAAAGGATATTTTCTGGAGCAGCAAAGAACCCATTTCTTTGAATAATCGGGTCATCTATAACGTTCTTGAGATCGTCATAGAGAATCTTGATTATGAGATAAAGTTAAACAGATGTTTGAAACCGTAAGTATATGAAGGTTTAAACTTAATATTAAACCACACAAACACATACACTTTCACAATGCACTCAGTCAAAGCCTTAAGATATATTTGAAGGATCTAGTCTGTTTGTCTCTTTTTGTTAAGAACACTGTTGATCTTCAGCGTTGCCATTGTTGACAGTAACCGTTTCTGAAACACTAGTATTTTTGTCCATTCTTGATTAAACTTAACTATTTTTTGTAGCTATTTACTTTTTCTTGCTTCTTTCTTCCTCAAAGCGCTTGTAGTAGCTAACTAGGTATCAATATTACCTAAAACCAATTAGGTAATACTGATATTATTTAACTGGTAACATTATATTTATATGCAAGGCATCTGAAGCTGAGGAAATTAGTATAGTGGACCCAGTTATCGACTTTCCCCGGTTTCCTTGTCACACGCAAGCAATGGAAAGAGCTGTCAAACTGGAGACCGAATCGGTTCAAAATGTCTATGGTTTAATCGCAAGGGAAGGATACATAAGTGCAAAAATTTATTCACCTGTAAGTATGCCAAAAATTTAATACAAAAAAAGACAGTTTAATGTGGCAATGAAGTAGAAACAAAAGTTTTGCAACTGTAACATTTGTAATCATTAAGGATATAGAAATAAGAAACACAAAATTTGACTTTAAAAAGATTTTTTATTAATATTATATTTTGTAATTAATATTTTTTCCAATTGTAATGCTAATATACGTATTTAAAGCCTTCTTTTGTAACATTATACGTACGAAAAAAATAAAAAAATACTTTTTCAAAATTTATAATTTTTCAATTTTTTTTTACAAACTTTAAGCTTTTTGCGGCAACTTCAAGAGCAACCTCAACCTAGTATTGCAATGAAATTTTTAAAAATTCTTTTTGAACCTAAAAGACAATTTCCCCCCATTATTACCAAACTAAAATCTAAATAAATTTAGGACCCGTATTAAAATTTGACATTTTTTTTTCAATTTTTTACAAACTTTAAACATTTTTTTTTTTTTTTTGCACTTTGAGATGTTTTTGTATTGCAACAAGGCGGCTCCTCTAATATCAAACTAATATCTAAGAAGAAAAAAATTAAGGCAATTTTCGTTCCACCCTAGTGTACAATCTGCCTACAGTAGCTTCTATAGATTCGCTAGATTGTCCGTTGTTCGTTTTCCACTTTTGAATCGAAGTTAAGACGAATATGGAACAATCCACCGATTATCTACTTCAATATAACCTTTTCGCATCTCAATTTACCGAAATCCTCCGCTGATCATCTTTTGTATAAAGGATATCCATGGTTTCCTGTAACTATGTTGGATATTAATGCTCAAAAGAGGTTTAGAGCATTTCGCGTCTAACATGGTGAAATAGGATTCAGCGTATTGCAAGATACATGTATTATATTTTTCCTCTCAACTTTATGCAGATCAATATCAATTTGGGCATCGGGTATATCATCTTATATTACATCGTCGATTTCAGTTTAGCCGATTTTATTAAAGAGCTGATTTATATATGTGTGTGTGACAGTCCTTTTCTTTAGCGATTCCACTAAGTTCAAGAAATAAGCGCTATGAAGAAATATACTGCTCAATTACAACGGAATGTTACATGAAATAATGAAATCAAATCATAATGAAAACAAATTGAAATTTATGAAAATTCCATTTAACAAAGCAATCGGAAACACTGACATGGAATTGTAAAATAATTAGCATAACGTGTAATGTATCCAATAGATGGTGCCATTTTACAGGGCGCCATCTATTGGGCACAATTATCAAAAATAGAAATAAAAAACATGTTTTTATCTGTCATAAGTGCGACATTTAAGTGATTGGTATACAAAAGCACGTGCGCATTTGAATGCAACTTTGTATCAATATTTCAAAGCAATTGGCGAAGATCTTTCAGTTTAAGGTTTTAAAGAAACATTTATATTTTTATTTACATATCTTTCTATCCTCTATTTCTGATCTTCGTTGTTCGACCCCCCCCCACTCTGAATCAGGATTGATTGATTGAGAGGGGGGGGAATGTATGTGAAAATATTCATTTCTTTTTTTAAGATTTCGAAAATATTATTTTATTGCTACTTATTTTGTACTTTTGTATTCTCGGTAAAATTTTATTCATTTTTTTTGTTTTTATTAAAAATATAATTTTTATTATTATGAATTTTAAATCTTTCCTTAATCTTACTTTCTTTATCAGAAAATATGTTAACAAACTGAATTGAGGATACCAATATATTTCATGGTATATATTAATATATGTTATGGTAAATATAGTATGTTGGATCTCATTGTTTTGTTTTACAATTTATATTGCATAATATAATAATGTTACATTACATTTTTAATGTCGAAACCACCGGAAGGGGTATTCCCAAAACTTTTTCGCATACTCTCTAATAAACTTGTCATGCCAGAGAATGCCTTGCACACAATAGTCAAGAAATATTAACTTTTGGCATGAATTTTTGCTTAATCTAGCGGGTCGTAATTGGCGAGTTATTTGGCGCTTAATCCGTTGCATGCACTAATAGTATGTAAAAATCATATTTGTGTTTTAAACGCATTTTTCCAAAACTATTGATACAAACATTGGACACAAAACTATATTTTTAGACATAAAATCAAATACTAAAATTGATATATTTAAGTCAGTTTTTAAATTATCGCATTTACAGGTTTCTGAAAGTACAGACGGACAGACGATTAACCTCCTGTTGCATTTAGCTCAAAGTTCGATAGGTGCGTACACTATAAATGTTAAATATATGCCCCGAATTTTTTCTGTCTATCTTTTTTCGTTTTGTAGTCATCATGCCAACTTATATTCGAATAGCCGGACAGACAGACTTCCTCAGAATGGATTTTGTTCAAAATTTAATGGAAATCTGCAAATTTGGCGTAAAGACCGTATTCCAAATTTCAATGCTCTAGCTCAACCTGTTTTTGAGTTACTTTTTTTCACAGACAAACAGACTGAAATTTTCCAAAAAGGTGTTTTTCGAATTCAGAGAGCTCTAAAAAGTGTAGATTCGTCAAAATGTCGAGATTCAATTTTTTGCCGATTACTATACTTCGTATACGAAAAAGTAAGAGAGAGAAAGTTGTCTTATGGAAAATCGAAAAAGTTTACAAAAGTTAAAAAAGTTTACTCATTTAGTAAAAGAAGAGATGCTCCCTGCCTTCTTGGTTCATAATCTAGATTCTCATCTAAAAAGGATATTTGAGATTTCAATTAACTGTTAAAACTTAACTACTACTTATTTTGTAATAAGAGTTTCAGTGAAGAGATACTGTGATTCAAAATAATGGCAGATTTCCTATTAGGCAATTACTTAGGGCGTTAGTTTGGATGAGAAAGGTGCGAAAAAATGCTATTAGACTAGATTATAATAAAATACCAAATTACTTAATTTATAAAAATAGAAATTCTAAGAATAATAAAATATTAGAAATTAATTGGAAAGATTTCTGTCAATACTCGTTACATTTACTTTGTTATTATAGTATTTATAATTCAACGTTTTTTTAAGTTGTTGTTGTTGTTTCTTATGGCACTTAGACAAGCCCGCTGTTACGAAGACAGCGATTTAAGCCGATAGGGGGTGCGTCTCTAGTTTTAGTAGCGCGAACTAAGGCCAAGAATACGATTTTGCCACTCGCGCATCTCTTCACTTGCACAACCCCTTTTTATAGAAGGGCACATTCACACTAATCACTGATAGAACAGAGGAAGAACAATCATGCCGAACCCGGACTCGAACCCAGACGCCCAGAACACGGGGAAGACGCGCTACCCCTATACCATGGCACCGGCTCTTTTTAAGTATAATTGTGTACTGAAAAGGCGGTTCCCAGCCAGGAGTCATAATAAATAAACATATTTATTTTCACAAACAATAAAATAAAAAAAATTAACTTAAAATGAAGATTAGCATGTAGATCAAACTGAAAATGCAATTTCAATGTTTAATTTACCAGTTTATTAAAAGGGAAATCACATAATGTATATTGCTTTAGGCCTCTACTGCTTATTAACGAGGATAATGCCATTCAACATCAGCGGTGGTGGTCTCCCCAAAACTCCCTCGCATACTTTCTAATAAAGATATTATCCCAGCGAATGCCTTGTATGACAGTGTACAAAAGTTACGAAATATTAATTTAGCATTTTTACTGAATCTATCGTGGGATTTTATAAATTCTTGGCGTGCGGTTAATAGTATCGGAATGTTTTAGGAGAGTTTTTCGCAACCATTCAGGACAAAAATCTAACATAAAACTGCACTTGTAGTTACAAAATCACATAACAGATTTGATATATTTAAGTCATTGCAACTTTGACTTATCGCGTTTACATGTTTCTGAAAGTAGACAGACAGACAGACAGACGATCAACTGCGTGTTGGATATGGCTCAAAATTTGATATGTGTCAACAATGCAGAAATTAAATCTATGCCAAATCTTATCTATATAGCTCTCTTCGTTTTGTAGTTATCGTGTTAACTTATATTCAAACAGCCGGACAGACTGACTTGTTTTGAAAGGGTTTTGCTCAAAATTCGAAAAAAATCTACAAATCTGTTGTAAAGACCATATACCAAATTTCATCCCTCTAGCTCAAAGCGTTTTTGAGTTATCTTTGTCACAGACAGACAGACAGACATTTTCCAAAAATGTGTTTTTCGAACTCGGAGAAGACGTGCAGATTCGCCAAACTCTCGAATTCGAATTTGTTCACGATTACCATACTTTCTCTATACTACGTATACAAGAAATTAAAAGTAGTCAAATAGCATTTAACACCAAAGCATGGTCTCTCCTTATTATATATTTTGAGCAAGTAAACCTTAGAAAATCACCTCTTACAAGCACTTTTCAAATTTAGTTCTGGGATCAATAGATCTTTTCCAAACATGTGAGAAGCAATGCATGAAGGATTTTTATTTTCTCTTATACGAAAGAAAAATATTATGGTAATCAAAAATTTTACTTCGCATTTTTCACTACGTTGTAGATTATTCTCTTTTCGAAAAGCACACGCTTATGAACGCTATGATTCGAAAATATAACGAGCTGGAAGGTACAAAATTTCGCATGCGACCTTTTTACAAAAATTGTAAATTTTTACCAATGTATTAGTCGAAATGGGCAGTCTATTTGCCAGCATGTGAGCACGAAAACTTGGAAAAGCTTCAAACTAACAAATTTTTGAAATTTGATTTATGAATTTATCCCGAATTCTTTTATTTCATTTGAGCGAAACTTTATAATTTTATTTAAGTATGTGTTTGACAGGAAAGCATATTAGGTAAAAGTTTCAATTATTATCTGCATTATTTTTTGAAGAAATCATCTAATCCGTGGAGGAAGGGAGGTTTCTCGAAATATAACTACAAACACGAAAAAATCGAATTCCGTACCAATAAAAATCATATTTTAACAGTCTTGTTTATAATTTCAAATGGTTTCTGTAAAGTCGTTATCCAGAAAAACGTGATGAAAACACATTTTCTGAATCCTAGACCGTGAACCTGTTTTTTGAATGTTTTTTTGAGACACCATTGTCATAAGAGTAGTTTTTACTATCATATTTAAAATATAGAAGCCATTTAAAACTGTAGAATACTTTAGAATAGGATTTTTTCTGAATCAATAAATATGCATTTATCTATAATTTTATATATATATTCCTTATAAATTTTATTTTTTCAAAATGTTATATATATTTTTTAATTTGATTTATTTCTATTTTATTTATTTTGTTATTTTATTATTATTATTATTATTACAAAATTTTATTTATTTATTTATTTTGAAACAAACACACACATGATACAGTAGGTTTCGAATCCATTCTGAATACGACATTCTGCCATAAACCATGGTTACTACTTCAAAACAGAAATAGATGCATTCTCTTAAAAAAAATTTTTTATAAGAATAGGCGAAAACATGTAGGCAACGTTTATTATTATTTTTTTATATTAATAATTTAAAATTCGCATTTGTTTATTTTTTTTATTTATTTATTTATTTTTTTTGAATATGATAAAAACTAATATAGGTTTCGTACAAAACATGAAAATCGCTGTTTTAGATCACAGATATTTCTACAATTCGTTCATAGATGGCAGCAGTGTATTGTCTACTTTATTGGAAGCCGAGTTCATAACATTTTCTTAGAAAGTTCCTCTAAGGAGGCCATCTTAATGAATAAAATATATTATTAAGAACACTTTTACATCATTTATATTTCATTTTTTCTCTTGTCTACGCTTCAGAAAGGTTCTTTTTTATAAAACTGTTGACTAATTAATTAATTAATTTTTTAAATCGTTTTTCGGTCAAAATCTTGAATTCATATGTTGACGTATTAAGCGACGAATTTCCAATTTAGTAGATTAGGCTACTGAAAAGGTTGCTGGA
>JAPMOR010023574.1:125219-155598 GCA_026543865.1 Argiope aurantia
GACGAATTTCCAATTTAGTAGATTAGGCTACTGAAAAGGTTGCTGGATTATAAATGCAGCAGAGAAATAGCAATTAATAAATAAAATAAATGTGTGGAAATATTAATTTTATAAATCATAAAATATTAAGATAATATTAATATTTTAGGCAAGTATGATTATGTTCATATCTGTTTCATTACGTTTACTTACGCTGTATTACAGCATTTGCAAACATCAAGCGTCTACTTAAGTAATATTGTGCCAAAATAAACTCATAATACACACTACCTATAGCGCGAAATACTTAAATCTGACATTGATACTGCTGTAACGAAGATTTTTTTTTTTTGAAAGATACTCAGTAGAAAACGAATTTGCAAGGCATTTATGTAACGTACTAGACACTATATTTATAACGTAATTTTCAATAATTTTCATAAAAAAATTAAGATGTACAAATATAGTGTTTGAGAGAGGTTTGGCACACAACTGCTCAAATTATAATTTCACTATATTTTAATTAAAAAAAGAAAAAGAAAATGATTTGAATATTAAATCGTGATATCCTAAAGAAACTTATTTGATTAAACTTCTATCTGGGGTTAGATGATAACGTCAGGGCCGGTAATTTTCAATTTTTACTGTGGGCGAAAAAATAAAACAGCTTAACTCCGCATAATGTGGTAAAATGTAGATTTAAAAATTAAAAATGTTGTTTATGCTAATGTGTATCTCAATGGGGGGCATGTAGTTGCTGTATAAGAAATCAGATTTTTGCTTTCCTCGTGGGTATAACAATTGTTTATGACTGAGTTACCTCCATGTCAATACCAGGTAATGCCCCTTCATGGATAGTGGACAAATGAGCTGCAACGTCATGGGGGCCATTTCGCATTCATCTCAAGACTGGATATATGGTCATGGCAGTCTGATGAATTAGTTCACCTCACTTTGACCAATAAATTAAGCAAAGTGGGAAGGCGGGGGTAGCATCTTTGCGGTTGCGGTTATGTTAATGAATGAAATATAATGCAAAGGACTAATAAAACCTGTGGCAGTACTCGCCTCACCTTTTTTTCTTGTATAGTAACATAATATGACGCCTTTTCTGCTTAGTTTTGTCGTAAAGTACGCATTCCGGATATTTTTTTTTTTCTCACTTGCCTAAAAGTCTTCTTTAGGCACATGGATACATTAAAATATTTTTCAGCTATCGCGTTCACAGAGGCGTACCGATAGACAAAATTTGACACAAATGTACTATTATAGTGCTAAGATCTCATATGGAATTTCATTTGTTGACCACGCTACTTATAGAAGTGATTGTGTTCGACATTTAGTAAGTACCGAGACCGATTGACTGACATAAATTGACTTAATAATTTAAAAATAAAAGTCAAACAAAAGGTTTTTTTCAAAGAGATCTATAATATACAGATTCATTTGAAAATCTCTGGTCAACTGTTTTTCTTTTCCTTTTTTCTACGAAAGTCACAAATAGAAAATATTGTAATAGTCAAAAAAATTCAAATTCGAGATTTCAAACCTCTCCGAGTTTAAAAAATGCATTTTCTTTTCCCTTATGCGTAGTACAGAAAAAGGATTATAATCGTCAAAAAATATAGAAGCGAGATTTTTGACGTATCTTCATTTTTCGAACCTCCCTGTGTTCGAAAAACACATTTTTAGAAAATATCCGTCTGTCTGTCTGTCTGTAACAAAGATAACTCAAAGATGCTTTCAGCTAGACGGATGATATTTGGTATACGATCTTCACACTAAATGTGTAGATTTAATTTTGAGCAAAATCCATTCAAATGAAGTCTGTCTGTGCGCCTGTTCGAATATAAATCAGCATGATAATTACAAAACGAAGAGAGGCTAAATGAATAAAATTCGGTACACATATATAAATCAATAGTATAGGCACCTATCAAACTTTAAGCGAAACCCAACAATGGATTGATCGTTTCAGAAATATGTAGACGCGATTAAAACTTAGCTTAAAAAAATGCAACAACTTAAATATATGAAATTTGGTATGCGACTTCGCGACCACAAGTTTATTTTTGTGTCAAATCTTTGTTCTAATCGGTAAGGAAACCGTGCCTAAAATACAAATTCGATTTCCAGATATTATTAACAAAATGCCAGGGATTAATTAATTCGTCAAGAAAAATCACCAAGAATCATAGGATAAATTACTAAATTCACGCCAAAGTTTAATATTTCGTAATTACTGTGCGCCAATATCATGCAAGATGTGGATAACATCTTTATTAGAGGGTATGAGAAAAAGTTTTGTGGAAACCGTTCTTGCTGGTTTGGAATTATGTCTGTTTGCTTTCCTATGTATGAATATGATAACTTGAAATACTTTGTGTTAGAAAGATAAAGTTCGGCGAGTGAGCTTCATATCAAATCCGTAAGATTTTAACAAATTTCGATAAAATATATTTGGAGAAAGTTTGTCTGTTAGATGTGAACACGATAATTGTAAAATGTCAACAGCTAGTTGATAAAATTTGGTATACCGTTTTTAGCATCTAAAATGCATATTTTTCATTAAATTTTGATCTTAATTCGTCAAAGAGTTGACCGTTCCTTTATTTATTAATTTTTTATAATATTCAAATACATTTAACCTTTTGCTGTGCACTACCCGTTAAATTTTAAACTCAAAAAAGAAAAAAATTGTAGAAACCTATTTAGGCCTATAGGAGCACATATAATAATTTTCGTGAAGATTGCCTTTATCGTTTTGATTTTTTTTGGGGGGGGGGGGGAGGGCGATCCCCAGCCCCCTGGACCCTTCACGGCTACAGCCCCGGAAAGCGCGAAATAATTAAGCCAAAGCGCGAAAATGAATAAATCTATAGAATTTGAATTAAAAAAATACTACGTTATACCTGTCTATCAGATTTAGCGTGATCCAAGCTGCAACAGAAAGAGGCATGCTCAGATTCGCGGTAAGAGGTCATTTTTGAAGCATTTTTGGTGTTTCGGAAAAAAAGGAGTTGATCTTTCCGCGTTCTTTTCAATACAATTAATTTACAAAAAAATTAATTTTATATTTAAAATAAAAAATAAGCTATAGTAAATAATTAAAATAGTTTTGCACTATTAAATAAAAGGAACGTTAGCGAAATTCAAAATAAAAAAGCAGGAAACTCCGTTCATTTCTAAGTAAAAATGACCAAAGCTACTCATAAAAAAGAAAGAAAAAAAATACAAAATTTAGACCCATACTAAGGGTTGGTCATTCCCAAGAAGTCGACACTCCCAAACACTATTTCTTGAATTGAGTTCGTTTTCCACGAAAAAGGGATAAGAATAGGAAGTGGTCTCTTTCTTGACCGTGTTTCCCGCCGAGTAACACGGTCGGCGTAGTATTCCAGCTAATGGAAACCTAATTTTATCCTATGATTATACGTATGCCTTCTCTTAAAAAAATTAAAATATATAGAATAAATAGATTAAGATACAGCCAACAAAATAATATTGAAATAATTTCTCTGACAATTATTTTTTACTAGAAAAAAAATTAACAAAATTACTTGAAAAAATTAGGCTTTTACATAACGTGCTGTAGCTGAAAATTACGGATCAGCTTGATTTAAATTGTCATCTATTATTAAATAAGAAGATTAAAAGTGAATCTTTTTATACATTTTTCTATAATATTTGTAGATAACATATCCCCCCCCCATTTATATTTGAATTTAACGATTTTGAAAGCAAGAGAAGTTAGGTGTTGCTTGTAGTGGAGCGCAAGGGATTAAACTTGAAAAATCAAAAACACAAAAAATAATACTAGAATGAAATTTGACGCGTTGTTTAGTTACTAAAATAACAATTCTGTAATAATTTTAGTTTCAGTGACTTGAAAGGACGGCATCCAAAATACATATTGTGTTTTCTCCACTATATTGCGAAGCACAAATCACCCATGTATAACATTGTTTCATTCACAGAAATTCGGAAATGGGTAACATAAATGATACTTCGCAACATCTTTCCACCTTACTATTTTTTCCCATTCCTTTGCAATAAAAATATGTCGGAGAGATGAACACCGCTGATTTTGATTATTATAATAATTCTTTATTCTTATAATTGTAATGAATTCTGAAAATAGTTAATATCTTCCGATAATTAGAAATAAATAACATCCTATTTTATAATCGAGATAAGTATGGAAAAGTGTAAGGAATGCAAAGAAAATTTTGAAATTAATTTTTCATTTCAAATTAATTTCCTAAAATAATTAATGAATTAAAATTTCTTTTTCTTTCTTTCTTTCTTTCTTACTAGCCGCCTTTGGTGACCAGCCGGTTCGCCAGTATTACCGCTCGCAACAATTTTCAATTAAATATTTTAAGTAACTGGTCTCTTAATAGATTCTCAAACAAAGCATTTTTAATCTTCAAATTTTGATAGTCATACCAAACTTATACTGTTTAGATCGTTCCGTTCAATTTACTATTTATATTTTGCTAATTTGTTGTCATTTCCGGTAAAACTTCAAATTTAATTTCAAGTAGAAATGATGAAATTGCAATTAATATAAAGATATATTTTTAATAAAACCAAGCGTTTTATTTTATTTATCATCATTATTGTTATTTATTTATTATTATTATTATTGAATAGGAGTATTGCAAACAGAATCGCACGGTATATAAGTCTTATGTGAACTACAAAATATTTTTCATAATTTATGTGATATCTCAAAGAATAATTCAACAAAAACCTCTCAGATTCAGCATAAAATTCAGTTTTTAGTTTTGCTTTCAAAAGGATTGAAATGAAATCAATAATAATATTTTGTTCCGGCCTATAAATATATTTCAAAAATTATAAGTCTAAATTTAATGCAGTAAGGTATCAAATTCTGAGAAATATTCTGGACACACCAAATTTTAAATAAATGAATGAATGTTTCTATTTTCCATAATCAACTAAGATTTATTTATGAAGTTTTGAATGTTAAAAATTTAGAAAAACACAACATTTTCATAATCTTAGGCCAATTAATCTTGAGAAACCTGCGCGCCTTTTGGCGTATTTTAAAAGGATTCAAACGATCGATGGAAAATCAAAAATTATCCTTTTTTTTATTGAATAGTGATATTCAAATGTTCATAAATCAGACAGTTTAAGTGATTGCTTTAGTTGATTGGAAATTAACTCTTTTTATTTAAAATATTAGTGTTTTTTATTTAAAATATTAGTGTTTCAAGAACATTTTGTTAATCGTGATTTCCACAGCAGAAGCATTATGCAACATAAAAAATTCGTTATTTATTAGAGCATTTATTGAATCAAGTTACATAAAATATGATCATTTTCCATTTAGACCATTTTAGCAGATCTGTGTCTTACTAAACGGTTACAAATTAGCTGTGTGGCTCTGATTTGAATGCATATCCTGTTCATATTAAACAAAACTTGCCTTAAAATAAAACTGATTTATTGGATTAATAGTAAAGAGAGTGTAAAAGATCATAAAATAATTTTTCTTGAATTTATTTTTTAGAAAAAATAATATTTCATATTTTTTTCATTTCCTACAAACACGTGCCGAAAATTATATTTTTGCAGATTTCATTTCCAAAAAGATTTAATTTATTTTTAATTGGAGCTTTAATAAATGTGATGGCAACACTTTGAAAAAAGCTAATTTTTTCCCATGAATGCAAAACGTGCTTAATCTTAATTTTTATTTTTTACGAAAAAAATTATTGAAAAACATAATTAAAATATTTATTTTTTTCTTTTGTAAGAAAAAATTGTTGAAAAATATAGTTAAAATATTTATTTAAAAATTCATTAAAAATAGAAATTTAATTTTAAGGTTAAAACATTGGTATCATTTAAGATAAATTTTTGATCTTTAACTGTATGTGAGAATCTTTTTTGTGCGGTAATATTTTCTGAAGTTATAGCAGAAACGCGCCAAAATGCCGCTTAATTTTTAAATAAATAAAATTTTTAAATAAATAAATAAAATAACCCCCAGGTGCACATTCCCGGCCTCCAAGGTATACAGGTGCCGAATTTGGTAGCTGTTGGTTGAATGGTCTGGCCTGTAGAGCGCCTACAGACACACACATTGAGCTTTATTATAAGTATAGATAAAGAATTAATCATTAATTAATCTATTGAAAATTAAATAGATTAATTAAAGACTAGTTAAATAGATTAATTATTAGACTAGGTAAAATATTGTGATGCAAATAAGAGACACTTTGCAGTACAGGTTCAGAAAATATTAAATAAAATTTTCTTTGTTGTAACGCACATTTAATCGAGGGCGTATTCTTTTCTGTAAGACATCTTCATTCTTTGCATTTTCTTCCACGTTATCTTGTTTTCTTTTCTTAAGTAGTCTGATTTTTCTTCTCAAATTGCTGCGATTGTTTAGAAATGCAGCAAGTCTGATGAGTTTGGCAGCTGCACGAATGAACTTTAATAGGCAATTCAAAATGCGAAGAAATGTTGAATAGAACCAATTATTAATAGCTATTTTTTTAATTTTTACGCATTTTTATTTTATATGACTGGAACAAGATAGAGATAAAATTTAGCAATCGATTTTCTACTTTTTTTTGATGCTCAAGAAATTTGAAATTTTCTTCAGTTACGTAATTTTCATGACAATGCACGAATTAAATATTTTCTGAACGCAGTTATTTAATCAATTATTCTATTCAAATTTTGATTTTTTTTTACAAAAGACGTCATTTGGTAGTGAATTCGCGAAAAAAATATTTTAAGATTGCTATGTATTTGTTAAAAGAATTCGAAATTTAAACAGTAAAAAAAAAAAAAAAAAAAAAAAAAACGAACATTTCACTGTGATAAATAAATAAAAGTGTGTCTCAAAGTACATAATTAAAAGTTCGTCTTAAAAACTTTTTTGAAATTCATTAATTCGAGATTATTTTAGAAAAATCCGAATAATATCTCATGAATGGAAAGATTAACTAAAAACAAAGTTTATTTTATTTTGCTTCTTTTCTCATCTCCAACAAGGTTTTGATGTTTAAATCATAGAGCAACTCTAAGTAGTCAAACATTTGCCAATAATTAAGAAGAAAGTGTAGGCGCCCTCTACAGCTCAGATTGTGTACCAAATTTGACATAGATGCATTTTGCGTCTCAGAGCGATTTTCTAAAATTTTAGTTAATTAAGAATTAAGTGAAATTTAAGCTCTTTCCCGCAATAACTCCTGCAAATATTATAACACAAAACGGATTTTTATAGCGTTAAAAATTTCCTTTTTACTTTCTCTTATACAAAGCGTAGAGTAAGTATTGTAGTTATAAAAAATTTAAAAAAAAATTGGCCGGCGTCCTGACATAAGGGTAGTACGTCTTCCCCGTGATCTGGACGTCCCGGGTTCGAGTCCCGGTTTGGGCATGGTTGTTCTTCCTGTTCCATCTGTGAGATGTGTGAATGTGCCCTCCTGTAAAAAGGGATTGTGCAAGCGAATGAGTGATGCGTGAGTAGTCAAGTGGTACTCTTGGCCCAAGATGTCTCTACGATAAAAACAAGAGGTGCTCCCCCTTAGGCTTAAATCGGCTGTCTTCGAACAGCGGGCTTGTCCGTGGCAAGTGCCATAATAATAAATAAATAAATAAATAAAAAATTGAACTCGAGATTTGGACGAATTTCCACGTTTTAGACTTACTTCCCTGAGTTCGAAAAATACATTTTCAAAAAATATCAGTCTGTCTGTCTGCCCATGACAACGATAAATCAATAATCTCGCTTTGAGTGAGATTATTGAAATTTGGTATACGGTCTTTACACCAAAGCTGAAAATGTCTGTCAAATTTTGAGTAAAATCTGTTTAGAGGAAATCCGTCTATCCGGCCGTTTCAATATAAGTTAATAACGATAATTACAAAACGAAGGGAGCTAGATAAATAAAATTCTGTACACAGACTTAACATCTATAATGTAGATATTTGTCAAATTTTGTGAGAAATCTAACTACCGGTTGATTGTCTGTCTGTCTATATTTTCAGAAACATGTAAATGCGATAATTCAAAGATGCAATGACATAAATATGTCAAATTTGTGACAACAAGCGCAGTTTTTTCTCAAATTTTTGTTTAACTCGGTTAAGGAATTGCGTGTCTAAAACACAAATTAGATTTTTGGGTCGTATTAATGCATGCCAGGGATTAATCGCCAAGGATGACGCGATAGATTCAATAAAAATGTGAAGTTCAAGCCAAAAACTAATATTTCGTCCATATGAGGCATTCACTGGCTTGCTAAATTCATTAGAAAGTATGCGAAAAAAATTTGGGGTATGCGTAATTTTCCATATATAAATCTATTCCATATAATTCATCATCAAATATT
This sequence comes from Argiope aurantia, assembly GCA_026543865.1. Lineage (NCBI taxonomy): Eukaryota > Metazoa > Arthropoda > Arachnida > Araneae > Araneidae > Argiope > Argiope aurantia. The sequence goes on from JAPMOR010023574.1 coordinate 133,583, forward strand.
TTAATCAAGTGATTATTGTTGTTGTTGAAAGAATTCCAATTATCCGCATAATTTAGATAACAGAATGAGAAAAGATATTAACCCAAAAAATAACGTGCAATTTGAAATAGATTAACAAGACATCTAAGTTTTTAAATGCACATTAATGACATGGGTGCGATTATATCAGGATGTATGTAATAAACAGAACAATATATTGCAATAACACTACTTTAATGTCTATCATAATGGTACTTTTATGAGGAAATCGTATACATCAAGAGATTTAGTTGAAATCAAATACAACCAATATCCCGTTTGAACCAGCCAGTCGCCAAAGGTGGCTAGTAGTTAATAAACCAACAGTTCAAGTTCAGATTCCTTTTTGGCAGACAACAGACAAAACACGGAACCTTAAGGCTCATCACAAGAACATCAAAGATATTTTATCCTAGAGATAATACTTCTTTCTAACGGATCCCACTCGTCTAGCATCCAAACATTGATTGAAATTTCGCCCACTTCCTCATATTTCTCACGTGGAGTGCAATTTGGGATGTGTCCAGGGGGCCTAATGATGGGTGGAGACCCTTATTTACTGTTGTGGTAGCCCCATAAACCACGACATCCTAGGCCGAGCGAGGGCACTGACACCCGTTGAAAAAGTTCCACTCCAGTCTGTGCCATTCTCCAAGGTGATGGTCTCGTATTAATTTCGTGAGCTCTGATAACTGCACCTCGAGAGTAATTTCTGACTCTCGGATCTGAAAAGAGGGTCAGAGCTACTTTCTCACTTCCTAATTCTAGGTTGTGTTGTTTCTTTCTGCCAAATGTGTCAAAAACAATGGGTGGTTAAATTGGGTTTAACGGCACATCAAGTTGTCAACGGGTCACCCATTCTCGCAGGTGGGAATGAATGGCGAGGCCTTGGTTTGTTCGGAAAGGCACTGATTAAGCAGTGAATTTAAATACTATGATTAACATTCTGATGATTCAGACTTGTGAAGAAGGTCATGGGCTGAATAATGTATGGAATAAAATTCATTTTAATAATTCTTTTTCTGAATTTAAGAAAAAATGAGTGGCGAAGAACGTCATGGGCTCAATAATGTATGGATTAATTTTTTTTTCTATAATTATTTTTCTGAAGTTAAGAAAAAATGTACAAGTAGAGTTCTGTTATTGAAAAGTCGCTTGTGTTTTGCTTTCGAATTTATTTATTTGGGTTTTATTTTTATCTAATTGTGACTTCACATTCCTAGTTGTTTTAATTACTTTCAGTTAACTAAAATGCATGCATGGCGTATATTTTATTAAAATTATTTCAGTGATAAAAATGAAAGGAGGAAAAAGAAGTGTCCTCATAGAAATGGGCCAGAAACACGCCGGCCTAAAATATTCTCACCTTTACTTTACGATATACATTGGGAACAAATAGAAAGAACTAGTCAAAGCCATTGGAAGTGGTCACTTCAAAACTTTCTCGCATTTTCTATGAGAGGGTGATCCTTGAGAACGTCTTACATTGCATTGTTATACAATAGCTACGAAATATTAACTTTTGACTTGAATTCAACATTTTGACTGAATTTTTCATGTAATACTTGGCGAGATATTTTGGCTATTAATCCCTGGCATGGCTTTAATAGTATCCAGAAACCAAATTTGTATTTTATAAACATTTTTCTCAACTGATTGGAGCAAAGATTTGACACAAAACGACACTTTTAGTCACAAAATTCCATATGAAATTTAATATTTTTAAGTCATGAATTATCGAATTTACAAGTTTCAGAGACTACAGATCGGCAGACAGTCAACCCTTTCTTGGATTTGGCTCAAATTTTGATAGGTGCCTACACTATAATGTTACATCTGTGTACCGAATTTCATCTATCTAGCTCCCTTCGTTTGTAATTACCGTATTAACTTATATTTGAACAGCCGGACAGACAGACTTCCTGTGAACAGATTGTACTCAAAATTTGATAGAAATCTCCAAATTTGATGTGAAGATAGTATAGCAAATTTTATACGTCTAGATCTAAGAGTTTTTGAATTAGCTTTGTAACCAACAGATAGACCGACGGACTTTAAGAATGTGTTTTTTGAACTCAGGATGGGCTGAGACATGGAGGTTCGTCAGAATCTTGCGTTGAAATTTTAAACAATTACTAAACTTTCTCCTCACTATATTATATATATATATATATATATATATATATGTATGAGAAAATAAAAATTGACCTCTAAAATTTGGTAAGTCTGCAAGTTTTTCACGTTATTGTCACTTTTGAAGCTATGTCTATCTTATCTATATACATGACAAAACAAACTAACCAGAATGTTAAAATTTGATTTGCACAGTTAAAATAAAAAAGAAAAATTAGGTTTGAATTAAATTTTTGACGAACTCTATCAATATTTCTATCCGCCCATGTGCATGAAGAAATAACAATATATTTGAAATTTGGTGATTATTGCCAGATCTGAAGATTATCATGAGAAGACGTTTATTTCAAATATTAAATCATATCCATCAAAGGACAGACGTGCCGTTTTGAAAATGAAAACGATGATTCAAAAATCAAAATCATATAAAATTCTGAATCAAAATTATATATCTATATATTGATATGTAAAATTATATATCAATCTTTAATCCAAATTGACTAAACAAGCTGATCATTTTGACTACATGGAAGAGGCCAAACATGTATGTTCATTATTTCTCCATATATTACTAAATACTAAACTATAAAAATACTGGCAATTAGCGTGGAATTAGATGAAGAAAATTCCCAGCATTCACTTCGGATTCTTCTTGCCTGTTGAACTATCTCTCGACTTACGGTCAAAGATTTGGAAACTTTACTCAGTTTATTTTAGGCTTACATCAAGTAGCACAAGTTTTGAATTAATATTTCGTAATCTGGAATGTACAATTGCAGCAATTATCGAAGATCACCCTTTAAGTGCCATGTCAGTCACTAGTGACTGATACTGAGCTTTCCATTTAGACCACGAGTTGAAAATTACTGCTAAATAATTTTTTTTTTTACTTGCGAAACTCTGAAACTAATTCTTCTAATCTTACCCTAATCTAACGCTCAATTATATATTTTATCAACCATGCCATACAATTTGCTATTTGAAACTGTTAATATACGAGGGTTGGAACTTTAATAGTGGCAACTATTTATTTACATGGAATACAAAAGTGATTCATGCCATCATGTTTTGCAGTACTTCAATATAGTCGTCAGCATTATGTACAACCAGTTTCCAACGATGTGGAAGTCGCAGAACACTTGTAGCAGCGCCTGTTCTGTTGATAGTTCGAATGGACCGGTCTACTGCAGCAAGAATCTTTAGAGCAGTTTTGAAGTGAATGCCACGAAGTGGTTCCTTCATCTCAGGAATTAAGTCAAAGTCACAAGGGCTTAAATCTGGGGAACATGGTGGATGGTAAAGTACTTCCCAGCCCCATCGGTCGAGTAAATCAGCCATAGTTTGCGCTGCATGCGACCGAGCATTGTCATGCAAAATGATAGGGCCGTTCTGCAGAAAGTGTCGCCTTTTTTTTTCTTCTCAAAGCTGGTCTGAGATAGTGCTACAAAAATGAGCAGTAATACTGCGCATTGACGGTCTGCTGTGGGGGAAGGGTATGCGTTAGGATGACACCATCACAGTCGTACACGAGAATCAGCATAATTTTCCTATTGCTGAGGTTCTGAAGAAATTTCGAACTTCATGGTGACCCGTAATGACGCTATTCGTTTGACTGGCGTTTCAGTTTTGTCTGATACGATCTGGCCCGTCTCATCCAACAATGACACGGCATAAAAAAGCATATCCTTTGCGCTCATGGCGAGCGCTCCTGGTGGGTTCGTGCAGTATCGTATGGTAGCCATTTCTGCATTTCCGTCAAATGATGTGGAACCCATCGTGAAGCAATTTTTCTCATGCCCAGGCGTTCCTTCAGAATGTGCAGCACAGTCGTATGCACAAATCCTGTCTGTCGGGCCAGCTCACAAATGGTTTGGCATCGATCAGTGTCCATTAGTGCTAAAAAAATGCACTTCTACTTCGCTCACGACCTGGCCGATGCATGTCTGCCACATTATGGCGTCCTTCATTGAAAGCTTTTACCCATCTTGAAACAGTTCTGTAAGGCAAAGCAGATTCCCCGCAAGCCTCTTGAAGCCATAGTTAACATTGTCGTGCTGTACGCCCTCTGCCACATTTAATTTTTATCCAACTTCGTTCTTCTTGTTTTGAAAACATCCTGACATCACTTACTTTAGACCGCAAGCTAATACAAGGATATTTCGCGTCACTCCGCATGCGCCTGACGTAGGAAGGACGAGTCTTTTTGCTGAGAGGTAAGGTAGGTACGTAGTTAATGTGTGGTATACGTGACATTCTTTGGTTTTGTTGCGTGGCGTTTTTACAGCAGTGTTGCCACTATTAAAGTTCCAACCCCCGTAGATTTTAAACAAAATCAATAGAAAATTCAATTCTCAGTTTGAAAGAGGAAAATTTAAAAATTGGATTGCTTATAGGCTCAAACAAAGCAAATTTGATGATATATAACTTTTTAGTATTTGAAACAAAATGCAGTTTTTTTTTCTAACAGAAATAAAATACTTTTTTTTTTTTACTTTCTGGTATACGTAGTATAGAGAAAATATTGTAAATTCGAGCTTCAGATTTTGACGAATCTCCATGTTCTAAAGTTTCCTGAGTTTGAAAAACCCATTCCTGGAAAATGTCCGTCTGTCTGTTTGTGATAAGGATAGCTCAAAAACGCTTTGAGCTAGCCAACTGAAATTTGATATACGGTCTTTATATCAAATTTGTAAATTTCAATCGAATTTTGAGAAAACTCAGCTAAGAGGAAATCTGCCTGTCCGGCTGTTCAAATATAATTGAATACGATGAGAATTAGACAAAATTCTATGCACAGATTTAATATCTATAATCTAGACACCTTTCAAAGTTTGAGTCAAATTCATCAAGGCACCGTCTCTTGATCTGCACTTTCAGAAACATGTAAACGTGCCAACTCAAAGATGCAGTGACTTAAATTTCTCAAATTTGGCATGAGATTTTGTGACTACAATTATAGTTCTATGTCAAATTTTCGTTTCAAACAGTTGGAAAAAACTCGTCTAAAACACAAATTCTATTTTTGGATACTATTAACTCAATGCCAGAGATTAATCGCCAAATAACTCGCCAAGGATTATAGATTAAGCAAAAATACTAAATTCATGCCAAAGGTTAATATTTTGTATCTATTGTGCGTCAATGCCTTGCAAGGCTTTGTTATTGTTACTTACGGCACAATCCCGCTGACAGTTATCTGTCATCGATTTAAGCCGTATGAGCGTCTCTTGTTTTTTCAGTAGCGCCAACTAGGGCAAAGAGTATGACTTAGCTACTCACACGTCACAACCCTTTTTAAGGGCGGACTTCATGGATGCATTTCATTCACCCATCCACAGATCGTAATTTAGACCTGAAATAGAGAACGATCTCTTCTACCCCCAGTGGTATTTATTATTCTCGACATAAAGACTTTGTGACCACGAAAGATTTATACTTGCGCCAGCCACTACACACACGAATAGTCTTCGGCCAGCGGAGTTCGAACTCGCAAGCCAGGGGATGCGAATCTAACGCCCTACCAACCAGGCTACCCGGCCCTTTGCAAGGCGTTCTATGGGATAACGTGATAGAAAGACTTTTGGGGGACCACTACGGCCGGTTGCGTAAAAATACATATTTTGTGGCGCGAAGACTGTAATAGTTTCCCAAGAAGCATTGATGTTTAAAATTACAAGCACAAGAGGAATTGGGATTGCTGATAAGGACCTCAGACTTAAAGTCGATAAAAATGCTCCAATATTTATATTTCGAAAATATAAATTATAAATAAATAAATAATAAAATATAATCGCAATTATAGTAGTGCTGCTTTATTTATAAGAAATATGTTCGCCAAATAATCAGAAAGTTTTCAAAAAAATGAAAAATTAATTTTTAAAAATGTTTCATGGAAAATTAATAAATAATCATTTGATTTTTTTATCATGTGTATGATTAAATAAACCAATAAAAGATAAAATATTAGACTCGCTGCAAACCACTACAAAGAATTTTATACAAAATAATCTACATAAAACATTAAATCCTTTTCAGGAACTATGAAATAATAACAATTCAATCCTAGGCAAGGGCAAGCATCTCAACATTAAGCTTCGAGTTTTTAAAATGTAATCATTTTCCGTTTCAAACACAGCTATTAGGAATTCAGTACTCTATCAAACAGCTAATTTTGCATAAATAAATATCATAAAGCTTTTTAAATTATTATTTTACTAAAAGCCATTAAAGTTTTGAAAGCTAGACCATGAAACCCGTAATGTCTTGTTTGATCGTACAAGGCTGTTTTCCCTCATTTCTACTAGCATATTTTGACGTCAATCATTAAATGGTTTCTATATGCTGTTAACAACGAAATACATAATTACTTTAAAGCGAAATTGAGAGAACAGATAATTAAAGGTGAAAGTTACGTTTATAATTTAAAAAAGCACCTTTTGTTCTACAAGGTTCCGATTCAGCAAATGTCTTTTATACTGGCTTATTGTATTTGGCATCATATGCAAGTTCACGACTATAATAAAAATGCCTTGATCTTAAGTTTCTCTTTTTTAAATGTCAGATTGGATTATATTTTTGACAGAAACCCTTGAAGAATCCGAGTTACGTTACAATGAGTTGAAAAAAGATTGTTTTCATAGTTGTATTATCAAAATCAAGGTTTCGCTTAGTATTTTATGTCCGCTTGTTTGGAGATCTGCATATAATGAATTCACGATGCTTATTTATAATATTATTTAATTTATTTTGAATTATAAATCCTTTGTTTTGTTTTTCATTGAAAGCAAAGGTAAGAAAGTAAAGGATATAAATTCATTTATGATTATGATACAAATTTAAAAACTAGAACTATGAGAGAAATTTAAAAATAGATCAGAAATCCTATAACCTTAAACGAGCAATTATTGTGTATGCCTATAAATTTATTTCGTGCATCTCGGAAATGGCTCTAACGATTTGGATCAAATTTGGTATTTATATAAGGTTTTGGTTTTTAAGTTTATCTATATAGGTGTCTTTACTGAAAAAAACGCGATTTTACACGAAAAAGATACTATTTTTTAAAACTATTAGTATTAACGCTATTAGTATTAATAATTATATTCAAGTTCCGCATCGATATATGGGCAGTACAGTATAGTAGTGAGAACAATATGAATGACGTGTGCTTTGTGGGTTCTTGGTTCGAGTCGCACTTTTTGATTTATTTTTTTACTTATGTATTTATATTTAATATTTTTACTTTTTAGGTTTATCCGCATAGATGTCTTTCCTGAAAAATTGTGGTTTTACATGAAAAAAAAAACATTTTTTTATAGCTAACTGTTAGAGCCCTTTTCTGTCTGCTCTCATGCTGAAAATGTCATGTGGCGCCATCTCGGACCAGATTTCACCAGGGTAAAACTGAGTGCAAGTTAAAAAATATAAGTAATAATAGATAAACTGTAAAATAAATACAGCAATATAGCATATTGTTTTGAATAACATGTTAAACTAAGTGCATTCATGATTTTTTTTATTTAAATGATCCATTCATATGAATATTTTTCAATCTTACTTATGTAATCAGTATGCGATTCGCATCTAAATATTATCTCCAAAAACACGATTTTACAAAAAGAAAACTGCCGGGCGAAGCTTCGTTTTCCAAATATTATATTAAAATAAGTCATTTTTACAATAGAATGTAGAATCGTTAACACAAAGGATTCGGATTAAGGTTTGGAAAGCTCCAGATTCAAAATCTGTTTCTACTAAAGAATCACCAAGAAAATGCTTCTGCTGCTCGCTAAATTCGTTGGGTCCAAACATTTTCCTATCGATGTGAAGCAAAATTTGGATAAGAAAGACGCCAGTTCAGATATAATCGCTCCTGTGATCATGGTTCAAAATTACGAGGTTCATCTCAAAAGAGTCCTTGTGTTGCTTTGAAAAGAACGTAATATAACTAAGAGTTTTCCGATGATTTAAGTAAAAGACATGGATTTACCAGATAACGCGTGCAACATAGATTCAATGAAATAAAATTTACAACAGTGCAGCAATTCAAATGAATGAATCTAATACACTGTCGTTCTCCAGTGAGTGTACGATGAGTAGTTCAACAAGCTTGACAACGGATAACGATACTTTATTTCAAAAAAACCTCAGAGCATAGGTGGCTTACCACAGCCGAAGCATACAGATAGATAGCACTTGTAGAAATCAACTACAGCAGTTCAATAGGAAATCATGTTAAGTAAGAGCGATAGTGCATCTGGACAGTTCGTTCTGCGATCAGCACTTCAAAAAGAGAATTCAATAGACTAGACTAGCTTTCTAGTCTGTGTACTTTCTGTAGGCGGTTCAAGGTCACATTTTCTACCGCGTTATTGGTTGTCTGGTACCATTAACGCTGTAGAAAATGTGACCTTGAAACGTCTACAGAAAATAAGCAGACTATAGTTTTATTGCTTTTTTTTATACTCTCCCTGATCGGGTATCAATTGTTCAACAAATACAGGATCTTAGTTCCTAATAGAAATATCACCACATTTTTATTTTATTTTCTAGAACCTTTATTTTTTTTCGACAAGGCCAGAGGGGGCGTTCATTGACCTGATACTTATTAAGAAATTCTTGTAAATCTCTATTCTTTCCTATGAGATTAACTACAGAAGAAAGTGATGCTAAAGATTCACAGGGATATAGATGTATAGCATATTACCTTTGGATGGAAAGTTCTTTGTGGGTTTGTTGTTTATTCTGCGTTCTACTTGTCATTCTACTTTCGGGTTATAATGTTGTTATTTATGTAAATGTATTCTTATGCCTTTACATATTTATACTGAATTAAATCTGCATTGCATAACTTGCCTGGCATAATTGTTTCTTTTACTGGTACCCCCACCTAGCGCAAAAATTTGTGGATCTCAGGTAAGGCCACGAATACCTTGCATGGCACTGGTGAACGATGGCTACGAAATATAGATCTTTGGCGTGAATCTAACATTTTTGAAGATACTCTATCGCAAGAATACGCATTTTGAAAGCCCGACTGACACCAAAATTGATACTGATAAGATAACATTGAAATTAATAAGATAACATATCAAATTTCATTGATTTAAATCATTGCATTATGAATTATTACATTTATATGCATGCGAAAGTATCGATCGATAGACGGTCAATTGTTTGACGGAGAGGGTTCTGAATTTAATACCAATCTGTATATTAGATGCGAAATCTGTACCAAATTTTATTCAATTAGCTCTTTGCGTTTAATAGTTATCAAATTCACTTGTACTCGAACAACCAGACAAACGGACTTTTTGCGAATGGGTTTCATTCAAAACTTGATAAAAATATAAAAATTTATAAATTTGGTCTTAATTCTATGCACCAAATTTCAAACATCTAGCTCAAAGGGTTTTTCAGCTATCACGTTCACTGGCACACAGGCAGACATAATGACAAAAATGTTGTTTTCGTATTGAGGGCGGTCTGAAGCATGGAGATTCGTCAAAATCTCGAATTCGGATGTTTTTAAGATTACAGTACTTTCTCTATAATTCGCATATAAGAAAGTAAAAATGACTTTTTTCTCCATGCAAGAATTACTCTTAAAATTTTATCCGTGAATTTTATCATCAATATGTTAGTACAAGGACAGAAATTAATTATATTTTATAGCATGAAAGAATTTACCTCTGACATATTGTTCACTGTATTCATCTGTTACTAGCCAAGTTGTAGACGATTATAACTCTTTTTCTTATCAAACTCCTATGATAAAAAAGAAAAGGAATACTATTAAATAAAACGCATAGTGCTTCATTAATATTATTTTGATGTTGGAATATTTCTGAAACTGTGCGCGTTTCATAAAATAATTTGAAAAATTGAAAATATGCTAATTTTTTTGTTATTTGATTAGATTTTCTGTGTTTCATATTTTTCTGGAAGAGTATGGAGTAGGCCAGATCCGCATCATCCCCATTTTTCCTATGTACACCCCTGAATAGATGGGAAAAGTCACTTTCGCCAGATTTTGAGACAAATTTCGATACCAATTTGCAATTTTGATTCAGATATACATACCAAGTTTCATTCGTCTAGCTTGTAGTAAATGCCAATCATTATTGGAATATATACAACTGCAATTGAATGTGATGTAATCAAGATGCGCTATCCTTTCAACGGGTATTTAAATTTGTGATGATTTCTCATATTCTCTCTCTCATATCTAGGATGCGTTTTCACAGACGACTATGTGCAACTTGATGACTTTTAATATTGATTTAAATGTAATAAATAAATTCATTGTATGTTAACCTGGTCTTCCGATTGGAATCCAAAACAAGTCACCATCAAACACCATGGTGACCCGGAATTGCAAAAGCTCTTTATTATGATTTATCGCCTCCGCAGACAGACTTAAATACCTATGGTCCCTATAGCCGGGAGTGCTATTTAACAAGTTATTTAGATATGGGGTCAGCCAGACCAACAGTTTCATCATGTTCTCATGTAACGCGGGGATAGACAGACCTATTTCCTTTTAACAAAATTTCCACAAAATTTTATACTAATTTACAATTTTGATTTGGAACTACATACCAAGTTTCATTTGTCTAGTCTTGTTTATTTTTGATTTATCGTATCCACAGACAGATATAACGCCATTCTGTATCTTTGATGCCTGTAATTAAGAGGATTATTTACAAATTAGATGATCAGATGCAGGTCGAGAGACAGACCCTATTCCAAATATTGCATTTCTGATTTCAGGAATAATTAAACAAAGATGTCTCAAAATCTAAAGGCCAATTTTTGGTATTTTTTTTAATGTGTATACCATGCCTACAGAGAATAGGTAAACCATTTAATTTCTTTTCACTTTCTCGTATAAGTAGCATTGAGAAGGTATTATAATCGTCAAAAAATTCGAACTCGAGATTTTGACGTATCTTCACGTAAAACTTAGAGGTTCGTCACTCCCATTTGGAGGTCTAAGAGAACTCCAAGAGTTCGAAAAACACAATTTTGGGAAATGTCCGTCCGTCTGTGACAAAGATAACTTAAAAAGGCTTTGATCTAGATGGATAAAATTTGGTACACAGACTTGCAACCAAATTTGCAGATATCTATCAAACTTTGAGCAAAACGCATTCTGAGGAAGTCCGTCTGTTCGAATAATCGTTTAACAAATAACTATAAAACTAGATAGATAAATTCTATGCTCAGAATTAACATCTATAGTCTAGATACATACCAAAATTTGAGCCACATCCAACATGGGACTGGCCATCTGTTGGTTTGTACTTTTAGAAACATGTAAACGCGATAACTCAAAGACGCAGTCAATTAAATATATCGAATTTGACATGGTATTTTGTGTCTGCAAGCGCAGTTTTGTGTTAATATCTTGTTCCAATGGGTTGATAAAAATGTGTCTAAAATACAAATTCAATTTTCGAATACTATTAACGCTTGTCAGGGATTAATCGCCAAATAACTCGCCAAGGATGACACGATAGATACAGTAAAAATACAGTTTGATACAGTTTGGCATGACAAGTTTATTAGCGAATATACGATAAAGTTTTGGTTGGACCACACTTTCTGGTTGCTCCTAAGGCATTTTTAAAAATCTAGATTGCAGTAAATAAATTAAATTGTGGTGAGAAAAAATATTTCATGTTCTTTTTATAAAATTAATCATTCATATTTCATGAAATTCTTTGAGTTTGCACTTTTCGAATTAAAAGTAGTCTAATATTAAAGTAGTAAAATACGCAAAGCTTTCAAATTAAACATGAAACTAAATAACAGAATGGCGAACCCTCTTCTTCCTCTCTCTCTTTGTTAATTGTAATTTTGTAAGATGTCCCACACACCTCAGTAAATTTTCAAGTGGGCAGTAAGTGGGTGAAAACTCATTATTTTGAATGGTAGAAAAGTCCCGATCGAACTAATCAAAATGGCCACCAATTTTTTTATAGACAACTTTCATTTCGTTGATTCGAATATAAGGTAACGACGAAAGGAATCCCAATTTCTAAATAACTTACTTTATTCCCATTTGCACATTTTCTGAATCAGGCATTGTCCCTATTTAAATTATATTTGTTGAAAAGAGACTTTAAATAATACCATAAACGTTATAGAAGAGACATAAAAGAAATACGCATCATGGTCTTAGCGATTATTTTAGTTTAGTTTTATTAACGTCTTGTTTTAAAGTATCACTAGGGATATTTTGGGACGGATTTCGTAATTTTGAACCTCGGTCAGATGACGAAGACGGCACCTGCGCTGTCACCTCTCTCCAAACTTCCACACCACACCAGCGGAAGGACGTTTGGCCTCGGCGGATTTAACGTGCACTAGATGCGCTTACGCGACGGTTCTTCTGTGGAATCGGATCTCGAACTTGAAACCCAACGGTTCCGAAGCCGAGTCCTTATCACCAGGCCACCACGGCCCATGGTCTTAACGAAAAGGAAAACCAGAAGGACTAAGTTCTCATCAATTTTCTCATATTTTTCAAACATGGAAGGCTTTACTTGATTTTCATTTAGTAGATAGAATAGATTAAACAATTTTAACAATACCTCTCTTTGGTTTACGTTTTGGGCAAGTATGAAAAAAACATTCATTGGACCAAAAATCTACTATAGTGAATATATCTTGCATAGTTATAAAGGAACTTCCTTTCCAATTAGTACTTCTATATACTAAATGTCTATAGTATATGGAAGATCTATCTGCTAAATTTCATTTATCTAATTCGCTGGAATTTTGAGTCACTTTTTTCACACATACTCGGATGGACAGGCGGACTTTGTCAACCCTTTGACATGTTTAAGCCTAAACTTCAATATAGTTATTCTATCATGGTTATAAAGTAATATTCAAATTTCACCTCTCTAGTCTGATGCTATTTTGAATTATCTTATTCAAATATACATAAATTTATAGACAAATAAATCCTAATTTGATGTGGATTACTAGATTATTATTACTTAAAATGTGTGCATATGTTAATTTGTGTAAGTCTTTTAAAATTTTTATTCTTGCTTTTTTTTTGTATCATTAAAGAAAAGAGCCAACGGAAGGATTCGACTTTCGAAGAATCGATCTTTGTCTTTCTTTGTTTTGAGAGAACTTTTTTTTTTAAGTGAACTTTGTTGATGTGATATAAACCGTAGATATTCCATAACAAGATTCAATTGCTAAAATGTATTCAAATTAAAATTTTATTCAACTGCAACTAATAGCATGTATATTTTTTGGTACTATACATTGATTATTATAAATAAATGTGACTGAAGGCTCTGGATTAGTCAGGCCAATCCCGATTTGCGACTGTTTTTTGCATTTTAAAAATATGTCTTGGATTTGTCTTGATTTTTAATAAAACATCCTAGGAAATTTCGATTTTTGATTTATAAGTAAATAGCTGATTTCAGAAAAGTTAAAATAAATTTAATCTTAAAAAAATTATCTTTTGGCACCTTCTCCTAAATTTTTATTATACATAGAACATGGTCATCTTGTTTTAGTTAAACAATTTTCGCCCATAGAATCTTAAATATTTTGAATATTATTAATTCGAACTATGTGAGGTCTCATACTAATATAATCACTAATAAAGTTATTAGATGTTAAAAGCTGGACAGTCCCAAATATTGATTTTTTATTCCGACGTAACACCTTTTGCTCACTATATCTAAGACTGAAATTCAGAAAATCTAATTATTTCGAAAATGGAATCATTAACCCTGTAATCAGACAATAAATCGACAGTTCATTCTCCAAATTAGCACAATACACAAACTTAAGACCCATGATGTCTGATTTACTATGCATCATAGTATAACTCTGGATCCTCGGGTTAGTCGGATCTGCAGTCTATAAATCTTCAGTGCAATTCTAAGACTGTCGCCATACCAATGAAAGTCTTTATTATTTTTTTTGTATTGTTCCATAATAAATATTTTCTATATTACCAATTTTTTTAATTTTCGAGTCAGCAATCTTCTTCTATTATGACATATTCATATAAAGGAGACTGATGAATAAATAATTGGCATTTCTCATAAATATTGTACAAACAAACCGTCATCCTTTTAAGATTGATTAATAACCTTCTAATCAACAATTTCTCATTACTCACAATCGAACAATGGCACCACCTGCCAGTCAAACGCACAACACACATAACAGGATAGCAACAAAAACTTCCTTTTACTTTTATAAAGGGTGTGTAAAGTTCATTCACAGCTGCCTACTTGATCTCGTAGGTGTCCTCGAATGTCCTCTATCGGCAACCAACGCGAAACATTTCATCGTCTGCTCAAAAGCAGAAAAGTAAAAAGGGGCTAGGGAAGGAAGGAACAAGGTTCGGAATAAAAAAGCGAAGGATAGTCAATATTATCGTTTGCATGCTTAGAGGGTGCATACACTTTTCTTTAAAGTTTTTAAAGTGACTAGATTTTTTCAATTTTGAAAATTTGAGAGACTGTAAGAGCCGTTTCAATACACAGCTGAATTTAAAATATGGAATGTCTCTGTTAATCCATATTGTAAGCTGAATCAGCTTCGAAACACACAGGATTGTAGAGAACAGAGCCAATTCCATGAGAAATACATTCACATAGAGATCTGATATAGTACCTTATATCTACCGTGCTTCAAAGCCTTGAGTTGAATTGGCTTCGAAACCCCCAGGGTTGTAGAGAACACAGTCAATTCCATGAAAGATGCATTCTACATAGGGATCTAATACACATTATATCCAAACAAAAACCATTTAACCACCATGCATCAAAACTTCAACAACAGCAGGTCAAAACATATGGTTGGTATGGATTGGAAATTTGGAAAGGTCTTCAACACATTATTGTTCTGTTTATTTAACCATAATTTAAGCAGATGAAAACAGCAACTAAGAATTCTCACGTATAGTTTTAAATCAAGATTTTAATCTATTTAAACTAAATTATTCTAAGACGCATGATCATCTTAATTTTAACACTACTAATGGACTAAATCCATATATAATACAACTGGAAAACATAAATAAAAATGAAGAAGAGAATTAGTATAAATAAATAATTTATCTTTCTTAATCAACAAATAAAGAAAGATAAATAAACAATTATGATGCTGATTCTTTAAAAAAGCGTAGCGATATTTTATATTAAGTAAAATTGTAGACAGCTTTACTTTAGTTAGCAACTAAATTTTAAAAAGATAATTTTATATTTAAATATAGCTTACCTTTTTTAAATACGAGCTTTTTGTTTTCACGATAGAAAATAAATAAAATCCACTTAAGTGAAGCACTTAATAAATTACTTATGGAAATATTTATATTGAATAACTTGCTACTGAAATTATTATAAGTGAACAATCCAATATAGCACATTTAAAAACAATTCCAATCCAAAATATTTACTTGAAACTGAGTCAGAGAACCAAAATCTAATATTCATCCAATTAATCGGGTTACAGTTAAACCTCATAATATATAATATAATATATATCACCTCATATAAACCTCATAATAAACCAAAATAATATATATCACCCCATTTAATAGTTAAATAATTTTAATATAAATAATTTTTTTAAATATATTTTTATTAATAGTTTGAAATATAGAAAATTTTATTTAAATGTTTGTTACTTTTTAATTTTACTTATAATTTTATACTATAAATATTATGGAATCTAAAATTATTCATTCTTTAATGACTACCAGATGGCGCAACTATCAAAATTTTGCAAAATTAATCGATTAATTGACAATTAAGCTCTAACATTATTAAATTACTAGCCGCGATTAGCTAATTCGGTGACTAGATAATCTGGTGACTAGGTAATTCGCATTGATTATTGATTATGTTTAAATTCATTTAAATCTGTGGAGCATTACTTTATAATTCTCTCAATAAGGTGTAATGATGCATCCAATTGCGATAGAGATTAATCTTTTTGCATGCGATGATATGTCTGTCAAGCGCATTGAATTACTGAATGTTTAGTTTTAAATTCGCAATTAAGTAATGGTATTAAATAATTTAAAATACAAAATACTTTAAGTGATGATTGAATATCTCTAATGATTTTTATAAAACTATAAGAATAAAAATGGAAATGAATGTCTGAAATAGGATGTGTAATACAATTTGGAAATTAAGTAAATTCGTAGGTCAAGAATTAGAGCTGTTATTATTTTATACTGTTATTTTGTATAAATTCTGTTTCATAATGTATATGAATAAAATCTTGTAACATCATTGTGAAATTGAAAAAGTCACTGTCCAGGTAATCTATTTTAGGTAGATTCCTATAGGAAGACTGCCTATTGCAATGGTTCTCATGACAAGACCGGGAAAATTTCTTCTCTTCTTCACAGATCATGGTTCGTAAAACAATAAGACCACCCTGTAATTTTGTTTGGATTTTAATCGGCTTGGAATTTGTTGTTAAAAATGTAATAGTCTCGGACGAGTTCGTAAATAGCCCATCTAGCTCAAAGGGGATGGAAATGATGGTGATGTGGGGTTAAAAATTTGATTTAGCTATAATTTTCTCAATATTGAAGATAGGAAAATAAATCCAATTAACCAAATTAGCGCCTAATTAAGGCGAACAACTTTTGAATTTAAAGTTTTTCAATTACTGCAATATCTTAGAAGTTAGCGGCTGAAAAGTGAATTCCAAGCAATAATTTTGATATTTCTAAAATCAACAATTTATGTTGCCATTTAGTAACTTAGATGTAAAGGAATATACTTTTGACTTTCAGCTTGCTGAGAGGAATTTTTTTGAATTGAAAATTGCCTTTCATGGTATGGAACTTCATTTCTTTATTTCTTGGGTAAACTGTGGGAACAATTTTCATAATTTTTCTATCTTAACTTTTGACAACGGAAGAAAATCGCGCAATATTTGATGAAATAATGGAAGAAACAATGAAATCTATTATTAAAAAACATGCAAAGTTTTTTTAAAGATAGCAAAAATTTGAGTAATAAATACACGGTAAATAAATTTGAACAACTAAAAATTCATTTTTAATTTTTAAAATGGTATTAAAATTAGTTTTAGCAATATTTTCGGGAATAATTGCGATAAAAGCCAAAATGTTGTTTAATTTTAAAATAATTAAAATGCAAATAAAATTTCAAAAAAAACTGTTTTAAGGGGTGAATTTACACTCTCCAAAGTTTATTTGTGCCAAATTTGGTACATGCAGACTTCTTCTGAACAGAGTTTACTCAAAATTAAATAGAAACCTACAAATTTGGAACAAAGACAACATACCAAATTTCAAACATCTAGCTCAAAGTGTTTTTCAGTTATCTTTGTAGAAGACAGACGGACATTTTCTAAAAATGTGTTTCTCAAACTCAGGGAAATCTAAAAATGGCGATAAGATTCATCAAAATATCGAGTTCAAATTTTTTGCCGATTATTATATTTTCCCTAAACTACGTATACAAGGAAGTAAAAAAATTTATGTATTCAATCTATCTCTAAAAGTAGGAAAAAGAATAAGTAATAATGGTTAAGTCTCTTGTTGTTTTGTAAAGATGTATAAGTCAAAATAATTAACTGTTTTTACCCCAAAATATAAAAATTAGAAAAAAAGCAGGCTATGTAAGACACGAAATATTCTTTTATATTAACCCATTTGAAGTTGTTTCTAACACTTGTAGGAGTTGTTTCTAACACTTGACAGGAGACAAAAATCTTGTTTAGAAAATCCAAAGAGGATAGAAATAAAGAATTCTCTTTTAAAAAATATCGAACGTGGTCTGTATTACTGATAAACTGCATATTTCCATTTCCATTATTTCTTTGTTTAAGGACTAAGATAATAATTCCTCGTGCCAAGCATCAGTCGGTTCATTTTATTCAATTGCTAAGGTCAGATGGCGCGAAAAACGTATCAAAATTCCCGTTACTGTTTCTTAGTCCGTTTTTCATCGTGAAAACAATAGAATTGGAATAGCGGTTTTTAATAGTAGAAACAGAACTTGTAAATTGGCTTTTCTGGGTTTGGCAACAATGAATCGTCGTCTGCTACTGGTTTCGCCGGGAATGGATAACTTTTCCCTAATGCTTATTCATATTCAAAATTAATGATTGTACCCCAAATACCTCAAGTAGAATTTGAAAGTTTCGTAAGGGCTTTTAATTTTGAAATGATTTCGCTGCTCATCTATAATTCATAAAACTTTTGCAATGGAGCAAAATGCTTATAGAGAAATTGGGACTGTCAAAGAATGAATGAATGCAGAAGTTATTGTTTGGAATTGATTGTTATTTTATGTTTGCGCTATGGGGAATACAATTCAGGGAATAATAGCTGAACTAAATGCACAGGTAAAATATTGCACCAGATGAAATTTCAAGATGGAGATTCTGATGGTTTTCGATGTTTCAAATCATGAATGCCATTTTGACATCATGGTATCGATGTATGTTACTCGATTTGATTTGAAATTTAACAATAATAAACCTTAATTTTATCTAAAGTGGCAATTTGAGATAAGGTAAGCTAGAATAACTGAGAACGAACTCCGCAGAAGTTATAATTTTTCTTGGATTTAAAATGTTTTTAAAAGAACGAAAATAAGTTAATGATTTATGCGAGTGCATGATCATGTTCGGGAGAGTTTAATAAACAATTCTTTTTTTCCAAATTAAGTCATTAATTAACCAGTCAGTATTATTATTAGTTTCAGAATGTTCATAATAACTAATGACATTTTGTATGAATGAATTAATAATCATGACATTTAGGAACGTTTTGGTTTCCTTTTGTTTATCATGGATGCAACTCAAGTAAACACGCATTACAAAATAATACTGAAAAAAGAGTTTGAATATATCATGTCTACAGTGTTTCTTAGACATAACACTAATATCGTCTTCCTCTATAGTGTCTTAAAGAAGGCACAAGTTCCAACGTCGCTATGGTTTCATTGGTGCATTCACTAATCACAATTACCAACTATTTCTTGTTCCACATTATCCTCACTAACTTTAAATATTAAAAAAAATTTAATAAATTTATAATTAAAATGAAATAAAAGTTTCTTTTATGAAATTTCCTGATTTCAAAATGAATTATTTAAATAGCAGTCTAACATAACTGTTCTTAAAAGATAAGTCAATGAAGATAAAAAAATGCAGATTACAACTTCAAGGGACTGGCAATGGCAATTTTGATTTTTAATCAATAATTTTTTAGCTGAAAGAAAATACCCAGTTCTGTTTATATTTAATATAGGAGCGGCCATTAATTAAACTAATTGCTGGTTCGTAATTTTTCTAAAAAAAGTTTTAAAAATTAATAATGAAATTAAACTTTGTTCTTCATACCTTAAATGAAAAATGAATTATAAATTAAAAACATTAATTAAAACTCCATTTGTTTAGCAATAGAATATCAAAAACATAAAAATAATGCATATTTTTTATTTTTTAACATTATCTAATAATATTTTACTTGAAATTTGTCTTGCAAAACATTAAAAAAAAACCTAGAAATTATCGCTTAACATCATTTATAGTTTAACATCATTTATAGAACAATAAGTAAAACAGATATACACAAACACATATGTATATGTAGGTTTGTTTGAAATTCAGTCAAAAAAGACTAAAAATAAGAAAATAATTTTATATTTAAAGGAAGTATTAATTAAAATTAATAAAATTAGTAAAGAAAAAAATTATATAATATTTTTCTCACTTTGATTCCAGGCTCGTATTAATATTTCCGAGAATTTATTTGTTTATTTGAACAAATTTGTAACTTTTGCTACAAGTACAAGCTTAGGATCCTTACTAATGCTATATTTCTTGGAATTTCTAATAAGCAAACGATTGGAAAGAAAATATAAATTTTTATAACGTTGCCACAATAATTTACACAATTTTCCGAAAAAAATGGCTCATTTGCGCGAAATGATTCTTTATTCAGCTGCAAATGAATCATGGAAATATTGCTGACAACATCATTGCGAGATCTTATTTTTCGATCAAATTATTCTCGCTTATTTGTCAATTCTCTGTTGTTTATTTCAATGAATTGCGTTATTATGACGATAAAAATAGTGTCATTATGCAGTATGAATAACCGCTACCTGCAGTTACGATGTAATCTGTGTAAACAATAGCAGTTCAAGGAAAATCTGATTTTACGAATTTCATTGCGTTTTTGAATATAATAAAAGGCCATGCACAATGTAATCTCGGTGGAATTTATCTAAGAAATTGTGTGGATTTTGCAACATTTCCATCGCATCTTTGTTATATTGTAGGTTTAATAACACACACAAAAATTTCATAATCATTTTTTTTATTTTAACAAAGGTAATATCATGATGAATTTTACTAAATAAGAATTAATTATGATTTACATTTGAGATTTCATAATAAAAATAAACAAAAGTTCACAGACTAAAAGAAAAGAAAAGAATGACCTTTAAATAAATGTGCATCAATTTTGTGTTTATTTAAAGAATTTTTATTTGCTCGTATACTAAATATAAAAAAAAACCGCAATGTAATCGTCAAAAAAAAATTGATTATGTATAAAATATAGGATAAAATTTCTGCCTATGTGTTTGTGAGCAAAATGAATCTATTCTATTTCTAATTATAATAAAAATGAATGTGTGTGTTTGTGTTGGCACTCTACAGGCTAGACCTATGACCTAGAGTTCTCAGATCTGTCCTAGGCACATTTTAAATGATGGGAATATGCAACTAGTAAAGTTTGTTTAAATTTTAATTGAAAAAATAATCTAGATTTTCTTGTATTTTCTCTATAACTTCTGAAAATATTTCCCCACAATAATAATTTTTACATCATTTTAAAGTCCAACAAATTTTTGCTCCAATGATTGCTGTAAAATTCTTTAGATTAGATTTAATTAAATTTTTAAATATATTTCACAACAATATTTTCATTATTTCGAATGAAATGAAATCGTTTTCATTGTTTCATCAAATGTTTAATCGTGTTATTTTCTTCCATTGTAAAAGCTAAAGAAGGATCCTATTTAATATGTATGTAGTTGATAAAACAAATAAAACAAAAGAGAAGTTACAATACCGTTAAATTTAGTGATGAACCTGATATAATAGCGCTGAGATGTCATGGAATAGATAATATAGTTTCAATGTTTGATAATTTGATGGAATTTACATTTCTTTCATGATCTTTTCAATGATACCAAATTTGTTGCCATATAACTTTTCTATCTTTTTTTAATTTAAAAAAAAACATTTTTATCGTATTTGGTGAAATAAAACGGAAATCGTTGTTCATTTTTTTGTTATTAATATTTAATCCCGTTTTTATCTTTTTTTTTCATTTTGTGATCAAGATATGTTTATTGTATTTAAAATTATGGTTTAAATTCAGAATGAAGCAATGATGGAAAAACTTTAATGTTCCTCCAATTTAAAATACTGCTGCTTTTTCTTGTGATATATTTGAATGCAGAAAGACGTAAACAAAAAAATTAGGGAAATGCAATGCACAATGAACCGAGTGGCAGAGGGCTTTTGAAATAATGTAAATAATATATGTATCAAAATTTGATGTTAAAAATAATTTAATGAGGTAAAAATAGAAATTTTTAGAGACCATTAATTCTTGCGAATCAACTGATAGCCAAACACACAAATACGTACACATATACACACACATTCATCTTTATTCTTACTAATAATAAAGATGAATTTGTGTGTTTGTATATATACGTGTGTGTGTTTGTTATGTATGTGTGTGTTTGTGACGTATATGTGTGTATGTATATGTGTGAATTTGTGCATGTATGTGTGTG
>JAPMOR010023574.1:155608-197330 GCA_026543865.1 Argiope aurantia
TCGTTTGTATTTATTTGATACTTATAAAAGGCGGATAAAAAAAGAAATAAAAGGAGAAAAAAAGAAAACCCACAACAAGTAAGAACAAAAAAAAAAATGTTATGAGATCTTGACACAGAAATTAAACATCTAAATTAAATTCCGAATACATTAATAGCATTGAAATTACAAATTTTATTCCAAACGATTTGAATTTAGAATAATATGTTTAAAAATTAAATACAGTTAAATGTTTATTATGTGACTGATTTATCACTTGCACTATTTCCATTAATTTCTCAGCAGAAATATATATTTTTAATTTTTCATTTAAAATGTATACGTTTTGTTTTTATTAGAAGTAGCGAAGAGGATTTTATGGCGACTTGGTTTGATTATAGCAGAGCGGTCAGATATACTGATTTCGTAAATTTCGCTTAATATACTTCCAAACCATAAAATATATTAATTATTAAAAAATTCACAATTATCGCAAGGATTGCTTGATAAAACATTTTGCAAAATTTTATTTAATTCAAAATCTTCCATGTTTGGAATTTTATACTCGTAAAAATGGAATTTTGTTTGAATCTAGTTATTATCCTCTTCTTGAAGACTGAATTTCTTTATAACTGAACGTTTTTAGTAGCATTACAACGCTTGTCTCATTCAGGAGATTCAAAATTTAGTTATTAATTTATCGAAAAATTGTAATTAAATTTTGATTCCATAATAGAACCATTAATTGTTCACTAATCTGTAAAAAAAGTGATGATCTTATTCATGGATTCTGAAAAATATTAATGACTAAAATATAAAAAAACACAATAAGAACAAAAATAAGCAACCTTTTATTGTTGAACTTTAAAGAAAAGAATAGATTTTTTTAATCAAAAATTTAAAGGTGTAATATAAAATGTAAGCACATGAAGTTCTGGAAATAATTTTATGTAGGAATTAAGTTATGATCTATGTTGTAAAAAAAGAAAATTTTTAAGTAATCTTTAAAACTGAAATTCGTTACGAATGAAAATTTCAGTGTATATAGAGTATTTATTTTTTGTGTTTATATTTTGAAACACAGATTCTTGAAAGAAATTATTTTGTAGCATTTAAAGTCCCAATAAATTTTTTTATTTCAGCATTAAATTATTATTATGTTATAGTATTTATATAAATACTTCCCTTATAAGATTTTAAAAAATCGTTATTTAGATATAACATTTGGGAAAATTTGCAGTGCTTTTTTCTATCACAAAGAAAACGATTATTTAAAAAATATACAGTGGCTCAAACAACTGAGAGTACAACTTACTTTTACTTGATAAATCCGACTTTCAATACAAATAACACATTATCGAGAAGTGCAAACATGTTTTTATTTTTACGCATAACAAATGGTTTAATTTAGAGTAAAAATAAGTAAAAATCAACGAAAAACGTCTAAACTGAAAAATTTCAGAAGCATTTTAAATAAACATACGCAGAATTTTGCCTCAAAAAATTGAGAATACACCAATTAAATTCTTGTAATATCTCGCATAGAAAGAACGTGTCAGTATATAGTTCCATGTCTTTTGGCTTTTATAATGGCCTTTAAACGTAGTGGTACCGATTCAACCAATTTTTTGGGGTATCTGAAGATATTTTACCCCATTCTTCTTGCAACACTTGTTTCGAATGGGTTTTGTTTTCTAATTTTGTAATTGCTGTTTGTAATTGTTTTGTAATTGCTGTTTACAAAGAAAAAGCCACCATATTTTGACGTTACGTGCATTCTTTTGGGGGTCTTTGTGCTACTGGAAAATGAAATTTCAATCTAAACTCAAATTTTTAGCATCTTCCTTTATATTGCTGCGAAGTATATTCCAAGTAAACCATATCGTTTATAATGCCATCTATAAAAATTCAATTTCCTACCCCGGAGGAAGCCATGCAACCTCAAATCATGACGGAGTCACCATCATGTTGAACTGTAGGACGTAAATTTTTTGGATCCAAAGCAGTATTAGGCTTTCTCCATACAGTACGATGGCTGTGACTGATAAAAATGTTGAGTTTCCTTTCATTACTAAATATAGCTTTCTTCCAAAGGTTATTGGTTTTCAATTGATGAGTTTTTGCAAACTTCAAATGCTTTTTCTGAATTTGCATGCTCATGAACGGATTCTTTCTAACAATGCGACTTTTATATCCAGCTTGTCTAATGGCATTTCGCAGAGTTTCAGCACTTACACTTCTGCTTATGATTTGAAAAGTTTCTGCAACAAGTTGGATGAACCATATGATCGCAGCAATCCAAAGGAAAGTGTTAAAAATTTGGGTACAGATGGAAATTCCATTTTCCAGCAGGACAACGACCCAAACAGAATGTACGCAACGTCAAAATATGGTGTTTTTTTTCATTGTATACAGCAGTTACACACACCACCACAGTACCCCGACATCAATGCTATTGAATATTCGTGGGCCATATTCGAAAAAGTGGTTCAGAAACACAAAATTAGAAACAAAACCTGTTCAAAACAAGTGTTGCAAGAAGAATGGGGTAAAATATCTTCAGATACCCCAAAAAATTGGTCGAATCGGTACCACGACGTTTAGAGGCCATTATAAAAGCCAAAAGACATGCTACTAAATACTGACACTTTCTTTCTATGCGAGAAATTACAAGAATTTAATTGGTGTAATCTCAATTTTTTGAGGCAAAATTATGCGTCTGTTTATTTAAAATGCTTCTGAAACTTTTCAATTTAGAAGTTTTTCATTAATTTTTCTTTATTTTTACTCTAAATTAAACCATTTGTTATGTGTAAAAATAAAAACATGCTTACACTTTCCGGTAATGTGTTATTTATATTGAAAGTCGGATTTATCAAGTAAAAGTAAGGTGTACTTTCACTTTTTTGAGCCACTGCAAATGATTTCTTGCAGAATTGTTGTTCAATTTAGAATTCTTTTTGGGAAAGTTAACTTTCTTATATTTGCTCAAGATTATTCTGATATTCTTATAGTAATAAAGTAAGGAAAAATTCTCAGATCTCGAATAGGACTCAGGAAATTTTAGGTCATTTATCTGATCGTATTTTGATCTGGTTTATGAATTTTCTGAAAAGGAACGACTTTAACTAGTCAAACTACAACTAACCAGACTTGTTTTAAACACCATTAAGGGACAGCAGTATGATATCATCACTAATTTCGAAACTAAGATTTGATCGAAAAATCACAATTTCTTTTTATACAGTCTAATTTCAAATTATTTTAAATTTACGCCTCTTTTAAATTTTAATGTTTTTATTTTACTTCAATTATATGATCTCTAATTCATCTCTAATTATTATCCTTAGTAAAAAGGATAATAATATAGTTGAACTTAATAGCAGGAAATAAAATTGTAGTTAATATGACAAGGAGATAATTTTCACTTATATATAAATTTATTAACATTAAATAACTATTTTTAATTTATTATATAAATTTGAGATATTATTCTGAAATGTTTTCATACGGAGTACAGTGTTATTCCTGATAAAGTTGCAAATTTCGGCAAAATTCCTTCAAACCTATATACTGACTTTTAATTGATGTATATGCATTTAACCGCCTTTCGAGACCAGATGGTTTGCTTAGGCAAAATTTGTAATTTAAAGTTTTTATTAAAAAAGCATCATTGGCCCAGTTTATTTTTAGCGGTTTTTTGAATTTTAAATCTGAAATGTTATTGATAATTAAAGTTTGAATTCTATAATGCTTATAGATTATAATGCAGATTCAGGAAATATTAAGTCATTTACCTCATCGTATTTGTGATTTTTCCAAAACTTTACGCCTTTGATTAGTTAACCTACAGTAAACCAGACTCATTTTAAATAGTATTAAATCTCCTACGAGATTTCTACTGTAAGCCCAAGATGTTTCAGAAACCCTTTGCAACTTGAACACGTTTGCTCACTTTTGGTAGGCGAGGCAGTTCCCCCACACGCAGGAATCAAGGTCAAAATCTATTTCTTATTGTTTTGCGAGCCCGCAGACAAGTTTAAAGGAAAGATGACACTTACAGAGAGAGGAGAAGTTAACAAAAAAAAGCGAACTTAATCTGCTAGAGTTTGGTTGTCTGGAAGAGATGCCGTAAAAACACGTTAAGCAGACGATCATTTTTTGTTCTATTTTTTTTAATCTCTTAAAAGAATTTGAATAAACACATCATTGGAGATGTTGTTTAATTTATTAACTTGGATGAGTCATTAAAAAAGCAGATGAACTTCATTTATAACAAAAGAAATATCAGAGCCAGTTTTCGCGCTTAGGGAGTGTCTACACAGGTACATTAATTTGTAGTTGTAGTCCAGATGATAATTTTGACCTTGCACAGAAGAGACTGAGATAGAACAAATGACTCCACTAACTTTTAGCTTACTATGTGCATAAGACTTACATGAAAATCTTGTTCGTTTCCTCCAGTGGAATAAAGAGAGTAAGTGGCATGCGTAGTATCATATGATTTTTCTTTTCCCAGGCGTAATCAAAAGTTTTGAAAGTGTAAATGGTGCCTACGGAGTTTTGTTAATCTTTAGACTCCAAATCATATTTGACTTCATAAAGAAATACGATGAATATAATGAAACGTTTTGTCTGTGTGATGTCCGGTGGCAAATGTAAACATTTTGCAGTATTAGGAACACACATCAGAAGTTTATTTTAATAACTGTCCGAATTAGTTTCATAATTTAGTAAAATCTTAATTAATATCATATTAATTGTTCAGTTTAATTTCATTTTTCAGTAAAAAATAACTAGAGTAATAAAGATTCTGAGATATTAACAATAATTGTTAATTAATCATTTTCACTCTTGCAATTAAAGAATTTAATTACCACGAAGATATTACAAGGAATTAATAATTTGTTACCAAATACACAATTGAAAACTATGATTTTATAAAACTTGTCAAGTGCAATATACCATAACTAGTTAAATGTATAATAAATGTACTTAAATATTATAAATAAAAAATTAATTTTTTCATTAATTAATTAATATTGTTAAGTTCCTCTAGTTTATCTATAGTTATTAACCTTTAATTAATATTCTAATATTTTAAAAAATATATATTTTTTTACAGGCTTCTTTATTCGGCAACTTGTTTAATAGATCTGCCTGTAATTCCGTGCTCAACCCAGGGCAGCTCCTTAATCGAATATCTGATGATATTCCTAAAACTACTGCCTAACCAATCAGTGCAATTAGTATCTAGCATCAACTTTATATACATATATATACAGGGTGTCTCAAAAGCCTAGACAGCGGCTTTTATTCCTTAAATATTGATCACAGACATATACTGTAAATTACAAAGTTGCGTAAAAAAAAAGGTGCAAAATGTTATCAAATCGATTAAAATTTTCAAGGGATTAAACTTTTAAAAATACAAAATTTAAATTTTTATACAGACCCCATACAAAAAAATGTCCAGTGAGTAAAATGTGCCCCTTACTTTAATAAGGTCATGTACAAAATGTCAGAATTTTATCATGAAAATTCTCTAAGGTATGTTTAAACAAAGTGGATGAAGGGTCAATCACAAATTAGAATGCAAATGTTTACAGCTTCAGTGCAGATGACGCGTCGCAGGAATGCATCATAAGGAAAGAAAATATACTTTATATCTTTAGTTTTAAATATAAATTTAAAATCTATGCTTCCTGAAAAATACTTTAAAATTTTATATCATGAATTACAGAATATAACTTAAAAATAGCACAGTCAATGAACTTGTAGGAATACTTATGTAATCTTTCCTTTAAATGATTATTTCTACAAACTTTTAATACTTCTGAACCAATAAATAGCAAAATTATTATTTATTTATTCAACCATTAATTTCTTTGTTATTTTGTGTACGACCCATAAACACGAACACCCGACATGATTTTTGTTTTTTGCGAACTCATACCCAGGCATCGAAAAGTGGTTTGAGATATGTATTCGACTCCTAATTGAAAAAAAAAAATACGCTAAATGAGGTAATAACTAACATTTTATGTGATTTTAGTCAATAAATGTACTTCTTGAAGAATTAAGAAGTTTAAATTTTAAATATCTGTAAAACCAAGCTTCGTCAGAAGGTAATTTTTTTCCTTTTTTTTATGCAAAATTGCATTTTTTTTTCGGAGAAAATATTTAGATACGGATCACGCACTGATTAAATATGAATGCTTTTCAATCCTACCTCATCTCACATCCAACAGCGCCATCTCACAAAATTCTGATGCACCAGTGAGTTATCATCACATGACAACAATGCAAGTGCCACAAAATTTTACTAGATGACTCTATATGACATTATCAGCCATGAGAGCAGATAGAAAAAGTCATTAATAGTTATTTATAGAAAAATGTTTTGTGTGTGTATGTGTTAAATCTCGTTTTTTCCGGAATGACACCTGCATAAATAATCTTAAAAAGCAAAACCTTACCAAACCGTTAGAGCCGTTTCCGAATTACACGAAATAAATTTTTATATATACAAGAATTATTCGTTTAAAGTTATAAGATACGGTTTTTCCATTTCTATGCGCCATGTTTTCTAAAATATTATTTAGATTCTGAATTTTTTTTAAAATTCTTCCTTTTACGCATATATCTGACCAAGTTATGTGGATTTAAATTCCACCATTTTAGACGAATCATTGACTCTCTAGGAAACTTTGTCTATTGTTTGGATCATTCTCCCGCAGAGAGCAATTGGCATGGTCTTAAAGTGTCTAAATATGATTAATATTATCTGGGAAGCCTTCATTAAAATTCAACCCTAATAATTTTTTTCAGTAATACATTTATTGACTTATGAAAAAAAACTTTTTTTTTCTTTTTTTTTTTCACCTCGTTTAAAACATTTTGGAATTGGAAGAAAAGGGTGTTCCAAAATTAACGCAAGATTTGAATTTGACACCATTCGTGCAGTAAAATGTTGATAACTCTATTAAAAAAAGCATTTGATAGATGATAGTTTAAAGTAGTAAAAATGGAGTTTACACAATAGAAGAAGGTGTTAACGCAAGATTTGAATAAAATTACAAAATACAGTCTTTTTCCTTTAAAATGTTATATATTTTATTGAATCTTATAGGGTTATATGTGAAATAACACACAGGACAAATGGCCTCCTCGGCTTTGCCAACACATACGCACTCTTTTGTAGACATTTTCCATAACCAGTTTGCATAAAAGCGCCTTAATTTCATTTATGCTGCATTAAATTTCCTCCTTCAACGCAAGCGTGCTTGTGGGCTTGTTGGCATAAACCTTTGACTTCAAATAACTCCCCGAAAGGAA
The DNA here is from genome assembly GCA_026543865.1 of Argiope aurantia. Classification (NCBI taxonomy): domain Eukaryota; kingdom Metazoa; phylum Arthropoda; class Arachnida; order Araneae; family Araneidae; genus Argiope; species Argiope aurantia. The sequence goes on from JAPMOR010023574.1 coordinate 162,926, forward strand.
ATTCAATGGTGTTAAATCACACGATCTAGGAGGCCATTTCTCAAATATTTGAACTGTGGCCGCCAGAATTTTATTATTTTTGAAATATTTTTATTTCCCTAATATGTTATCGCTATTAAAACTCTTCATTCAAATCGGACAAAAAAATTTCAATTGATTTTCCCGTATATTAACACAGTATGGCAGGTATATTAAAAAAAGTGAATTCAGATTTTGTTCCTCTTTCTACTCAAATCAAGTACCAAAATAAGACACAGATATACTTTAATTTTAGTGTAATTATCATGTGGTAAAAAAATATCCATTGATTCAACCATCCCAAAATTTCAAAGAAGTCCAGAATTTATTTGGAAAGTTTGCAGTAAGCCGACAAATACAATTTTATTTTTTTAACTTATATATTTTTCTCATTTTTTTTCTCAGAATTTCATCGGAAACTTTAGAATGTTTTTGACGATTTCAAAACTTCCTCTTTATATATTTTACATATGAGAAAATGAATACGTTTAGCTTAAAAGAAATTGCTTAAATATTAGACAAAAGTTTTAGCGCTAAAAAAAAAGTAAAATAGTTTTTATATTTAACTCTTATTATAAAGAATTGAACATAACAAGTAATATATATATAAATTTTTTAAAATCAATTCCTACTTATTTTCTTATATTATTTATACATATCTTATATTATTTATGATCGGGTGTCGCGTCAGTAATCTCAGAGCTTGGCTACAAACTTGGCTACCATTTGGTGACACGACGACGGATTTGGCGACTTAGGCGACCAAATAGAAATTACTGGACAAATTTCCTTAATTAATTAATATTTAAAAAAAACTGTATTAACATTAAGTGTCATTCACTACAAGTTTTAAAAAATGTATTTGAATTTGAGTGGATGAATAAAAAATATTTTATTAACGATTGAAAATTTGAACAAGATATATAAATATATATAGGGAGAGTGTGAACTAATAGCAGGAATTGAAAAAATTAAATAGAAAAGACATTTTATCAGTTATTTAAGAACAATGCATTGCTCTAAAATGAATTAAAAAACACCAGCTGGTATTCAAAATAAGCTTTAAAACGGGACTTAGGAGATGCCACTAGGTTATTTCCTATCTGTTTGCAATCGAAAAATTGAATAAAATGGAACAAATAACATAGCAAATGAGAAACATTCATTAGATATCTCGAGAGAAATAAAGTGAGTGTCACTTTCTTAATATTAAACCTTGGAAATCCACAAAAAGTTTATTTTCTCTTCATCTTTAATAAAACGTACTTGTTTAACCTTGAAAGCGTTCCATTACTCCCACTTCAATCACTTGACCAATCATATGAATGACTAATTGCTAATTAGATACATTGCAGTCATGACCGATTGTTGTAGGAAGTATGTAAAAACAGAAACATTGAGGTGTGGCAATCAAATGATAAGTTTCGTCAATAGAAGAGCACCGAAGGGTGGTGAATTGGCAAGGAAGATGCCCAGTAGTCGTATAGAGAACAATTTATATATTTGTTTTACTTTAAAACGCTAAATCTGATGAGTAAAGTCGATAGCTACTTGTACTTTGCGTAGCTGAAATCTCACAATTTATGTGTTTTAGGAAGTATATACAGGCATAAAAATTGAAGAGCAGACTTTGAAGGATTAATAAGTATTAATTAGTAGTCCTGACTCTAGGGCAATTATGAGGTAGTAGTCCTGTACCCAGTGTAATTATAAGATAGAATTCCTGATCTCGGGGTAATAATGAGGTAGTAGTCCTGACCCCAGGGTAATAAATTATGCGATAGTAGTAGTCCTGACCCCTGGGTAATTAATTATAAGGTAGTAGTCCTGATCCCAGGATAATTATAAGGTAGTAGTCTGATTCCAGAGTAATTATGAGGTAGTAGTCCTGACTCCAGTGTAATTTTGAGGTAGTAGTCCTGATCCCAGGATAATTATTAAGTAATCCTGACTCCAGTGTAATTTTGAGGTAGTAGCCCTGACTCCAGTGTAATTATGAGGTAGTAGTCCTGTGCCCAGGGTAATTATGTGGTAGTAGTCCTGAACCCAGAGAAATAAATCATGAGATAGTAGTAGTCCTGACCCTTGAGTAATTAATTATTAGGTAGTAGTCCTGATCCCAGGATAATTATAAGGTAGTAGTCTGATTCCAAAGTAATTATGAGGTAGTAGTTCTGGTCCCAGGATAATTTTAAGGTAGTAGTCCTGACTCCAGGTAATTATGAGGTAGTAGTCCTGTACCCAGGGTAATTATAAGATAGTAGTCCTGATATCGGGGTGATTATGAGGTAGTAATCCTGACCCCAGGATAATAAATGATGAGATAGTAGTAGTGCTGACCCCAGGGTAATTATAAAGTAGTAGTTTGATTCCGGGGTAATTATCAGGTAGTAGTCTTGACCCCAAGGTATTAAATTATGAGATAGTAATAGTCCTGCCCCCAGGGTAATTATAAAGTAGTAGTCCTGACCCCAGATGAGATAGTAGTCTTAACCCTAGGATAATTATAAGGTAGCAGTTCTATAGAAAAAACCTTTGTACATTTGTTTTACTTTTTAGGATCACAAAGTTGACAGAATATTAAGTCTTGTAATTTGCACTTAGCTGAGTTCTCATAATTAACCAGCGGGAGTGGTCACCCCCAAACTCTTTTGCACACTCTCAAATAAAGGTCTTATCTCCCATCCCTCGCAAAAAAATTGCGGGAATCAGAACGTCTTGCAGATCATTAGCATACAACAGTTAGGAAATGTTAATTTTTGGCGTAAATTAAGCATTTTTAATGAATTTACTGTGTCATCCTTGGCGAGTTATTTGGCGATTAATCTCTGGTATGCGGTTAATAATATTCGAAAACTGCATTTGTGTTTTAGACACGTTTCTTTAAATGGATTGAAACTTAAATTTGACACAACTAAGTCACAAAATCGCGTACTAAATTTGATATATTTAAATAATTCCATTTCTATGTTATATTATCTCGCTTTCATATTTCTGAAAGTACAGACTGACAGATAGTCTCCGTTCAGTTAGATTTGTCTCAAACTTTGACAGGTGTCTACACTATATATGTTAAATTTAGGTATCAAATACTATCTATCTAACTCTTTTCATTTTCTAATTATCGCGTTAACTAATATTCCAACAGACGGACAGACGGACTTCCTCCGAAAGGAATTTGCTCAAAATTTGGTAGAATTTTACAAATTTGTGTAAAGACAATATACAAAATGTCACCCATCTAGATCAATGCATTTTACAGTTTTTTTTTTATTTGTCGCAGGCAAGCTAAAAGACATATATAATGCCAAAAAATGTCTGTTTCTAACTAGAGAAGGTCTGAAATGTGGAGATTCATCAACATCTCGAGTTCGAAGTTTTTGACCATTACAATACTTTCTCAATACTTCCTATACAAAAAAAAAGTTGTAAGAAATATACACAGACAGTATCGGAGTATGAATTTGTATGGAGAGATAAGCTTCATCTGCGGCAAAAAAACATGATGAAGAATAAATAACCATGACACCAGGTTAGTTATAAAGAGAATGATGTAGAAAAAATCTTCGGTCTTACTTTATAAAGTCAAATCAGACAACTGAAATCGTACACTACTTGTTCTTCCTTAACAAAAGTGTCACATTTGAATGTTGTGGCAAATCTGAACAAAGAGAAACATTTAAATTCGGAAATGCATGAAAGAATAAGCTTCATCAGAGGACGAAGACGATGGGAGGTGCAGGCAGCCATGAGTTTGAATTAACCTGAATCCAATTGAATTATTATAGATGAACAACAAACATTCCCAAAATAGACATCCTCATGTCTTGAAATCTCAATTTCTAGAGACGCCACAATATAGAACTTAATTTCATCATTTTCATTTTTAAATAATTCACTCATTGACTGTTTTTCAAGGAGTATTTCTTGAAGTCTCACATAGGGAGTCTTGAGAAATTCTAAATTCAGCTTCGAAGATCAAGAGTTGGAAAAGTAGTTTATAATGACTGGAGTAACTTAGTGAAAACATGCATTATTTAGCATTTCTGTTATATATCTCTAACGAGACGTGGTAAAGGGATAATATATAAAGTGTCAAAAATGAGTAATTGCTAAGAATCTGAACATTTAATAGGGTGTAATTTTTTTTCCAATATTCAGTAATGGTTCTTGGAAAAAATTCTCCTATTTACAGTTAATGATTAAATAAGCTTCAAATACCAAGAATAAAATTTATTGGACAAACTCCTCCAGCTTTTTTTTAATAACCATGAGAAACCTCAAGAAGCAGCAGTTCTAGGTACCGACTTCGGTAAACAAATACAAAGATTTAAATCAAAACCTCCTACTGAAAAAAAAAATGACACACCTATTAAAGAAATGGAAGAAGAAAAATACTCCCCGAGACTCCTTTAACTTACATAATATACTGCTTTCAAGGTCAGTTCCTGGAATTTTGCATCCTCACCCCAGCTGTGTTCTGTAATTAGTGATCACAAGCACTCCTTTTAGAGAGCTTGCTTATTACATGCGTTACCACAGAAAAAGAACTGTATTTTTCATACCCCAGTTAGAAATGTTGCAGTGTATTACCTACTGTTCGACGAGTTCTGCACGGTGGGGTTTCAGTTTAACAAGCTCGAAAAGTTTTCCAATTACCCCTGCATAAGTTTCGTTAAGGTCACCTCAAATTGATTGCAATGTGGAGTGGAAGAAAAAAAAGTGAAGTTTACGCAGTTAGGGTTCTTCTAAGTTTCCTTGATATCCAACTCACCGAGTTAAACCATTAAAGAGAGATGATTAGAACTTGCAATCGTTTTTGCACAGTTTCGTTGTTTTGGGGAAGTAGACTTTAATGGAAAAGAGCTTTTAACATGCTTACAAGTACCTAAATTGATAAAAAATCTCACTCATTTGAAATGGTGTTATATGCAAAAAAAAGAACATTAATCGTTCAAGGTAGTATTTGAAAAAATATTTAAGTTTTCAGCCATTTTTGCGCCATTCCATTTTTAATTTCTCATATACGTAGTATAGAGAACGTATAGTAATCATCAAAAAATTCGAATTCGATATGTTGACAATACTCCACGTTTTAGACTATCCTGAATTTGAAAAATGCATTTTTAGAAAATGTCCATCTGTCTGTCTGTGATTCCACGTTTTAGACCATCCTGAATTTGAAAAACATATTTTTAGAAAATGTCCATCTCTCTGTGACAAAGATAATTCAAAAACGCTTTGTGCTTGACGGTTGAAATTTGATAAATCGGTCCTTATGCCAAATTTAGTTCTGTCAAATTTTGAATAAAATCTGTACAAAGAAAGTCGGTCTATCCGGTTGTACGAATATAAATTAACGCGATAATTGAAAAAAAAAAGAATTAGATAGATAAAATTCGGTACATTTATAGTGTAACATGTGTCACATTTTGAGCCCAAATCAAACGATGGGTTCACTGTCTGTCATTCTGCATTTTCAAAAACATCATACGCGATGTTTCAGAAATGCAAAGGTATAAATATATCAAATTTGATGTAGGATTTTGTGACTATAAATTCAGGTTTGTGTCATATCTTTGCTTCAATCGGTTGAGAAGAATGTGTCTAAAATATAAATTCAATTTTTGAATATTATTAAAGCATGCTAGGCATTAGTCGCCAAATACCTCGCTAAGGATAACACAACAGATTTAGTAAAAATGCTAAATTAACGCCAAAACTTAATATTTCATAACTACTGTACGCCAACATCAGGAAAGGCGTTCTTTAACATGATACAATTATTAGAGAAAAAGCGAGAAAGTCTGGAGAGACCACTACCGCTGGTTTTGGAAATAGACTTAACATGGAAAAGAACTTTAATGCTCTTACAAAACCCTCCATCTAGAATCTAGAATAGCAAAGAATACTATCTTCAGGAGATAGAGATATGTGGAAGGGAAATGTATCGGGCTGGCATCAGAAATAAATGAAAAAAAAACAACAACAACTTGTGCATTAACCGCATGTCAGTGATTAATTGTCAAAGAATATTGATCTTCAGCATGAATTTAGCATTTTTGTTGAATCTAACGTGTGATCCTTGGCGAGATTTTTGGCGATAAATTCCTGGCATGTGGTTAATAGTATTCGAAAATCAAATTAGTGTTTTAAATAATTTTTTTCCAATCGATTGAAATAAAAATTTTACGTAAATTTACACTTGTAAACACAAAATTCCATGCCAGATTTGATATATCCAAGTCATTGCGTTTAGAGTTAATCGCGCTTACATTTTTCTGAAAGTACAGATCGACAGATGGTAAACCTCGTGTTGGATTTGGACGAATCCTTACATTTCAGACCTAAAACACCGACAACATAAAAAGCTTTAAACTAGACAGATGAAATCTGGTATATTGTCTTTATTCCGAATTTAAAGATTTTCATCGAATTTTGAACGAAACTCATTCAGAGGAAGTCTTTTTTGTCCTTCTATCCGAGTACACATGAACATAAGATCTAGAAAATGTGAAAAGCTGCAACGATGAAATGTGATATGCAGATTTAACATCTAGAGTGTAGATATGTATTCAAAGGATCGACCGTTTGTAGGCTTGTACTTTTACAAGCATGTTAATCGTGCTAATTCAAAAAACACAAGGACTTAAATATATAAAATTTTGTATATGATTTTATGACTACAATTGTATGTCGGCGTCAAATTTTGGTTTCAATCAGCCAGAAAAAAGCGACCTGGTATTTTTTTGTTAGCCATTTTCCAACGACTAATTGACGAAATTCGAATTCTAATATGCTCTTTCATAACTATTGGTCGCTAGTGGCATAGTATATAAAAATGAATTTTTGCTTGTTTGTATTTTATGCGCTGCCGTACCGTTCCTCGATTGCGATAAAATTTTGCTGACTGATGCACTTGCACTTGCGCGAAAGTTATAGGCATTATTATTATATCTAAAGCAAAAAAAGAAGAAGAAGAAGAAGAAGAAAATAACTATTATTTATACTTCTCCTTTATGCATCATTCAATTTCAATGAATATATTCATTGTAGACGAGAAAATAAATATAATTCTTTCTATCATTCCTAATTAAGCAAGACGCTTATTTCAAATTTCCAAAGATATTTCTAAAATTATTTCTTTTGCGGCAGTAACGCGCCAGGTACCAGCTAGTACACAAATTTATTAGAGGATATGCGAGAAAGTTTTGGGAGATCATTCCAGCTAGTTTTAAATTCTAATTAATTTTACAATTATATTAAAATTTTTAATAAATAATATTTTATTATATGTGATGGTCGCTTCCATTTCTGCTTTATAATTATTAATAGTTATATAAACAGATATTCTAATAGTTAATGATAGTTATTGATAATATGAAACGATATTGTAATATTCGGGATGATTAATTATTACAGAGGAACGGGGTGCTATAATTTTTTTCATTGCAAATGGGTTTGAGAATCTCTGCATTAGATTTAACAGTCAGTCTAGTAGAACGTTTTAAATGAGTTATCATTATACAAGAAATATCCCAACTTATAAAAATTATCATATTAAAATAAATGCAGCAAGATTTGCTTAAAACATTTCCTTGGTTTCAATAAATTTCAAAGAAAAAATACTGAGATAAATCATTCGAAATGCACACAATCTAACTTCTGCAAACGTAAATATTATGCTCTGATGAAAGAATAATGATTCATTACTCTTTACTTTGCATGTTTCGTTAAATATGCGTAACTTGAAATTTAATTAGAAGGCAAACAGATTCGGTGGATGATTTAAAGGCACGTCATTACACGTTACACGCAACGGTAAATGCAATCAGAGCTCAAACAACTCCAGTGGATTTGAAATCCACACGCAAATCGTAAACACCGATACGAATTAAAAGTATTCATGTTTACAACACTTTTGCAACCAGCTGGAGTGATATTCTGGTATGCTAAGCTAACTTGGCACGTTTCTTGCTTCATAGCTCAGAAATTTAAGAGAGTATTTTGAATTGCAACTATTAGACACAAAATTTGTTGCATTTCTATAATGTTGTTGACACGACAACGTACCATATTTTGTACGTCTAAGTTCTGTTCTCGAATTATCGCGTTCACCTATGTGTAGGTCAACCATTTTTGATGTACAGTTCACTCCCGAGTATCCGGGCTAATATGCCGGAAGGACTGGCCGGATAACAAATAAGCCAGATAGGCCGGGATTCTATGTATTCATTTTTTTGTCCAGCAATACCAGAAGACAAAATTTTTATGTCAAAATTCACTATAACAATACGTATTTTATCACTTCTTTTTGAATATTAAGTCCTCCGTTTATCTGAATATCAACACAGCCACTGCCCGGTGAATCCCAGAAGCAGTTGCCGGTAACTTGTCGAGTTAAAATAAAAGGATTAGTATTGGTAGTTTATATATGTTTATATACTGCAATTCACGTTTCAAGAATTTATTAGAGAAAAAATAAGTTAAAGGATATAATCTGTTTACATTTTAACTTAAATTCTTAGAAACACAAATGTAAGAAACATAAACAAAACGTTTAAGTAAATCGTAGGCCTAATTCTTGAGAAAATTGGTTCAAACTGATTTTATTTTTCACTGATAAATAATTTCACAGATATGCAAAGGTAACCTTAAGATTAGAGTCAAAAATTTCAATTTTTAGGTTTTGGAAAAGTTCTTAAAAGATGCCTTGCGTTCCTCATTTAGTTACGATAAAAGAAAATTAAGACGGAAAATACGGAAGCCGGATAGTCGCGCACTGGATACTCGGAAGTGTACTGTATTAGGGTAAAAATTCTATTGAGATCTAGGATTTTAATGACAAATCTATTGGTTTAATTTCATATATTTGATATTTGTGATTTTAATTATTAGTTTTCCTTTGGGTATGAACGAATACACAGACATATTTTTCCATTTATTCCATCTACTGGAGTATGTATTTCTCCAGTAGATTTATTGTCCAAAATTTGCAAATTTGTGAAGTAGCCGTTTACCAAATTTTAAGTCTTTCGGAGTTGTAGCTCATTGCGATTCTGAATTATAATGTTGCGAAAGGCACAAGTGCTCAGATTTTTACTTTCAAAATTTCATATATGAGTTTTGTTTTGCATTGTAAAAAAAATAATCGAGTATGAATTTTGGACACCTTTATCTTCAGTTCAATTGAAAATAAAAAGTTAACAAACAACTACACTTTTAGAAACAAAATCACACACCAAATTATACTGCGTTTATGAGTAAATATAATTAAAACTGTTCAGACTAACACATGTTGGCTGAATCCTTTGACGAATTTAGTTTAAATTTTGATATGTATCTACACTTTAGATGCAAAATTTATGTACTAAATTTTACCCATCTAGCTGTTTACATTTTGTGGTTTGTGCGTTCCTCTGTTGATGAACAGCCAGACAACTTCCTGTGAATAGATCTTATTCAAAAATTTGAATGAAATCTACATATTCATTTTAAAGACTGTATACTAGATTTCGTATATATCTCAAAGCATTTTTGAATTATCGCGTACATACAGAGTTCTAAAAATGTTGTTTTTCGGACTTAGAAAGGTTTGATTCGTCAAAATCTTGAGTTCGGATTTTCTTCTTCTTTTTTTTTTTACAATTACAATACTTTTTCTTTGTACACTTCGGATACTGAAAATGTGTTTTTCGAGTTCTGAGAAATCTGAAACTGGGAAATACTGATTCATCAAACCTTCGAAGTCGAATTTTTAGTGATTATAGTAATTTCTGAGTGTTTTCTTCTTAAATAACATTGAGAAAAGTTCAAATTAAAAGATTAAGTTAACTTTTACTGCAAACTAAAACTGAAAAGCGTACAAATTTGAGCACATGTCTGAAAGAAATGAAATAAATATGAAATATGATATTTTTTAGAAAGCTAAGTGCAAGATAAAGGCTTCTGCGAAAGTTTAAAGTATCTATATTTTTTATTTACCAATTGTGTAGTATTTAAGGCAAACATGATTTATATATATTGTTACGAATCTGTGATGCTGCTTCCCAGCATAGTTGGTTCCATCATCAGAAAGACTGTTTTACAGTCATCTGTATTGGACGGAGTCCTGGTATCGCGATGGAGGTCCCAGAGCTTGGCGACACACTTGGAGATCATTTGGCGACTAGGCGAGGAATTTGGCGACTTTGGCGCCAAAATAGATTATACCCGAAACATCGAGAATTTTCCCGATCCGTCCATTAGGAACCAAGATACGCCTCGAAAGTTCCTGATTGGTTGAGAGGCTTCTAGCCCCGCCTCCTGAGACCTATAAAAGGAGGCAGTCTGCAGCTGCCGGGAGTAGTCGAAATCTATGGTAAACAACGGATATTCTAGAGATTAGCAGAGCAGCGACGGAGTCAAGCTAGTGCTGAACTAAGCTGTACGCTACTGTCTGCAGTAGAGTCTTGTTGTGTGCTGCTGTGTGCACGTCTCGGCTGAAGAGAATTGTCTTCTCCATGCTGTATGTAGTGGTCGTCTTCGTACTGTCCAGTGTGTCGTAGTGTCAAAAAACATGTTGTGTGTTCGTCTACTGAAAGGACTGATCATTGTGTTGTGTTATCTTCATACCATACACAACCACTAAATACACAGAAGTAAATGAACCCGACGGATTGATAGTGATAGAGGGAAATCCTTAACAATTTAGTGTCAGGAGTGGGGTAGTGGTTAATAGTGTATGGTGCTGACGAGATCCCAAGCAAAAATGGCTGAATCAGAAAATAACAAGTTCGAAGAAATCTTTGCTTTCATGAAGGAGCTGAAGCAAGGCCTGGAAGAGAACCAAGCTGCACAAAAGAAAATGTTCGAAGAGTACCAAGCTGCACAAAAGAAAATGTTCGAAGAGTACCAAGCTGCAGAAAAGAAAATGTTGGAAGAGAATCGAGCCACACAAGAGAAAACACTGGAAAGAATTGAAAAAGAAATGAAATCCGGACAGGAGGAGCTTAAGAAGGACATCGTAAGTGTTAAAGAGGAATTCTCCAATATCATTCAGGAGAAGATGAATGCAATTGAGGATAAGGTGGCTTCATTTGAGAATAAGGTAATTTCAGTGGAAACTAAAGTTTTGAAGATGGAAGAAAGTATTGACAAGAAAGTTCGAGAAAACATTGAAATTAACATCTTGAAGATGGAAGAAAGTCTTGACAAGAAGGTTCGAGAAGACATCGGAAAAGAATTTGAACAGAAATTTGAGAAGGAAATTGAAAGCCTGAAGAAGCAGATTTCCCATGAACATGAGGAATCCAAAGTGATAGTTACACCTTCCCTAGTGACGATTAAACTCTCGACATTCAACGGAAAAACATCCTGGCAAGTATACAAAACACAGTTTACTATGGTAGCGGAAGCTAATGGATGAAATCCTCAAGCCAAAGCGTTTCACTTGGTAGTTTCGTTAAGAGGAGACGCTGCCGACATCCTTGAGACTTTTACGGAGGAGCAAAGACCTGATTTCCAAACTCTATCGAGTGCACTTGAGCTGCGGTTTGGAGAGACGTGCACTAGAGAATACAGCCGACTGCAGTTAAAGTTCGGCTATCAAAAAGCGGGTGAAAGTCTGCAGGAATTAGCTGCCGATATTCAGCGACTTTCCCATTTAGCATTTTCTGATTGGCCGGTTGAGACACGTCAAGATCTGGCTCTCCAGCACTTCATCGATAGTGTGCGGGATCCGGAAACACAGAAGTCTCTTAGACTAGCAGATGTCAAAGATATAGGATCTGCTTTAGACTTTGCACACAAAATAGAGGCTGCCCAGAAGACCACACGTAAGGACCGACACCCAATCAGAGTTGCTCTGCTGCGGATTCGGTCTCTGATTTCGTAAAACAGATTGACGACCAGCGACCTCCTGTCACTTGTATAGACCGGAAGTGCAATAATCAGGACGTTTCTTCAGACGATCTAGTCCAAAATTTGCTGCAGGATACAGATTTAGATGAAACACAGAGGTGTGGTGGTAGAGAGTTGATAAAAGAATTCCAGGACTTATTTTCTCGAACATCTGAGGTCTTTGGAAGGACTCTACTAGTAAAATACCGAATTGATACAGGAGAGCATCCTCCTATTAGGTAGCACCCCAGACGACTACCATTCGCGAAATAAGAAGAAGTACAAACACTAATTAAAGAAATGCAAGATAATGACATAATTGAGCCGTCATCAAGTCCTTGGGCATCCCCCATCGTCTTAGTAAGGAAGAAAGACGACTCTACTAGATTTTGTGTGGATCATCGCCGATTGAATGATGTCATCAAGAAGGACAGCTAGCCTTTGCCAAGGATAGATGACACGCTTGATACACTTGCCGGCAATACCTGGTTTTCCACCCTGGACCTCAAGAGTGGGTATTGGCAAGTAGAAATCCATCCTGAAAATAAAGAGAAGACGGCTTTCACTACAGGACAGGAGCTATGGCAGATTAAGGTTATGCATTTCGGCTTGTGTAATGCGCCAGCAACATTTGAACGCCTTATGGAAACAGTTCTCGGAGGGCTTTCTTATGAAGCCTGTCTGGTTTACCTCGATAACATCATCATCATGGGGCGTTCCTTTGAAGAACTTCTTCAAAATGTTAGACGTGTATTGCAAAAGTTGAAGGAAGCTAACCTGAAATTAAGTTCGTCGAAGTGCCACCTATTCAGGCGTGAAGTCACCTATCTTGGGCATATAATTTCAGCAGAAGGTGTTCGAACAGACCCGGATAAGATATCGGCTGTAAGACACTGGACCTGCCCAACGGATGTTCACTAGCTCCGGAGTTTCTTAGGCTTATGCACGTATTAGGAAATTCGTGAAAAACTTCTCAACAATCGCCAGACCACTCCATAAGCTGACCGAAGCGAAACAGAAATTCATCTGGACGGACGAGTGTGACAACGCCTTCAACAAGCTCAAAGACGCCCTAACATCTTCTCCCGACCTGGTATATCCTGAAATTGGAAAGCAATTTATTCTGGATACGGATGCAAGCCATGAATGCATTGGAGCTGTGTTGTCCCAAGAAATAGATGGGCAGGAGTGTGTCATCGCCTATTTCAGTAAGTGTCTGTCCAAACAGGAAAGATATTATTGTGTGAGCAGAAAGGAACTTCTGGCTATCGTAAAGGCCCCTAGAGAACTTCCACTCTTACCTCTAAGGTCGAAGATTTCTGCTTCGTACAGATCATGCTTCATTACCTTGGCTATTGAATTTTAAAAATCCAGAAGGTCGAATAGCCAGATGGATACAGAGACTACAGGCATATGACATTGAAAATCACCACCGAAAAGGATCAGCGCATGGAAATGCAGATGCTCTTTCGAGAAGACCATGTTTGGAGAACTGCAAATACTGCTCTAGAGTTGAAAAGAAATTTGGCATGGTATATCCTGTAGTTCGCCAAGTTGCAACACCATCAATATCAGAATCGGATCCATGAAGTGACGAGAGCATCCGGAAAGACCAACTAGCTGATCTCGAAATAAAGCCAATAATTGAATTTAAAGAGTCAACAGGCGGAAAGCCTAGCTGGCAAGACATGGCCCCTTTCCATCCTGCAACGAAGCGTTGCTGGACTCTTTGGGATTCTCTCCATCTAAAAAATGATGTGCTGTATCGCAAATGGAAGCCTGACGATGGAAAAGCATTCAGATGGCAATTAATACTCCCAAAGACGAGAGTATTAACAGTCCTTAAGGAACTCCACGACAGTCCGACTGGGGGTCATTTTGGTGTTACGAAGACTTTACAAAAAGTTCGAGAACGTTTCTACTGGAATAATGTGCGAAATGACGTGGAGAAGTGGTGTCGCACATGTGATCCTTTGAAATTTGGTATAAGGTTTTTACACAAATTCATAAATTTCTATCAAATTTCAAATAAACTTTGTCCGTCTTTTCTAATGTAATTAACATGATAATTACAAAACAAAGAGAGCTAGATAGATCAAATTCAGTACATAGATTTAACATCTTAATGTAAAACCTGTCACACTTTGAGCTAAATCCAATTACGGGTTGAATGTAACTTTACATGACTTCCAGAAACATGTAACTTTACTTTCTTATGTAACTTACAGGTAACTTAAACCTTCAGGAACATAATTCAAATATGCAATGATTTAAATAAAACAGATTTGGTATGAGATTTTGTGATTAAGAATGCAGTTTTATGTCAATTTTTGTTTCAGTCAGCTGAGAAAAACCTATCTAATATATAAATTTGATTTTTGGATACTCTTAATGCATACCTGGGATTAATCGCCACACACGAAACATTCAATACAAAACGCTTTCAAAAAGACGGTTGAAATTTGGTTACGCCAAAAGTTAATATTTCATAACTGTTGTATGCCAATGCCATGTAAAGTGTTTCCTGGCAAGACAAATTTATTAGAGATTTTGCGAGAAAGTTTTAGTAAGACCTTACCCACTCGTTTTTTAAAAAAAATTTATTTATTATAAAAATGAGAAAGTCCGTTTCACCAGAGAGTTTTAATATCTATTTGTTTCTAAGAAGAAAAAAAAACTTGGTATAATTTTAAACTAATACAACATATAGCTTATACAACTAATTTTTTTATAATATTAATAATTAAAAAAAGGATTATGTAGAATTTAAGCAAACGTGAATGGCAACGTAAAAATGTTTTTATAAGCAAGAATATGAAAACTGCTAAATTCTAAGTAAGAATATGAAAATTCAATAAAAATGCTAAATTCATGCCAAAAGTTAATATTTCGTAAGTATTGTACGCCAATACCATGTAAGGCATTGCCTGGCATGACAAATTTATTAGAGAGTATATGAGGAAGTCTTTGGGAGACTACTATTGCTAATTACTTTTTCTATCGTGTCAGCCTTGGCGAGTTATTTGGCGATTAATCCCTGGCATGCTTTAATACTATCCAAAAATCGAATTTGTATTTTAGACATGTTTTTCTCAACCAATTGAAATAAAAATTTGATACAAAACTGAACTTGTAGCTACAAAATACCATACCAAATTTTATACATTTACGCATTGCGTTTTTGAAATATCGCGTCAACAGACTGACAGACGATCAATCCGTCGTTGGATTTGGCTCCAAATTTGACAAGTGTCTATACTATAGATGTTAAACCTGTGTACCAAGTTTTATTTATCTAGCTGTCTTTATTTTTTAATTGTTGTGCTAATTTATATTTGAACAGCCAAACAAACGAACTTTCTGATTTCTATCAGATTTTACTTAAAAAATGATAAGAAATCAGAAAAATGTGTTTGTAAATGTGTTTTTTAAACTCAGAGATAACGTGGTGACTCGTCAAAATCTGAAGTTGAAATTTTTTAATAATTATTATACTTTATCTGTACTACGTATACGAGAAAGTAGAAATTGCAGTTCTTTGTCAAACTATGAGTTCTGCCAATCAAATAAGTGGTGTAGGGTCTCGGTGACTTCGTCTAGATTCACCATGCATAGTAATCTGAGCAGGCATTTTGAAGACAAAAATACAATCGCGTTTGTATCATTTGTTAAAGGAAAAATTTGAAGGAATGGTGATAAAATAATACCATGCCTCAGTGCCGTTTGCACTTTCAAAGCTATTGATGTCGATTAGGGGCGAAAAAAATCCGTTATACTACGGGCGTCATTTTTCTTCGCTACGCCTTTGCTGTCAATGGAAGAACAATCTATGGAATCTGCGTTCTAGGAAAATGATAATAAAAGATACAACATTGCAAACATCTATGAGGAAATTGAGATAGGGAGTGAACCTCTTCTGATTTTCCAAGTACTCAAACAGTCACTACTGAGAAAAAATCTACATGCAGATTCATTCATTTTATTACGAAATTGAGCACTAACGACGCAATATTATACAAACACACACAAGGAACATTGAGGAGGGAGAGAGCGTTCCTGCTGGTTTTAAAAGGGACGAATTACATTTCAATGCTTTAAAAACACTTCATCGTACTGACCCGACCTAGTAACCGTATTCACAGGCTATTAGATCTTATTCTAGATTCATTGAATATAGATGAAGTTAACTAAAACCGTCGGATGATGATTGAACTCAATGCACTCTTAAGTTTTTATTAATTAGTGAATTCGATCAACACCACAGGGGGTTCAGTGGTGATCTTAGTTTATTTTCTGTATTCGGTTTTAATTTTTACTGCGTATAGTAACTCACATCAAGCTGATTGTGGTTCAAGATTTCAGCCGGCTGGACCAATTTTTTTCAACTGAGCTTGACTTATGCCAAGGATATTAAAGTTCTTCTCTCTGTTCAGTGACATAAGTAAGGTGGGTTAGGAGCCTGGAAGGCATTCTCAAAGGGTAGAAAATTGAATATAAGAATTTAAGTTACGTTAAATTAAGTTATTTTTTACTTTATCATATTTAATTTTGACGAATCACCACGATTTAGATTTCCCTGAATTAAAAAAATACATTTTTGGAAAATGTCCATCTATTTGTCTGTTTGTGACTGAGCTAGATGGATGCACCAAATCTGCACATCTCTATCAAATTTTGAGTAAAATACGTTTAGAGGAAGTCCGTCTGTCCATCTGTTCGAATATAAGTTAACGCAATAATTGCAGAACGAAGAGAAGTAGATAGATAAACTCTGGTACACAGGTATAACATTTATAGTATATATTTCTATTAAAGTTTGAGCCAAAACCAATAACGGGTCGACTGTCTGCCGATTTGCATTTTTAGAAACAAGTAAATACGTTTATTCAGAAACACAACGACTTAAATTTATCAAATTTGATAAGGGATTTTGTGACCAAGTGCAGTTTTGTTTTAAACTTTTGTTTCGGTTGAGAAAAACGTATCTAAAATGGAAATTCGATTTTCGAATACTGTTACTGCATACCAGGGATTAATTGTCAAATAATTCGACAAGAATGACACGATAGATTCAATAAAAGGCTATAGTCATGCCAAAGTTAATATTTCTTAACTATTGTGTACCATTCCATGTAAGGTGTTCTCTATCATGATAAGTTTATTAGAGTGTATGGAGAAATTTTTTGAGAGATTACTCCCACTGGTTTATGAAAATAATGCCTTTAATGAGGGAATTTTATGTTTATATCAATAAAATTTTGTAATTCAATTATTTCAAGACACTCTTATCCTTTTCCTCACAGAAAACTGATTCTTATTTAAATCAGCAGAAGCATCACAGCTGTGGAATTCTAATATCAAATTTAAAACCCAAATGTATTAAAAACATTAATCACTTTCTTCAACACTCTTCCGGCCACATCATACTGACCACCCACTCTTTCTTAAAGAAAAAAAAATCACATGCGAGATTTTAACCACAACAATGCATTTCAAAACACAAATATATAAAGAGCCATTAATGCTATTCCATGCACTGTTCCTGCATGGTAAAAGCAGAAAGAAGCAACGCAAATATATCCTTCGAAAAGAACGAAAATAAAGCAAACTATTCTGAATAACCACAACCGCGGATTCTTAGCATTCTCTTCGAACAAAGGAGCTGACGTTCTTCCATGTCAATAGAAGGGGAAATCGTCTGCGGTAAATTACCTAGTGCGCGTGGCAGATGATCCATTTAGAGTCATAAAAGTCGTATTGTCCGTTCCCAGGGAATTCTTATGCACCGCACGACTTCCAACCAAAATAGAATTTCAAGGAGAATACCCGGGTTCACGTACTTCCTCTTCCGGTGTATACTATATCCGTATTATTTATTTTGGTACTTTTAATATCCATTATATGGATTTAAGTGAAAGTGAAGTAAGTAGAGCGGTAATTGAAATAGAATTAAACAACCTTGATGAATATATACATATATTGATATTTAAATAAAATGTTTTGGGATTTATTTTAGTGGTGCTTTCCAGAATTTTTGCTTCTATTCTAAAAAATTCCTCTCGGCAAGCTGGAAGGAAGAAGTAGATTCCTGTACATCTAAGTTACTATCTGGCAACATAAATTGACGTTAGGAACAGTCAAAAGTAGGGTTGGAAATTCACTTTTCAGCCTTTAACTTCTAAGATATTTCAATTATCGAAAAGCTTTTAATGCAAAAATTGTTTGCTTTAATGACAAGCTAACTTCGATAATTTGATTTATTTTTCTATCTTTAATATTAAGAAAGTTACAGCGAAATGGAAGTCTCATCTCCCCACACACCACCACCATTTCTACTCCCTTTCGAATTTCGAATTCGTATGAGGTATTTACATTTCTAACAACATATTCCAAACCAATTAAAATCTAGACAGTTAATTACTCTAGCTATCCTGTTTACAAGATAACATGGGCAAAACGTTATACACATTTTTTATATATGTATAAACTTTTGTAAGAAGGGTGACTGGAGGTTCTAGCGAAAATGATCGTAAAGAAATTGAAGAAATTATCTCTAAGTCTTGTCACTGGAACCATTGGATTAGGAATCTACCTAAAATTTAACACTTGTTTCCTCATCTGTTTGTGTGGGTTTGAGTTTCCATTTTATGAAATGAAATGAAATTTTTATGATCCAATATTGTATAGTAATTTCGGAGTAGTTTTTAAGGTTGCAAACCCTTAAGGTTGGCCGTATTTTTTTTTATCAAACAAATACTTCCTGGCAAAATACGATCACATTTTTTAATAAGAAAGAAAAGCCAATGTCTAATTAGAATTTTGTGATGACTCTACATTGAGATCCCAACGATGCATCCTTCTTAGATATTAACATACCCTTCTTAGATATTAACATAGATATTAACATAAAAATCTGTATAGTCGTTTTCTAATTCGTAAGGTTTAAAATTAATTATAATAAAAATTTAAAAACATCATAATAAAATTAATAGTTATGAAAAAAATAAGTCATAATGCGGGGTTTTTTTAATATTCAACGAATTGTGCAGTGAATTCTCGTGTACGAATTATATACAAATAAAAAAAATCAATTTCAAAAATTCCTAATAAATATGTAGAGGATTGGTAACAAAAGAATTGAAGAACTCTTTTTAATTCATTAACTATTTGACTATATAATTTTTATTTTCCTATTTTTCAATATCAACTGTATTATTATTTCTAGTTAAGCACCAGATTAACCGTAACTGTGAGGTAGAAAGTTTTTCACTTTCTGCCTCTTCGCTTGTATTTTTTTCTGACTTTGTGGTGTTCTGATATGCTCAATGTTCTTCGGACTGATTAAAATAAATATTTTTGTCGTTAAAACGATGAAAATATAATTTTCTTTAACATGTTAATTCTCCACTGTGAACTGCATTTTAAGAAGCTTTAATATGGAGATATGCATTTAATATTTAATACAGAGATCATAAATACCAAACTCCATAAATATTTATATAGACTGTTCGTCCTTATATATCGAACTAGCCATAGCGTAAAACATTAAAAAGCATCTAACCAGCCGATTTTAACAATGGATGTCATAAAAATAACATTGAATACTGCATCTTGAAGTGCCCCACAACTATTTATTTACCTTTAAAAAATATTTCAGTTATACATAATGGAGGACATAGAAAAGTGAGAAAATTATAGCTCTGTGACTTTTATGAAAAATATCTTTAAGGAATATTTTAACAATGGTTACTAACTCGTAAAAATTGCTTCTTTGTCTTCCAAAAGTACTACAAAACGATATTCTAAGCGTTTTGACATATTTACAATAAACCTTCGACATTTATCAACACAACCTTGATATTTTAAAAACAATCCTTCCATTCCAAAAACACAGTACCCATTTCACTTTCATTCTGCATTTTGTATTTCTTATTCGGAATCTGTTTAATATATTTAATGCCACGCACCACTACACGTGCGATGCGTTTTCTTTTTTTCTTTCCTAATAACCTTGACTTTGACTTATTGTTCTTTTCTATGAATACCCTATAGCTTCCTCTGACAGATAGACAATCTTTTCAACTACCACATTCGACGACAAGGCATATTAAAAAACAAAAACAAAAAAACCCGACAAATAAGAATGGCATACAATTTCCAACAGGATACGAACACCGCTTACTTTTTCTTCCAACAAGTCTTGCTGTTTTATTCATTTCATTTCAATGATTACGAATTAAACCAAAAGGATTTAAAAACTAATACGCTATTCATGCAAACGAATAAAAAGAATTGCGCTATTCGTTCAACACCGCTGAACATAACGAAACGAGTACCTACGAATAACCGTTACATATACAACTGCGAAATAGTCTTTTTTGTTTTTACGAATGCTTTCGGATATAAAAATAATTGAATGCACCCGCTGAACTTCAATTGGTGAAAAAAAATTGCTTATTACGTCACGCAACATCCTGTTATAACTATTGAAGAATGGAAACAATTTTTAAAGAAACACTACTAAAATTTTATTTGCTTTATTGAAGTGGACCATAGGGTTATTATACTGATTTGATATTGAAGGTCAGCTAAGATGGTACTCAACCGGCATCTGATTTATTAAATGCTTTGTATCCTCGACAGAATTGTCGGTGGTTTATTGCTTTTCATACTTCTATTATCCAGAGATGGTGGAATGTATTTAAAAAATTATAAAAACTAATTTATAAAAATTGTCGTAAAAATCATGGATGTAAATTATTCACAGCCATTAGAAATATAGCAAACTGAAAATAAAATTATCTGTTTTATTTGTTTTGTAATGTCTGAAGGTTATTCTATGATATAATTATATTTACAATGAAATATCACCAGTAACAAAATGACACTAATCTTAATCTTGGATTAAAGGTATATGAATAAAGATCAAATTAAGGTATTATTATTTTGTCAAAACAGTTCAGCAGCAAAGGAAGGCAACAGTCTTCAATCCTAATTAAGGATATATTAACAAAGTTCTATTTAAGGTAGTGTTACCTTTTCAATGAAAGTTCAGGAGTGACTGTTTATTCCTGATTAAATATTAATAATTAAGGATACATCCATAAGAGTTTATTTTCAAGTCGAATTTTATTTAGTTTTGAAGTTATCGTTTTAACTTATATTCGAACAGTGGACAGACTGACTTCCACTGAACAGATTTCCCTCAACTTTTAAAAGTATGATCTTTACTATTAACTTTGTATTTTCTTTATTAATTAATCACTATCAAGTTTTTAATTTGGGAGCCTCGGTATATTTTCAAATATTACAATCACGGCTCCGTCTAATTTGTTACAGTTCTCAGTTTTTTATTACAAGATGGCGCTGCGTACTGTGTTTATTTTTATCTCAAGATTTTGAATCAAGAAGGAATACTAATGGCGCAATCGAAGCTTTTGGCTAAACAAGGAATAAAAACTTTTGGTTTAAAATGGAAGGAGATATGATGATGGCAGAAATAGTGTTATCACTGTTTCTTGTTCCGAAAAAAGAAGCTTATTAAAATATTATTCTAAGGGACGACATAATGCTATTATAGAAATTTCATCTTCACTAGTAATACAGAAAAATGTATGTGTTGGCAGTCTACAGGACTCTGCTTGACCTAGAGATACCAAATTTGGCAAATTGGAAAATTGGGAAATTGGGAAAATAATTGGGAAAATAGGAATCAGCATTTTGGAGCTATTTTTTGAAATTTTATAATTAAAAATTAAGCAAGATTTTGGCGTTTTTCTGTAATATTACTATAAAATAACATTTTGTAGAAAAAATGATTTTTATTCCATCTTTAAATTTAAAAAATTCTGTTTAAAAATACCAATTTAATTACAAATTGCAATTTTTTTTCCTGAATTTTGACATTTTTTTTGAATAATTTTAAATAATAGGTCTCATTGTTATAATAAAATTCAAATAGTTTTCACTTCTTCATTATATATTTAATAGAATAGTTTTCTTCTATAGTTGCTTCCTAAGGTAGGAAGATTTTGCTAATTAATCAGAGTAATTTATATGACGATTCGAAATTATTTTATTTTACATGATGAATTTTAATTATTTTACTGCTAAAAATACAATTTTAAATAGATTAATCAGACAACTTTTAATATTACTTTCATGTCTCGGGAATCGATCCCACAGACCAACTTCTCTGCAAGAAATCATAAACACCAAGTTATACATACAAGATTTAATTGAAATTAAACGCAACCAATATTCTTGGTGAACCAGGCAATGGCCAGAGGAGGCTAGTTTTAATGATGAAGAATCCAGACTAATTTTTCATATAGCTTTGATGATTAAAACAGATCTTCATGGGAAAAATGCAATTCTCTAATTGTAATAAACTTGTCAACGAAAGTATAAGTATAAACATGTGAGATTTCTTCAAAAATTTAGTTTTAGAAAAAAAAATAATTTTATTTAAAAATGATTGATAAAAATATTTTTAAAAGTAAGTTAATTGATTCCTTGGTTTATTTTTATAAATTCTAATAAATAAAATTTAAATAATATCTAAAGCAAATTAAAATTTTAGGAAACCTAAAAATTATTTTAATGTTGAATTGTCGAATTTTTGGCAAATTTAAATACGATATAACAAGTAAAAAAAAATTTGACTCCCTAACGAATAAATTCCAAAAAATTTACGATATAACAAGTAAAAAAAAAATTGTTTTCCTAACGAATTAAATTTATTTTTACTCTAATTAAAAAAAACGTTATTTTGAATAATATATATAATTTGCACCTCCCAATCTATATCTATATCTATACTTATAATAAAGCTCAATGTGTGTACGCGTGTGTGTTGGCGCTCTACAGGCCGGACCATTCTACTTACAGCTACCAAATTTGGCGCGTGTATACCTTGGAGGTCGGGAATGCGCACCTGGGGGTTATTGTTTCGAATTTTTAAGTAGAATTTTATTTATTTAAAAATTAAGCGAAATTTGGCGTGTTTCTGCTATAACTTCCGAAAATATTACCGCACAAAAACGATTTTTACATGAAGTTAAAGATCAAAAATTTATCTTTTAAATGATAGCAATGTTTTAACCTTAAAATTAAATTTCTATTTTTAATGAATTTTTAAATAAATATTTTAACTATATTTTTCAATAATTTTTTTCGTACAAAATAAAAATAAAATTTAAGCTGCACGAGCACGTTTCGCATTCATGGGAAAAAATTAGCTTTTTTGAAAGTGTTGATTAAAGCTCCAATTAAAAATAAATTAAATCTTTTTGGAAATGAAATCTGCAAAAATATAATTTTCGGCATGTGTCTGTAGGAAAGGAAACAATTATGAAATATTATTTTTTCTGAAAAATAAATTCAAGAAAATTTATTTTATGATCTTTTACACTCTCTATATTATTAATCCAATAAATCAGTTTTATTTTAAGGCAAGTTTTGTTTAATATGCACATGATATCCATTCAAATCAGGGCCACACAGCTAATTTGTAAACCTTCAGTTGGACACAGATCTGCTAATATGGTCTAAATGGAAAATGATTATATTTTATGTAACGCTATTCAATAAATGCTCTAATAAATAAAGAATTTTCGATTTTACATAAAGCTTCTGCTGTGGAAATGACGATTAACAAAATGTTCTTGAAACACTAATATTTTAAATAAAAAGAGTTAATTTCCAATCAACTAAATCATTCACTTTAAATGACTGATTTATGAAAAATTGAATATCACTATTCAATAAAAAAAGGATAATTTTAGATTTTCCATCGATCGTTTCAAAGAAAATACGCCAATCAGAGCGCAGATTTCTCAAGATTAATTGGCCTAAGATTATAAAAATGTTGAATTTTTCTAAATTTTTAACATTGTAAACTTCATAGTTGATCGTGGAAAATAGAAACATTCATTCATTTATTTAAAATTTGGTGTGTCCAGAATATTTTTCAGAATATGATACCTTACTGCATTAAATTTAGACTTCATAATTTTTGAAATATATTTATAGGCCGGAACAAAATATTATTATTGATTTCATTTCAATCCTTTTGAAAGCAAATCTAAAAACTGAATGTTATGCTGAATCTGAGAAGTTTTTGTTGAATTATTCTTCGAGATATTACATAAATTTTGAAAAATATTTTGTAGTTCACATAAGACTTAAATACCGAGCGATTCTGTTTGCAATACTCATATTCAATAATAATAAATAAATAACAATAAAAATGATAAATAAAATAAAACGCTTTGTTTTATTAAAAAATATCTTTATATTAAATGCAATTTCATCATTTCCACTTTAAATTAAAGTTGAAGTTTTACCGGAAATGACAACAAATTAGCAAAATATATATAGTAAATTGAACGAAACGATCTAAAGAACAGTATAAGTTTGGTATGACTATCAAAATTTGAAGATTAAAAATGTTTTGTTTGAGAATCCTTTAAGAGACCAGTTACTTAAAATATTTAATTGAAAATTGTAGCGAGCGATAATACTGGCGAACCGGCTGGTCGCCAAAGGCGGCTAGTAATTAATAAAATAAAAATTATCACTTTATTTATTTTTAAATCGATTCAGTGTGAAAATTTCAGTCATTATATTTCCTATTTTTCATTATTTTTTTTATCACAAGTATCATAACATATTTTATCTCTTTTGAGATAATTTTTTTTCCGAATAAAGTGTTTTGTTGTCGCCCTAGTCATAGTTCTATTGAATAAAAATAAAATATTATTTATTAATATAGTATACATAAAAAGAATTTGAAATTAATTTTTTGATAGTAAAAATAAACTGTAAAGTTTTTTTTTAGAAAAGTAAAACATTTCTTTTCTTAATTTAAAATTCGCATATAAGAAAAAAATATGTACACTATCAATAATTCTTCAGATATTATTCGCCAATTAATGTCTTTTATCTTTTATTCTAGCAATTAAATAAAATGCTATATTCCTTTCTTATTTACTATACGATATTTAATTGATTACTATTTAAAGTTGAAAGGGTTGTTAATAATTTACTGAACGATATTTAATTGATTATTATTTAAATATTGAAAGGATTGTTAAAAATTCTAACTAAAGTACATCAGACGTAAAAGAATGAGTAATTCTAGACAGTATTCTAAAGTAAGATTTTATTTCATACTTCCACTTCATGCAGCTGGAACGTAGAGAGAGATTAGACATCTAATTCGGAAGTCAATGACCTCTATTTCGAACCATTCTTATCAATCAATATTTGGTCAATTCAATCAACCATTCTTATTAATAAAAAAAACATGTTAGCGACGTAAAAAGTGTTATTATGTCTCGGGTTTAATCAAGCAGTTTGGTGAAAGTATGTACTTCACACTTTTGTAACTCTTTTTCATTTATAATGATTTAAAGAATTCAAAGTGACAGCTCTTTAGTTTATTTAGAAATACATAAAATGTAAATATATTTTCGAAAAATATATTATTTTTATTAATTTTAGGGAAGACTTAAATTTATGAAGAAACGTTTGATAAGAATTTATAGAAAAATAAAAGCAATGTACCTATCTTAAATAAAATTAAATTGAATATGAACATCGTCTGTTCGTGCATTGTGAAATAGGCTTTTAAGTTTAGAGTTATCAAATTTGACATCGATATCGATATTCTATAAAAATATTAAGACATCCATTTATGAGTGTTAGATTTTTTTAACACTCTGTTAGTCACATGTTTCTTTCTTTTTCTTTTTTTTTTCTTCATTTTTCAAACAATTGTGATATTGCTATACCCATCAGATACAGCAGTATATACTGTTAATATTTATAAATAATATAGCTTAGTAATAGAATTATATATATATATATGAACACAATTTAAAAAAGACATAAACGAAAACACAATAAAAAAATTTCAAAAACGGACTAAAAAGATAACAAAAAAAATCTATGAGGCATGTATTGTTTTTTAGACATTTAGTTATTGAAAAAAGAAATAATCGAGTATCTGTGTGATAAGGTTAGACTAATGGAATGTCAAACTTTGAGCTTACTTTTGGCCTTTTCTGACACTTATTTTAGAATGACACTTATTTTAGCATAGCTTTTCTGACACTTATTTTAGCATATCATCAGAAATTTTAGCATTTAGAATGACACTTATTTAGCATAGCTTTTCTGACACTTATTTTAGCATATCATCAGAAATTTTTTTAACGATTTTGATAAACCGGAATATCACATTTCTAATGATGGAATTTCTAATCATTGAATTTTGTCTCTAACTTAAACAAGATTTTCAATTCTTATTAAAGTAGAATTTTATTGAATTTCTTTGACAAATATTTATTAATGTCTAAATTTTATTTTGTTCTTATAATATATTTAGAATCATTTTTGCACAAATATTATTTTTAATTTTTTTCATATCTGCTCAGATACAATATTTTATGTACAGGGTGTCCCACAAGATATTCAACGCCTAATTTTTACAGATTCGGATAGAACACGTTAAGACGAGTATTTTGATATACAACATGTGGGGTCCCCGAATATAGAGTCATAGTCTAATTACACGAAAAACGTTCATTATGAATCCGAATGTGCCAGAGAAAATGTGAAAAGAAAACAGAGGTGTGTGCAAGAACGGAACCTAATGTTCAGAAAGTGAAAGTTTTTGAATGACAGTGACATCCCATTCTTGCATGGCATAGACAAGATAAGCGATTATTGGTTTGTGCAAGATAGTGCTAAGAATCATCGTACTCTCGAAACTTCGATCACTTAGCTAGACAGTTTCACGATAGAGTTGGATTCCATTACGTAACCAATAATGGTAGAGAATGGCCACCTTCCTCACCAGATCTTAATCCGTGCTACTTTTTATGGGAACGTTTGAAAGACTCAATGTATCTCATACAGCCCTCAACATTGGATGATTTGAGAGCAGCAATTGAAACTTAGGTCAAAGAAATTGGAACAGATGTTTTGCAGAAAACAATTGAGAACTTCGATTCCAAACGTCGCCATTTTATTTGTTCGAAAGGCCGATATGTTGAAAATCTATTGTATTGAAAGTTCTCAATAAACATTCAATATTCACTTTGTTTTGTTCTTATTTTTTGAAGTTTTCATGACACAAGTTTCACACCTTAATTAGACTATGACGCTATATTCGAGGACCCCACATGTTAAATCAAATACTCGTCTTGACGTATTCTATCCGAATATGTAAAAATTAGACACTGCATACCTTGTGGGACACCCTGTACCTGCGCAATCCATCTTAATATTTTACGAGTTTAAAAAATATTTTTCTGAATTAATAAGCATATGGAAGGATTAATCAATAATTAATAGAGACGTATTTACAATGAGATATTCCATTTCTAATCAAATTATTATTTTTAAGCAATTTTTATTTAATTTGCTCAATATTAACTCTTTCGTTTGTTCAAACATTTTAATTTCGAATGAAGAAATTCAATAATTCTTTTTTTTTTTTACATACCTTATTAATTAGCAACTATTTATTTTAAAATACTGAAAATAAATTCCTTTTTATGTTAGTGTATCAATTACTTTTCAATAAATCTTTAATAAATTATTTAAAATAGAACAATAGATTATTTTTAAATAGTACTTATAAGCTCTATCGCAATATTTTTTCATGAATTTGTGCAAGAATAAAATGCATTCGTATGATGTATAATTTTACAAAATTTCTGCAAGAGAAAAGAATAACTTAAGAATAATTTAATTTAGAAATTTATTTTATTTGAAAAAGTTGAAGAATTTTTTATTATTTTATGCATAAGAATATTCCGCACAATTTATTACGCTTTAAAATTAAACATCATTTGTTTTTTATATTGTTAATCATTTGTTGTAATTATCGTCTGTCAAGTTTTAAAAGTTTTTATTGTTCACTGAAAATAAAATCAATGTAGAATTTTTTTTAAAGTCAATGTCTTTTTTTTTGGTTTCATTTTGTGATTGAAATAAATTTAAGCACATTACCAAAGATAATCTACAGAATAATAGATTTTCTGAAAGCTATTTGTGAAGGGAATAATAAATCCAAATGCACATGAAGAATTCCCATTCAATGTATGAAAAATGCCAAAAAGCCAACCACCCAAAACAATAAAAGCGACAAAGAGCATATATAAAAAAATTGAACTCAAACGCAAAATATTACCAAACATTCCAAACTCTTGCATAATGTTCTCTTACATCGTAACTCATAGAATCAAAGTACCAGCAACGAGCGTTTCAAATTTTCACGACCTAGACCTTGACAAAAGAACAGCCACAAATCAAGAATTTTGTGGGAAAATGTTCTACACGTTTCCCGACCTCATTTCCAGAAAAACTAGACAACATTTGTACACAGAAAAACCACGAAAGAATCCAGTCTTTTTGCGTGGTACCTGGCAATTTCTCTGCTTTCGTAAATTTGCCTGGCAATCTCCTGTCCCAAAAGACTGGACGTTCTTTTTTTTACCCCTTGATGATTTGTAGCAGCGCAATTAAGAAGCGAAGCAATTTTGTAATTAATAGCATTCCATAAAGGAATTCTCATTATTGCAAAATACATCACTCATTTGCTGCCGGAGTTATTTGGTCCAGAACGAGTGAAAGTTCTTTTTAGAACGTCTTTTATTGAAAAGCTTCCTTTGTGCTGGTACTTGCCGCTCGTCTTTTGAAGATTTATTTTGTCTAGGTGTTTTAATAGTTTCATTTTGTTACTTCCAACAGCAGACAACAAATTATATTTAGCGTGACGCTTTTTCTTTCTTTTTCTTCGAAAAGAATTTTTGTTTCTTATTGATAGAATAGATTGCTTTAATTATAATGTCAGTTCAATACAGAACACAGATTTTCCAAGTAGAATGTCAAAATAATTGTTCGCTAAATTATACATATGATATAAATTTTTTTCCATAAATATTTTTACATGACTAGACAATAAATAATAATTTAATAAATATTTCTTAATAAAATATTCGTAATAAAATATTTCTTTTAATAATAAAATAAAATTTTTTTCTGGGTTCTCTTAAAATATTCATATCACTATCCTTGAAAAATTTATCGGGACTTGTTGATTTTTAATAAAATATATTTAAAGAAAGCCAAGAAATGTGTATTATGAATTTTTGGAAATAATTTTTTAAAAAATTGTTTTTGTTTTTAAAAAAGTCAGCTGAAAATAATGTCACTGCATGCAAAATTATTATTTTTTTTAATAAATATCAACAGTTCTTTACGATTTAAATTGCTGTTTCGTAATTATCGTTTGCCATTTTTTTTGACAGTCATGTTTTTGTTGTTCTTGTGAAAATAAACTAATTTATAATTTTGAAATAGACTGTCAAAAATTTTTTCTTTGTCATCTCATATAAAATAAATCAAACAAATTTTTGTGTTTAATAATTTTATATAATAAATGCTTTTAGCCAAAGAAAATAATTTCAAAAGAGAATATTTATCACTGTGAATGCATCATTTGTTTTTGGAGCAATCTAGTTAAAAAATTCTTGTTTAGAATGTCTTTCATTGAACCTGTTTCTTTGTAGATTTTCTTTATTTGAAGATTTGCTTCAAACAGATATTCTAATGGTTTTATTTTATCTCTCTTTACGTGACAAAAATTCCAATTCTAATGAGTCTTTACCATTTGAATCATTTTTGGTTTCATTTGATAGAATATGCCCAGCAAATTAGAACTTCTGTATTTGTACCGATACTGATATTATGATGTTGTATGAATATACAACTCAAGTAACTTTGCAGGTAATAATAAAATATATGATACAAGTCTATATAAAACAGAATGGTAAATATCACCGTCATTCGTATTGAAACATTTGTCTCAGTGGTGTACCAGTTTGAAAATTCCTATCTCATTGAACGTTGTCTATATGTAAGGGGTTGTCGCACAAAATGGATGAAAACGGCACGTTTTAGAGCACCCATACAATCCTGGTGTTGGCACCCTCAAATTTTTGTCGGTTTAGACTCCTAAAAAGGTTCCTCGACGATCAGAAATGTTTCGATGATCACATACGGCCCAATGGCATTCTATGAGATTGGATTTTCAAACCAATCCAGGCCTGGGACAAATGGTTCAACATGTATGACAGTTGCGTCGAAGAAAAATTGGTAATACTTTCATTTCTGTTTCATATTGTCAATCATTGCTTCTTTATTATTTCGTAGAAAATTATGCACGCTACTTATTGATATTTCTCTCTTACTGAATATAGTATCACAATAATTGTTGACAAATATAATATGACTTTTATTAGTATGCTATGTAATAAAATCAGAGCTTTCTTGTCGTATAACATAAAATAAGTTTATTAAATAAAAATTGTTATTAACCAAATGTAAATCTTATAAATTAAATTTTAAAACATTTGACAATTGCCGTCGATAATTTATCTCACATTTTCCCCAAGAATCACATTTGAACATCAAACCAAGTTTGTTTATCGTCTGCTTGTCATAAGTATTTTTATACAGATATTATGTATCTCATTTTGCTTGATTAGTAGAAACCACTTGTAGCATCCGTCCTGTGTTTTTGAAAGTTTTAAGGAATAAACTTCGATCTTAAAACTTTAATAAACAAGATCTTAACCTAAATCTAGAATTACAAAATTGTCGCTCAACAGTTCTCCTAAAAGTTCATGCATATCTTCACTTTTAATCCCACAAGGCAGAACTATTAAGTAAAATTTTCAAGAATCAGACCTAGTAATAGTATTATGGTTAATCTAAACTATAAATAACAATAATATGGTAATAAGAGAAAAAATGTACAATTCCGAGTGTTAGATAATCTATACAGTTTAAATCCTATTTAATTTGGATTATTACAATTCAAATAGTAAATATATTGAATAAATAACCTTTTTAGGGCATTTATTTATTTTTATTGCCTCGATTTTACTTGGTTTTTAGATTGCGCCAAGGTTATAATCTAAATTATTGTGTAAATTATCTTTAAATTTTGACCATAAATGAATTAAGTACAAGGCAGATTTTTTTGGAGTTTCTTTGAAATTTAATTAATTTCTTATTTATTAAAAATCATCTTTCTATTGTGCATGCACTGTACCGTATAAACAAACAAATTTGTTTAGTGAATTCAATTTTAAATAACTGAAATACGGAAAAGATATTTAAATAAGGATTATTTTACCTTATTGATAACTGAAAAATGTTTATTCAATTTAGAAATTAATTTGAAACTTTCTGATCCTTAAAAATTGATTCAAAATTTGATTACTTGCTTTTAAAGGTCGATGGCGATTGAAATTAACCGTCAAAAGCAGCCGCTTTCATTTCCCATATTGTAAGCACATATTTAAGATGCCCCTCACAATGTTTAATTAAATTCTACATCATTCCTTAAAAATTAATAATAAAATCGTTTGGGATTATAATTTCGTTGTATTTTTCTCGAAAAATGAGATATTAAAATTCTTTGGCGCAAAAGTTTTTCGGATTTTAATTAAAAATAAAATTGCAGACGATACAAAAACTTTACATAATATTTCATATAAAAGAATCTTTAAGATTAAAAAAATTATGTGCGATTAGAGGATTTTGTATATAATTGGCATTAAAATATTTTATATAAAAAGGTTAAAAATACTATACATATTTTTTTAAAAATATCTTTGCTTAATGCGCTTTTGCTTTTGTTCCAGCATACTACTGTAAAATATATTTTTACTTCCTTGTTTACGATATTTACGTTACCTTTAAAATTTGCTATAAATATTTGTTATGTTTAGAGTACTTCAATTTCTATTTATAATACTGAAATATAGCCTTTGGGAATTACTCCTATGTCTGCTGGAGGTATAGAATTAAATTGAATGATCGTAGTCGCGACTGCAATGAGACGGAAACTATTGTTGAGTCTTAATGTCCATTATCATCCATAATGTAATTCTTCCTTTAGGTGATATGTCCTATCATTGGAATTGAAATAACTCGACTCTACATCATTACCATTAGTGAAGCCAGAACTAACTACCATATTGGAAGCTTCTCATGCCTATATTTGAAATGCCCTCGATAGTAAAGTACTGAA
This sequence comes from Argiope aurantia, assembly GCA_026543865.1. Classification (NCBI taxonomy): domain Eukaryota; kingdom Metazoa; phylum Arthropoda; class Arachnida; order Araneae; family Araneidae; genus Argiope; species Argiope aurantia. The sequence goes on from JAPMOR010023574.1 coordinate 194,940, forward strand.
GTGTAATAAAAAATTTAATGACGTTATTGTGAATTAATTGAACAGTTTATATTTTAATAATAAAAACATGTAAATAATTTATTTCACTAGCAATGCTAACTATAGAATCGAATATAAATTAAGGTCTAAAGGCATCTTCTGCGAGGGTAAAACCGGAGATTTGAAAAAAAAAATGGCTTAGTTTAGTTTAGTTATCTTAGCGTCCCGTTTGAAGCAACACTAGGGCTATTTTGGGACGGACCTCGTAATTTTGAACCGCGGTCAGATGACGAGGACGACATCTGAGCTGGCATCCCCCTCTCCACACCACATCACACCAGCGGGAGGACGTTTGGGCAGGACGGATTTAACTTGCAACAGACCCCCTTACACGACGGTTCTTCGGTAGAATCGGGTCTCGAACCTGGAATCCTCCGGTTCCGAAGCCGAGACCTTACCACCAGACCACCGCGGCCCTGAAAAAAAAAATGGATATTCTTCCCTAAGTATTCGTTTGCTTTTGCATTCAAAATAGTTCCACATCTATTCCGCATAATTGTCTGATAATATTCTGATAATATTGTTCACAACAATATTATCAGAAAAACCTTTTTTTTTATTCGACTCACAGAAAACACCTGTCACATCCTTCCTGTGCTTCATAAAGAACCGAACAGCAACCAATAAACTTTCACGAACAGGACCTTAACCCAGAGTCGAAGTTTGAGAACCACTGCTCACCATCTTTCCAAGAAGTTCACGGACCTCGACATTTCTTACTCCCACATGCAAGAATTCAGAATTTATATCGACCGCTTTTTCAACTGCAAGGACACAATACGTTTGGCGGCAATAAAAGTCCATTTGGGAACAATGGCCACCTTTCTCCGCTTGAGAATTTCGTTTTCGATGCTTTCTAGCACGCTTTCGCTTTTCTAGTGTATGATGCTGCTGCTGTTCCCGCAAAAGAATTGCTGCATGAGATACGGTTAAGAGCAGAGACCAACGCCTTTGTTTCGGACGTAATTCGAATGCCGTGGGTTTTTTCTCATCGGTCCGCGGTAGTTTTGTCACGTTTATTTATTGTCAAAAATTCTAAATAGGCTTAGTTGGCTTGTTAGATCTGTGTAAGCTGTCGCTTGAAGGCTTATTTTGCACAGAATGAGCCCTGTTTTGTTCATCACAGTCGTGTAGGTTTGTAAGATTTATGTTGAAGAGAAGAATGTGCCTTTTATTTGAATGTTAGGAATTCTTATATATCTTTGAAAAAGATGACCTCACAAGAACGAAAATTGTACTTGTTTAGTTAACGACTGTAAAACAAGTAGAAAAAAGTGCTCACTATTTTCCATAATGTTGAAAAAAAATTAAAAGATATTCGAACTCCTAATCCAGAAAATTACTATATGTTTTTGCGCTGATTTGTCCATCTTTGTATAATTTTTAAAATTCACTCTAAATTATTGAAATATATTTTAGCCCTGATTTGTCTATCTATAAATAATTTTTAAAATCCAGTCTAAATTATTCCAACATATTTCAGCACTAATTTATCAATCTTTATATAATTTTTTAAATTCACTTTAAATTCACTTAAATTATTGCAACATATTTTAGCACTAATTTGCATATCTTAGTATAATTTTCAAAATTCACTCTAAATTATTGTAACATATTTTAGCACTGATTTGCCTGTCTTTAAAATTCACTCTAAATTATATCAACATGTTTCTGTTCCGATTTTTCAATCTTTATATAATTTTTATTTTCATTCTAAATTATTGCAACATGTTTTTGCTATCATTTGTCAATCTTTATATAATTTTAAAAATTCCCTTTAAATCGTTGCAATATATATGAGATACGATTTGCTTATCTTTATATAATTTTTAATGTTCACACTAAATTATTGCAATATATTTTAGCATTAATTTGCCTATCTTTATATAATTTTTAAAATTAATTCTAAATTATTGCAACATATTTTAGCACTTATTTGCTTATCTTTATATACTTTTTAATATTCACTCTAAGCTTTTGCAATATATTTTAGCACTGATTTGCCTATTTTTATATAATTTTTTTAATTCACTTTAAATTATTGCAATATATATTAGATACGATTTGCCTATTTTTATATAATTTTTAATATTCACTCTAAGCTATTGCGATATATTTTAGCACTGATTTGCCTATATTTATATAATTCTTAAGATTCACTCTAAATTCTCGCAGCGTGTTTTTGTTTTTATGTAATTTTTAAAATTCATTCTAAATTATTGCAACACAGATTAGCACTGATTTTAAATTAGAATAAAATTATTAAAATTCATTCTAAATTATTGCAAAATATTTTAGCATTGGTTTGCCTATCTTAATATAATATTTATATTCTAATTTAAAATATTACAA
>JAPMOR010023574.1:202767-228856 GCA_026543865.1 Argiope aurantia
CACACCATTTTGTGTGAAATACGGAACTGAAGCTTCTAAGCTTCTCTCTTATTGAAAAACTTGTCAGAACTTAAGTCAACTTACAAAACTTCATATAAGGATTGATGAATTTGGTGGGATGCGTACTTCCCATGGCCCTAGAAAGAGTTAAAGAAGTGTTCCTTAAATAATTTTTAATTTTTAATCATGATCAATTTATTTAATTGTCATTTACCTTATAATTAGAAATCAGAATTCTGAATTATTTTTATGTATCAAATGGAAGTTTTCTAATTAAACAGCTTCTTCACTTTAAGATTTTTTATAACTGAAGGTTTAAGTGATCTTCATGCATATAGTTTTCTAAAATTCTTTTTCAAAATTAATTTCTCACGTTTTTATAACAAAACGATCATGTGTCTTACGATAAACACATATCCATCATCCGAAATATTATTAAAAACAGTCAACACACCACTTTCTCAAATAAAAAAAAGCATGTAATCAATAACAGGGCGTAGTTCCTTGGGTATTGTTTTCCAAAAGTTAATTCGCAGTCTGCCAATGAGACTGTAACTATCTCTGCACGCGTGAGACGCGGAATTATCATTCTTCATTTTAAGAAATAATTATCACACGCGCTTAAGAAAACTCCATTGTTCCTTTGAAATTACCCGGAGAAAGTGGACGAAAATTGCTCCCCACTTTATGCTGATCTACTTTGTCCAAAAAAGAGAAAGGCTATTGAAGGCAGTTGGGATAGAGAATTTACGGTCATAAAAACGTTTTATGCATACTAAAATTCGTGAATATTTACCGAATATTCATTGTTGCAAAAGAGTGGTGTGGCTCCAGTGTGCACGAGCCTATTCTCATAGAGTGCATGCATGGCAATTCAACTGAAGCAAATAGGTCAATACTTAATCTTCTTTGAGGGAACTGTCGCATCCGCGGTCGTGGTATATTGTTGTCCATCTTCTAATTAAATTTTATTGGTGTTAAAGTGAGCTTTTTTATGCCTTCAAAGTGAATAGTACTTCGTAAATGCTACTGGAGTCCGTTGTTTTTGCTTCTTAACAAATGTAGTTAATGGCACGAAAAGCTTGACTCTCTTGTTATTCTCCTTAATTGAGGGATTCGGGTATTGTTTGACAACGGATCCTAAAACCCTGCGCATGCGTTGGGATGGGGTTAATTCCTCAAAATAGGGGTGATAGGAGGGGGTATTTACATTTTACAATAAAATAAACTCGGATTACTCGCAGACTGAATTAAAATAATACGGATAGAAACGAAACGACATTGACATACACGAGAAAAAAAAATTGAGCAAAAAAAAAAGTATCTAACAGGGCGAAAATAAAGGTCAAAGAATGACGAAGAATTCCGGAAATGCACTCATCCTTCCGCGTCTCTCCCCTTAATGAGATAGAATCGTCGAAAAGTGGTCGTCTCGGAATAATGAAATGAACATTATTCTCTGAAGTAAGTACGCAGAATCAAAGCTAAAAGCGTCCTCACCTAGAATGCATGATTCATGACTTTTTATTTCTTTAGAAAAAATGTGTGTGGTTTTATGAATAGTTGGATATAATTTAGGAAAATTATTTTTTTAAAAAATAATTACTTTTCGCAAAATTAAAAAAAAAAATTAAAATGTGCCATATAGTTTCATTATGAATTAAACAATATCTAACTGACAGAATTCACATTATAAAAATCCTGCAATAAAAATAAAACTCCCTTATGCAATAAAAGTAAAGTTTTGCCAATATATATTTTTACAATGCAATATATATATATTGGTTTTATTCTTATTGGTAGGCATCTTGATATTTTTTCAATTTATAATTTATTCTAATACCACTATTGCCATATATAAATCTTTTCTACAAAAGTGTATCAAAAAGTATTTAAAATTTTTTTTCCAAACATTCATTACTGTCCTTTCAAACAGTCATGCGAATCTTTTAAATGGAAATAAAAAGGTGTAGCCAAATAGATACACGATGCATTGTAGAGTTAAATTAAAATCAAATGCCTTTTTTTTCCCTGTACAAATCTAAATTTTTTTTCAGAAGAGATGATAGGTGTATATATTGGCTAAATATATCCTTAATGAGCAAATTAATTGTTTAAAAGTAATTTTGAAATTTTCGGCTGAAAATTTGTCATTTCGCATTCACTCAGGCTCTGTTAAATAAAAAGTCACAAATGTTCTGTTAAGTAAAAGTATGAACATTTGAGATTTGGAAGGATTTTAGTTATTTTCTAACATATGTACATGAATTCATTGAATCTGAAAATAGCTGAAGGATTCAAAGGAGTTTGTTCTGGATAATATGCCTTGCATAGCACTGGCACTCAATAATTACGAGATGACGTGAATTTAGCATTTTTACTGAATGAATCGTATCATCCTTGGCGAGTTATTTGGCGATTAATTCCTGGCATGCAGTTAATACAAGCGATTCCCAACGCCAGTTGATTTGGAGAGAGGTCGGGACACGGTTTCATCCCAGTAACATCACCTGGAGCTGTCGTCTGGGGAGGCATTATGATGAACGGGCGGACTGAGCTCCACGTTTTCGACAGAGGTTCTGTAACTGGAGGTCGCTATTGTCAGGAGGTGATCCTTCCCCATGTGCGTCTGTTCCGAGGTGTCATTGGATCAGACTTCGTTTTTATGGATGACAATGCACGGCCACACAGGACTCATGCTGTTGAGGAGCTCCTGGAAAGTGAAGATATCACTCGAATGGATTGGCCGGCGTGCTCCCCTGATTTAAATCCTATAGAACATGTGTGGGATGATTTGGGGAGACGCCTTGCGGCACGATTGCATCCTCCTGGGAACACCCGATAACTTAAACAGATGCTGATTGAGGAATGGGCACTCTTACCTCAAGAACTGTTGGACAATCTGGTGCTGAGTATGGGGAGACGGTGCTAAGAAACCATTGCAGTAAGGGGAGGGCATATCCCATACTAAGGAGCATCTGCTTGCTGTTCTTCCTCTTGGACAGACAATCATGTGTAACGATACTATGAGTTCAATAAAGCCTTTTTTTGTTTGATTCCATACTGTATGCATTGTGTTCATTTCTGCGCAATTATGCTTTCGTCATTCTTTCAGAACAAAATGCTGTATCTCATTTCTGAATTTCATGTCTCTCAGATGATTTCTCGTGAAGTTATGGCAAAAAACATACCTGTTGCTTAAGTTTTGCACACCTGTGTAGTATCCGAAAAACGAAGTTTTGTTTGAGACACGTTTTTTCCAACCGATTGAAACAGAAATTTGACAAGAAACTACACTTAAAGTCACCAAATCGCATACCAAATTTGATATATTCAAGTCATTGCATCTTTGAGTTATAGCGTTTACGTGTTTCTGAAAGTACAGACCAAAAGATGATCAACCACTTGTTGAATTTCGCTCTAATATTTAGTACACGTCTATACTAAAGATTTTAAATTCGAATTTTATAGTCGAACACTATAGATCTATGTAGCACTCTTCATTTTATAGTCATCATGCAAATTTATATTCGAACAGCCAGACAGACAGACTTCCTCTGAACGGATTTTGCTCAAAATTGAGAGAAATCTACAAATTTAGTTTTAAATCCGCATTCCAATTATCATTCGTCCAGATCAAAGTGTTTTTGAGTTATCTTTATCACAGACAGACAGACGGACGGATATTTCCCCAAAATGTAGTTTTCGCACTCAGGGAGATCTAAAATGTGAACATTCATCAAAATCTCGAGTTTGAATTTTTTAATGATTACAATGCCTTCTCTATACTTCACATACGAGAAAGTAAAAAGAAAATCGCTCGGAACATCTGAATTTAGACCTCTTTTTAAAAACGAATCCCAAAATATTTTTTATAACATTTTCTACAATTTGTTTTCCTCTGATATACAGGGTGGCTATAATTAAAATTCCACTTTCAAATGGTCATAAAAGGAAAACTACTGGAACAAATGCTATCAAACTTGGTAATAATTTAAAGGAGTCATGGAAATTTCTTTTCCTCCCAAAAAGTTCAAAAACTCACCACCAGGTGAGAAATGGGTCTGTATACAATATTGGTAAGCAAAACAGGACATGAAGACATCAGTTTAAAATGTGTTTAATCGTTTCTGAAACCAGTTACAAAGCATGTTCAATGTGGCGCCCACCATTTTCTGAAAGCAAGTTAAATCCGCATTATTACATTCTCAACAGTAACTCTTAGCATATCAGGAGAAAAGTTACGCACATGCCGATGTATCGTTTCTTTCAGTTCCGCCAAATTGTTTAGATTATCACCATAAACAATGCTTTTGAGATAATACACGTTGAACATAATTTGTAACACATTTTAGAAACGATTAAACATTTTTTAAACCGGTGTCTTCATATCATATTTTGCTTAACAATATTGATACAGCGCCATTTCATACCTGGAGGTGAGTTTTTGAACACCCCTTTTTTTTGGCGGAAAAGAAATTTTTATGACCTCTTTTAAACTATTGCCAAGTTTGGTAACATTTGGTCCTGTAGTTTTCCTTTTGTGACCATTTCAAAGTGGAACTTTAATTATAACCACTCTGCATATCAAGATGCATGGAAAAGATTTTTAACTGAAAAAGTAATAACAGAATTAACGAACAAATAACCAGTTTGATAATAACTAGCCAAATAATGAAAATATGAGGATTAATATACAGAAAAAAAGATATTCAAAATCACAAATTGCGAAGAATACGTCTTGGAAAAATGTCAAAAATGAAGTTTAATAAAGATAACTGTTTCAAATATTTCCTCATTATTTCTTAACTAATATATTCTCACGTTTATCATAAAGTAAACACTTAATTTTTTTAAATCCCAGATTGGATTTTGTAATCTTTTTTTCATAAAATTTTGTTTTGTATCACAAATTAATTATTTTAAGTTTCTGTGGTAAACGAAGAGCGCGCAATTCAAAAACCATATTCACCTGCATATTTAACCAGTTAACTGATTTTGACGAGTATTCGTCATATGGAAAAAAATGCAACATTTTGCCTTATGACGTATTTATTCGTCAGGGGTAATAAATAGTGACAATTTGCAGTTTGAATTACAATTTTAGTAAAAATTCAAACGTATTCGTTGATTTCAAGACGTTTAAAATATTTTGTGGCCAAGTCTAAATCAAAGGAATAAATAAACAGATTATTACGTTTCGTAACATGCTTTCTTTTTCAAACCATTCTCTAACAGCAATTTTAAATAATAAGATTTAGACCTAGATTAATTTTTTATGTTTCTTTCCATTCATATGCTAAAAATTTGTGCTAATTTAAGGAAATAAATAAATGTGATTATTGAAATAAAACAATAACAGTTATTTCATTACAACATAATTTCATATTACACATACTCTGTGTTTGACGAGTGTACTCGTCATCGCTAAATTTTTGCAACGCAATTCAGATACGCATTTTCCGAAGAGGTCGCAACAGTTAACTGGTTAATGGCTTTAAACATTCATTGTAATGAAAATCTAACACTAAAGAAAAGAACAATGAAAGGGCAATCTCTAAATTATTCATATGTTGTTGTTGTTACTTATGGTGGCTTGTCGTAGACAAGCCTGATGACAAAGACAGCGGTTTAAGTCGAGTTTGTGTATTAGATTCCGAAGGTAAGGGCACTTGAACAGCTGAAGGCAGAAATCTGACTTTTAGCTCATAGAAAGATGACTAATACATTCGCTTGCACAATCTCTTTTTACAAGGAAGCTTTTTCACACACCTCACAGATAGAACACAGGGTAAAGAACAACCATCTCGTAATCAGGACTCGAACCCGGGATGCCAGGTCACGAGGAAGACAAGCTACCCCTAGGCCAGAACGCTGGCAGTACAAAAGTATGATTTGCAGAAATTCCTTATAGTTCCTAAAATTCATATTTGAGGTTTTTAATATTAAAGAATTTTATCAAGGGAAATTTTACCCTCAATTAAAATCTAATGTAGAATATTAAGAAATCTTCTTTTAGCCATAACCATACTTAAAATAGACCGTGAATTTTAAAAGCATTTTTCCAATGATTTATTTCAAAAATAAAAGCCCCAAAACATTCTGAAATTAATTGTTAAAAAGATCAGACATTTAAAGTTTAAATTGTGATAAAAAATAAAAAGTAAATTCAAAAAATGTGTTTACTTCTTGAAAGCACGGATTAATTACGCATTTAATGACACGAAATACCTGATTGTGGTTGTTGTTTATGACGCTCAAGATATATTTGTTGTTATTTGTTTATTCTGTGTAAATGTAGGTTTACACAAAATGCTAAATAGAAAAAAAGAAGGGAATGATATATTTTATTCACTTTTACGAGACACATTTGATTTTCAGAACACAAAGTTAAACTGTTTGGAACGCTTTTTCGAATGCATTTTAAAACGTCGAACATTTCATTGCGCTAGAGTTATTTGCAATTGAATTTTACGTAAGTTTCGTTTCAGATGTTTCGTCACGATAAAATTATAAGAGGTCATTTTTATTATTTAACTTCATGACAAAATATACTATAGTTCCCGAGAAAATATAAAAATGATAAGTAAACAATTGCTACATCAATGCGATATATTTGCATTTAATCGAAGAATAATAAGAATATTTATACATTTCCCCTTTCGTTTATCTACCAGTAATAAAGAAGAATATGTGTGTATGTTGGCACAAATCAAATGATTTGAAGTAGAGTTATTAAATTTGGCACAAATTTAATTAAAAGGATGAGAATATGCACTTTGAAGCGAATTCTTCGAAATTTTAATTACTTTAAAAATAATCAAAATATTGGAGCATAGCACTTCCAAATATTTTTGCATAAAAATTTCTTTACACCTTTTAAAATTTAAAGGATTTTTTTTTAAATGCTAGCAGTTTATTTATCATGCACTTTTTTTTCTATATTTTGCATAATTAAGAAAAATATTTCTTTTTTTTGCATAATTTTTATCGACAGATTTTATAGTTGCACAGAAATTCGAACAACTTTTAAAGTTTCATAAAATATTCAATCTCATGATTTATGTCTGCTGGTGAAAACGAAAGATAGATTATGTTTAATACCTGTGCTGTTGACACAGATATTAATTATCATAATTATATTTATATCATTATATATTAAAGAAATATTAAATATTATTATTATTAAATAAACATTATTATTTTATTAAAGAAATAGACATTACAGCACAGCGAAAGGTTCGTACATAGATGAATCATGAATCATGCAGTTTTAATAGCACTTTGTTGTTGTTGTTGTTGTTGTGTGACTATTTTAAGTCAAATTTTTGCGTAGTAGCTTCTGAGGGTAAAGACCTTTGAGCACCCAAGGGCAGAAGTCTGACTTCTAGCTCAAATGAAGATAGCACACACACACTCGCCTGCACAACCCCTTTTTACTAGGGGGCTCATTCACGCACCTCACAGAGAGAACACAAGGAAGAGAACAACCATGCCCGAACCAGGACTCGAACCCGAAACGCCTAGATCACGGGGAAGACGCTCTACCCCTAGGCCAGGACGCCGGCTTTAATAGCACTATGATATCATAGGACATCATAGTACTATTAACTCTTTATACTGGGAAAAGTAATCCGATGCACAATTATTCACCTAACTAGATGCCTTTGGCGACCAACCGGTTCGCCAATCTTAATGTTTGTTTAAATTTTAATAATTAAATATTTTACGCAATTCCAACTTTAATAGATTCTTCGTCAAAATATATTAAAACTTCAAATTTTGATAGTCTTATAATTCACTCATAATATTATAAAGGCCTTCAGTCATAACGTAATATGTATCTCTCTAATTTTCTGTTACCTCTCGTAGAATTTATGCTTTAAATTAAAGTGGAAAGAATTAATCTGCAATTAATATAATAATATTTTTTACTGGAACAAAACATTTTTTATAATATGATTACTGATAACAGAGTCACTGAGCGTTGAAACTTTATGGGCACTAAAGAATATCTTTCTTAATTTATGTAATATCTAAAGAATTTGTCAAATTTTTTTTTTTCAGATTCATCATGAGCAGGTCGATTAATTAACAATGTTTAATTTTAAATGTATCAGACACTAAGAAAATAAAATGAATCGTTTAAAATAATCGGTCGAAAACAGGTTTAAAAAAACTACTTAAAAAACGATGTACTTAAAACTATAAGCATATACAAAAAATATATAACTAATATAAATACAATTTATTTACAAAAGCATGCAACTAACCTAAAAATAATTTAAATCATCCGTTGATAATGGTTGTCATGTCAACAATCAGAACACAATGCGCATGCGTGAATTTTCAACGCCAGTTACGGTAACGCAAATGCGTGAATTTTTCTACGCAAGTTGGGGTAACGCTATTCAGATTAGACAATTTTAATTTCCTTTATTCTGTGTTATTTTAATTCAAAAGTACTTCAGAATGAATTTAAAAGATGGATTAATTAACAATGTTTAATTTTAAATGCATAAAACATTAAGAAAATAAACAGAATCGTTTGAAATAATCGGCCGAAAAATGTTAACCCTAGCCTTATTACTGTTGGGGGAAAAAAAAACCCCAACCTGAAGCCTTACTCATTTGGCGGTGGGGAAAATGGAAGATTTTTTTGCCGGGAAAGTTAGTTTTTAATTAATAATTAAAATTCTAATTAAAAATTCAAAAAAGGGACCCCAGGTGCACATTCCTGACCTCTAAGTTATACATGTACCAAATTTGGTAGCTGTAGGTCAAATGACCTGGCCTTTAGAGCGCCAACACACACACACACACATTGAGCTTTATTTATAATTATAGATATAAGGGTTTGTTTATTGTTCCGAAAAATAAAAATATATATAAATGTTTTAAGTTGAATTTCCCTGAAAAATTAATCTACATCTTTATACCCTTCTGTAAGCGTTTTTAGCAGCTAAAATTGAAAATAAATAAATAAAACGTCAAAATGATGCACCGTCTTGAATGGTGAGGGAGAGGGACCATCCGAGTGGAAAGGGTTAAATTATATATCATTCCCATTAGAGAGTTCCTGTAAGCAATTCACAGTACAGATGTAAGCTATCAAAATAAAAATGTTTTAATGTATATGATGATCTAATGCTTAAAAACAATTTGTTGACGAAATTATGATCGTAAAGCTATGCATAAGAGCCTTAATGGAAATTAAATGCCATCTATATTCTTGGAGACAATTGTTTCACGTTTTTCTAAACTGGCATCATTTCACGTTTTTTTAATGTCTGAAATTAATATGAATATATATAAGATTGAAACTGATATAATATTAATAATTATTCTGCCTACAGAAATATAAGCTTAAGGAAAAGATTTTCTCCAGATTTTTCTTGCAAATACTATGAAGTTAAGGAAGTGAAATGAAGTATTTAGTGAAGGTTTCGTGACAATTAATTAAATAGATAGCATAAGAATAGTTAATAATAGTTAGTAGTCAATTGCGTCCAACCTTATAAAAAATGGTTTTGCCCATAATGTGTAAATAGCTCTAATATTAGGAATATCATTTCAAATAATTTATTTTTTCATTCTAAAATATTAAAATTTTAATCAATAAAAATGAGAAAATTTACGAAAAAGAAAAGAAAAAAAATAACCTAGATGAAAGATTGTATTATATCTGCAATATTTACATCAATTCTTTTGTCATGAAATCTGCAATACAGTCATAAAAAATTCTTTTTCTTTCATGCAAACTTATAAATGCTCACTGAATAATTCAATATTAAAAATGAAGCAGATGAAGCAAATGATAATTCAGAAATCTTCCATGATACAAGCGAGTACACAAGATTTTAAATCGATTGTAATCGGTCATATGATGTTAAGATATTACGTTTATATTTCTTTTGTTAAATAAGGTTCTGTGTATTTTTTTAAATAAGTTTATAAATTACAAAAATTGAGCTGGGCAATACTATATTTTAAAGATGTGTGTCTGTATAAAGTTCTAAACTTGGATTGAATACCATTTGAAGCCTCAAATGACGTGGTTGATTCTTTTTCATAAAACTTACCGTCGATACTTACAGAAGTACTGTCTTTGGTGACCATCTTGTTCGCCAGGAATATTAGGAGTATTTAATTTCATTTAAATTTATTATACCTACTTAAAATTCGCGATTCAATCAAATAAATATTTGTAAGCATTAAATCATAATATATATTAATGTCATGCTAAATTAGCAGCCTTCCTCCTATTTTGTTTATAGTGTACATGATCCTTCAAAGTGGAATCGAGTCATAATAGCCTCCTTCTGGAGTGCACTTTAGATATAAGGATAAAAGGTTTCCTGTATAGCGATAGATTCTCGTCATGGGGGGGGGGGCAGAAATAATGTGGCGTCGGCTATCCCCAATCGATGACGGGATGTACCTCTAACGGGAGATGTTGTACCGTGACCGGTGATGGCCCTTAGAACTCAATGTCAGCTCCCGCTCAGTTGTCGCAGTGGTTGAGTCATTCGGATTTATCCATGTGTCTCAAGGCGAGTTGGAGTAAATAAGAATTCCAATATGTATCTTAATTACAAGCAGTTTTTCAAAAAACTATGACCCAAAATTTAATTCTTTTTATTTTAGACAATCAAGTCATTGGCAAATATAAACCCATAAAGATAAACTTAATAAGAATCGTGTTATGTCCCTGGCGCGACTTATCCTCTCGATGCCATTGATTGTTTATTAGAAGATAAACTTAGAAACCTTCCGGCTTCGCGCATCAGTGTCCACACCCAAACAGTATTAACATAGGGTGGGTGCGGTATGTTGATGTATGCTGATTTGAATAGAAAAGTTAGTTAAACCTTTGAGCAATGACTTTTCTGCGAAAGAAGCATTGTTATGTGCTGTTATAAGCTTCCTACGACTAAAAAACGAAACCAAAAATCCTACACATCACCTAAACGAATCAACACATAGATTGTCTCACCAGTCTGGAGTGAAATTTCGTCAAGAAAAGAACAGAAACGAAAACGCAACAAACAGACATTGAGATGTCACTCCTTCTGGTGATGGTATTACCCTCCCTGCAGTGTCGCCACTGCAAATCTACCTGTTTTACTCATGCCTCTGCCACAAAATGGATTGAGTCTCCAATCAGCTTTCAACATCGGACAGCCTCTTCCATATACGGCTCATCTGAAGGAGGTAGGCGACCTGTTCGGCTGCAAGCAAGGACGACTTCTGCTGGGCCCTGAGGGGGTGCGCCCCCACAGGGCCCTGTGACGTTGCGACGATCGCATAATTTAGTGGGATGCTTGAGCCCACACCCGATGGAGGTCAACAGCTGTTTGCCCAGCTATTGGACGACTTGGAAAGGATGGAAAAGCAAAGTGTTCTCGCCTTGAAGAAAGTGGCGAGGGATGGATTGCAGCCAGGCGGTTTTCTCTCGCTCTAAGCAGGATCTGTAGCCCCATTTAACGTTATAGCAATTTTGTTTGCGCATTGGATTTGTGCCACGCCCTGTTCACTCTCCATGATAAAACTGTGTGAATTGTTACACCTGATTACATAACGGGAGCTGATCCGGGTAACGTTTATGTAGATCAGAAGGTTGCTTGGAAAAAAATTATTTATTCAGAACCATGTAGAAAAAGTTAATGCTAATTGTAAATTGGAATTAAATTCACTTATGTTTTGAGTCTATTCAAGTGAATAGATTATTTATATTTTACTAAGGAATATAGAATGAGTTAGAATTAGTAGAATAATAATAGAATAGAGAATTTTTATTAATAAACTAAAATTTTAAGTAAAAAGAATTTAAGAAATTTTTTATTTTTACATCTTTGAAATATTATAGTGGCCCTAAATTGCAGGGTATTTAGTAAGGGTGTAAAAACTTTAGAGGGCAAGAGATTATAAATGACCCCGGCTGCGGTTTTGAGAAAATAGAACTTAATATTTTGGGAAAATGTTCAAATAAACGGATATTTAAATTTTATCAGTGAATATAGAATGAATAGAGTTAATAAAATTTAACAACAATTAGTAGAACACTGCTAATGCAATTTTTTTTATATATTGATAAACTAAATATTGGAGCAAAAACTAGACTGCAGTTTTTTTTACTTTCTAGTATAAAAGAGAAGACTAGAAAGAAATCGTAGAAGCATACTAATCGTCAAAAAAAAATCCGAAGTCGAAATTTTCACAAATCTCCACGTTTTAGATTACCACGTGTTCGAAAAACACATCTTTGGAAAATGTCCGTCTATATGTCTGTCTGTGACAAGGATAATTAAAAAATGCTTTGATCTAGAGGGATGAAAATTTTAATATACAGTCGTTATGCGAAACTTGTTGATTTCTATCAAATTTTGAGCAAACTCATCTTAGAGGAAGTCTGTCTGTCCATCTATTCGTATATAATTTAACACGATAACTACAAAACGACGAGAGATAGATTCGATACAAAATATTGACATCTATAGTCTAGAAAATCTATTAAATTTTTAGTTAAATGAAACTAGGAATTGACCGTCGGTTGGTCCATACTTTTAGAAACATGTAAACACTATAACTCAAAGATGAAATTACTTAAATGCAGCAAACTTTGTATGCGATTTTGTAACTACAACTATAGTTCTGTGCCAAAATTTTGTTCGAATTGGTTGGGAAAAACGCGCCTAAAACAGAAATTCGATTTTCAGATACTATCATCCGCATGCCAGGGGGCCGCGGTGCCCTGGTGGTAAGGTCTCGGCTTGTGAGCCATAGGGTTTCAGGTTCGAAACGCGATTCCACCGAAGAACCGTCGTGTGAGGGGGTCTGTTGCATGTTTAATCCGTCATGCCAAACGTCCTCCCACTAGTGTGGTGTGATGTGGAGAGGGGGGTGCCAGCTCAGGTGTCGTCTTCGTCATCTGACCACGGTTCAAAATTACGAGGTCCGTCCCAGAATAGCCCTAGTGTTGCTTTACAACGGGACTTTAATATAACTAAACTAAACTAAGCATGCCAGGGATGAATCGCCAAGTATCTCGACAGGGTTGACAAGATAGATTCAGCGGAACTGCTAAATTTTCGCCAAAGGCTAATATTTTGTAATTATTGTGCGCCAATGCTATACAAGGCCTTCTCTGGGATAACATCTTTATTAGATTTATGCGGTAAAGTTTTGGAAGCCACTCCCGCTGGATTTTTTTTTTTTTTACAATTTTAAAATAGCATACTGGCCTTGAAATAAAGTATGTTACCTAGTGGTGCAGACTTTGGGGAGCAAGTGATTATAAATAACCTTGGGTAAAGTCTTGAGAGAAACGCCTCATAACCACAAAATTGGTACTTTTTATTTCGCTTTTTAAAAACCAAATAACCAGAGACAGAGCCAAAAAAAAAAAAAAAATCACATTTCACCCCCAGCAAGGTTTATCTGACTTTCATCATTCATTTGCCATCATAAAAAATACAAAACAAACCCCTAATCACTGAAATCAATGTAAAAATGGAAACATTGCGTTTAAATCAAAATAAATTATCTTTTTCAAAAATGAATAAAAAACATTTATATATAACGAATAGCATTTTTATTTTAATTGTTTATGGTCGAAAAAATCTGAAAAAGTGTACAAAATAACTGAAGAATTAGAAAATTTGAATTAAAATCATTGAAAGGAAAGGAAATTGAAACAAGTAATAAAATTTTTTTAATTCAATTCCTACTTAGGTCAACAAAGAAAAATATTATTTTAGTAACTTTTTAATGAATAATTATCAAAAAAATTATTAAGTATCAAAATATTATTGATTTTTGCAAGAATTGAACTCGCATTCTTCACCTTCACTGAAAAATTCTGAAGTCCTTGTATTTTACCGATTAATCTACTGTCTGTTGATTTCAACTTTCATTACAACTTGCTAAAACTCTATTTAAAGTATTAAAAATTAATTAAATTCAATTAATGAATCAATATCGGAAAAAACTGTATTAACATCAAGTGTCATCCACTACAAGTTTAAAAAAATGTTTTTGAACTTGAGTGGATGAATAAAAAGTATTTATTAACGATTGAAAATTTGAACAAGATATATAATTATATATAGGGAAAGTGTGAACTAATAGTAGGAATTGAAGAAAAAAAGCTTTTGGAAGGTGGGAAAAGTTGTGCAAAAATCACTGAAAGAAGAGGAAAATTTGAACAAAATTCACTAGAAAATGGAAGCTATCAAAATTGATGAGGAAATATGATCAAATATTAAAAGCTTAAAAAAGTTTGTGATAATACAAATCCTGACTTCTTAAAAGTTGATGATTCCAACCTCAAGAAGATCTCAAAAAATGTTTAGAATTTATCATCATTGTTGAAAATATTTTCATCAAGATTTGGTGCATTTACAAATCATATTCGGAAGCTATACTAAAGATATCTGAAGACAGTTCTATGATTTTGAAAAGCACTGGAATAAGAATATCTAATGAAGTGATAATTAACTATACGAACCTCCAAACCTTTGTACTTTTTCATATACGTAGCATAGAGGAAGTTACGTTTTGGACAAAAAATTCCAATTAGAGATTTTGACGAATATCCACGTTTTAGACCACCCTGAGTTCGAAAAACACATTTTTGGAAAATGTCCGTCAGGCTGTCTCTCTATGACAAAGATAACTCAAAAACGTTTTGAGCTAGAAGGTTGAAAATTGGTATACGGTCTTTATATGAAATTTGCAAATTTCTTTCAAATTTTGCGTACAATCTGTTCAAAGGAAGTCTGCCTCTCCGGTTGTTCAAATATAAGCTAATACGATTAATACAAAAGGAATAGAGCTAGATAGATAAGATTCGGTACACCGATTCAACATCTATAGTGTAGAAACCAAACAAATTTTGAATTAAGTCCAAAATGGGTTGAAGGTCTGTCAATCTGTTCTTTTAGAAACATGTAAACGCGATTACTCAAAATTGCAATGATTTGCAATTTTGTATCAAATTTTGGTGTCAATCGTTTGAGAAAAACGTGTCTAGAACACAAATTCGATTGTTGGATACTATTAACCTTATGCCAGGTATAAATCTCCAAAAAATTTGCCAAGGATCACACGATAGATTCAATAAAAATAATAAAATCACGCCAAACGTGGTTAATATTTCGTAACTATTGTACACCAATATCAAGCACGGTATTCTCTGAGCTTCCCAAGGTCCATAACTTTTTGTGAGGATAACACATTTATCAGAGAAGACGCGAGAAAGTTTTTGAGAGACCACTACCATTGGTTTACGAATGAGATTGTCTTTAAACGTCTACTTTACATACCCTATCTGATTTTAACTTTGAGGGATTTAATATGCTCTTGGCCAGAGAATCTAGCATAGTACTTTCTTGAAAAGCGTCACCATAGCACTGTGAAACAGGTGAAAGATTTCTTTAAGATTGTTCACTTTAAAGATATTTGACCAAAAATTAATGAAGAGCAATGCCTAATCATAATGTGAGGTTTAATTTTAATGATAAATTTTTTATTACTTCAAAAATTTTAAAATCATTATTATGTTTGCAATTTATTTAAAAATAACAAATTCTTGCTGTATGAACAATTAATTCAGCTATCCAAAATAGCCAATGTTTTTTCTATTTTCCCTTTCAATGCTCAATGGAGTAGCATACACTGCGGTATTAACCTTTCTGCGTCATTAAGTATAAGATTTGTCAACATCATATCTTTCGAAAACAAACGATTTTTTTTTTCATTTTTGTTGAGGTGGGGGTGAGGGTGAGGGAAGAGAAACATTTGTAAAGCTTAATTAACCATCCATCATTTTCATCTTAAAACGATTACCTTTTAATTACTTCAAATAGGATTTATTTTTCTCGCTCGAGATAAATTATTTTTTGAAGCATAATAAAGAGTAATTAGTTCATTATATATGCGAAATTAATTACAGGAAAGAAATGATTAATCATTGTTCAGTGTCACTGAAGCAATAGCTTATTTATTTGATTAGCTGTTCTCACGTTTATCTGGTTTTATTGTTATTTAATAATTCTATTTTATGGCACCAGTTTTACACGTTTTTTTGCGTCTCAAATATGTTTTGAAGAATTATTTTTGCATGCCTTTAATCTCTGTCCTTTTTTACTGTCTCATATACGTAGTATAGAAAAAGTAAAATAATCTTTAAAAAAATTCGAATTCGAGATTTTGGCGAATCTCCAAGTCTTCTCTGAATTCGAAAAATACATTTTCGGAAAATGTCTATCTCTCTGTGATAAAGATAACTCAAAAAGCGTTGAGCTAGATGAATGAAATATGGTATCTGTCCTTATACCAAATTTGTAGATTTCTATCAAATTTTGAGCAAACTCCGCTCAGAATTTGTCCGTCTGTTCGGTTGTACACATTTAATTTAACACGATAACTACACAAAGAGAACTAAATATATTAAATTCGATACACAGTATTAACATCTATATTTTCGAAATCTATCAAATGTTGAGCCAAATTCAACATGGAGTTGACCGTCAGACGATCTGTACTTTCAGAAACGTGTATACTCGATAACCCAATAGCATAACGACTTGCACATATAAAATTTGGCATGGAATTTTGTGACTACAAATTTTTGTTTCAGTTGGTTGGGTAAAAGGCGTCCAAAACACAAACCGCATGCCAGGGATTAATTGCCAAATAATTCACCAAGGATGACCCGATGCATTTAGTAAAAAGGTTATATTCACGCCAAAGATTAATTTTTCGTAACTGTTCTACTCCAATGCTATGCAAGGAGTTTCCTCTGGGAAACACCTTTATTAGAGTGTATGCGTGAATGTTTTAGGAAGACCATTTCCGTTGATTATTTCAATATCTTTGGTTATTTTTGAGAAAATTCGCTGTAAATGTTCCTATTTATAGTAAATTTATCTATTTTTTATAACTAAGATTGATTAATTCTAGCGGATACTTCAAGAAGTATTGAACTTTGAGTTGGAAGCAATCACTTCAATCATTTTCAATATAGAGCTGGTAAAAACCAATAGTTTTTCATACGTGTCTAATGGAAAAACCTACTTGGTGATGTGCCTAATTGAGTTACATTGTTGTTGTAACCTGTTGACTAGAAGGTTAGGCAATTGCATAAGGTATCCAGACTGAATTAAGCTGCATATACGAAACTGTTCTTAAGAAAAAGTCCAAATATATACATTAAAGCAAATCCTCAAATATCCTGTCGTTGAGCGTGATGCTGAAATTTGGAGAGATAATTCTAGATCAGGTATCGCCCTCGTCATCTTACTGGAGCTCAAAATTATGAAGAGTGTTCCAAATGAACTTTTACATGCTTTAAAAAGGGGGCATTGATACAATTAAACTAAAATAAGAACGAAGCAAAAAATTTTAAAAGTAAAACAATCCACAGAATAATTATTGCAGAAACAGAATGGTTCGGTTACAATAGTAATTATCTTCCAACTACAACATCCATACAACCCATAAATAAAAGAAAGAATTCCATTCTTACAGCATCTGTAGCAAAATTAAACAGAAGTAAATACTCTACTTTTACAGCCTTTTATAGAAAGTATAAATACTTTCATCTGGGCATCGTATCAGAAAAATGTATTCAACCGGTACAACATCTATAACAAGTTTAAGAGAAAGTTTAAAATTTCAATTTGGATCAAATGTATTACAAATCAATGGATTGATCGTATACACAATTATCCATGTCTTTTCCCTGTTGATGTTGTTACATAGACAAGCCGGCTGACTAAGTCAGCAATTTAAGCCGAGTTTGAGCAGTAGCTTCTGAGGGTAAAGGCCCCTGAACATCCGAGGGCAGATGTCTGATTTCTAGCTCATCCGGAGATGACACTCACATAATCGCTTGCACAGCCCCTTTTTACAAGGGGTGGAGGCTGTTTTACACACCTCACAGATAGAACATAGGGGGAAGAAAAACCATGCCCGAACCGGGGCTCGAACCCGGGACGCCCAGAACACGGGGAAGAAGCGCTACCCCTAACCCAGGAAGCCGGCAAAATTTACTACATAGGATACTGTTTATTGTTGTTTGTACCCCTTGGATTGAACTCCAATTCAGACTAAGACAAGACATCGGGGAAAGAGGGGGGCAGTAGCTTCTGAGGGTAAAGATCCCTGAGCACCAGAGGGCACAAGTCTGACTTCTAGCTCAAATGAAGATGACACTCACACACTCGCTTGCTTAACCAATTTTTACAAGGGAACACTTTCACACACCTCACATATAGAACACAAAGTAGAGAACAACCATGAACGAACCAGGATTCGAATCCGGGACGCCCAGATCACGGGGAAAACGCGCTGCCCCTAGTCCAGTACGCCGGCATCTTTTCTCTACAGATCTCATAATAAAATCAAAACATATTGTAACAATATTTATTGCTTGGAATACCAAAACACACTTTTGATATCAAAATCATGAATGAAATAAAATGTAATATATTGATGAATACTTTTTAGACACGGAACTCTTCAAAGCATAAAGGGACTATCAATTATTTTGATTGCACAATAAATCAAATCCAGACAAGTCATACTAAGCAGACTGATTAAAAGCATTCAAAGTTAACGGGATTACTCTATTGTTAATAAATAAATTCAATCACCGTAGTTCAATCAATGTGTATGAATCATTCGATTTTAGGCAGTTTAGATCCATCAGAAAAGTAGGACACCTTTCAAAGTAACAATGCCGATTCATATCGTCACAACAGCAATGACATATAGTAAATTACTTTTGATGGTCATTTTAATTGTAAAAAATTATAGACAATTTTCAACATTATCGTCCGTTAATTGAACGTTGATTCGTATTTTAGACTAATGATGTTACGCATGGATATGACTGATGTTTCATGATGGTTCATTCATTGTGGTTAAGTGGCTGGTATCGGTACAATGAGCTCATTATTCATTCATTGTGATTGGCTCCATTTCGGATGCAAAAAGGGTTGAGATGGAAAGGTGGTGATAGTGCCTCCGGTTTCTTTTGAAGGGTTTGGTTGAAGTGTAGGAAGAAATGAGTGAGTGGTTTCCTCCCTTAAATGAGACGCCAACGAAAGCGGTGACATCAAAAATACGAAGGGAAGATTGACACGCAATGATAATAAAATAGAATGAAAACTAGGAAATTGAAGTTCAGTAAAATTTTGAAACTTTGAGAGACATATAAGTAGATTACCTTAATAAAAGACTTAAGAATCTAATCTGATATTTTAACAGATTTCAGATTCTATGTAATTTATGTTGGTTTGGTTTAGTTTAGTTATATTAACATCCCGTTTTAAAACAACACTAGGGTTATTTTGGAATGCATCTCGCAATTTTGAACCGCAGTCAGATGACGAGGATAATACCTGAGCTGGTACTCTCCTCCAAACTTTCACACCACACTAGCGAGAGGACGTTTGGCCCCGACGGATTTAACGTGCACCAGACTCACTTACAAGGCGGTTCTTCGGTGGAAACGGATATCGAACCTAAACCCTCCGGTTCCGAAGCCGAGACCTTACCACCAGGCTACCGCGGCCCCAATTTATGCTGGTTTTTTTCTGAAATAAAAGAATCTTTATGCACGTCACTTTATGGCCAAGCAATTAGAGGCAAAATGCTAAATAAACTGTTGAAAGCGTTTCATAAATTTTAATAGAATTCAGATACTCCAATGATACTATTATATTGGAAAAGCAATTAGCGGCCGTTTTGTTAAACATTTCTCGGAAATCTGAAAAAACCTCTTATCCGTGGTAACCGTTTTTATTAACAAGAAGTATGTCTGCAATTGCGCACAAATTATTTACTATTTGTTGCTACACTAAAAAAAAATTAAGTGCTAAATCAATGCATTTGCAATTCTATTATTAATTATTTTCTCGTAATTAATAAATTAATTTAAATTTTAATTAATAAATTCAGCACCTTACTCTTGACGTTCACTAGATGACGCTGTAAACTGTTTTAATGAATTATGAATAGCTATTTTAATATGCTAAGGTGTATATTCATAATGAATTAAAATTAATAATTAATTAATTACTAAATACATTTAATAATTAATTCATTAAGATTAATTGTCATACTTTCGTGGATATAAGTGTAGGTGTTCAAAAGCTTAGGAAGTAAAAATGGATTTAATTATAAATCCTAAAAGGAACAAATTATATTTCTGTCGCTATTTTGTTGTAGTCAGTAACATAAAAATGCATAAAAAGTTCTTTTGAAACTTCTATAAAATATTTATTTGTAAAAATATTCTAAAATAAGAAAAAAATAAATTGTGAAAATATTTTTTTCTTATTTTATTGGTATGGAATGAAGAAAAAGAATAAGCACTTAAAATAAGTTTTTACAACAAAATCATTTATATGGAAATGAAAAATATATATATATATATATACAGAAATTTATATTTATTTCTTTACATACTTTTAATATCCTGTATTACCTTATATTTTATTAATATCATTTTTAATAAGTCAAAAAGGAAATTCGAATTTGTGGCTTAACATATCGCAGCATGAAAATGTTTCAGATTTGACTCCTCTATCATATCTTTTAAAAATTTACTTTGAATCATAATAACAACAATACTCATAAAAATTATATTTAATATCATGAGTATGATTTTGTGCATAAATACAGTAATAAAGCAATGAAAATTACAAAAGGAAGTAAGTTGAAAGTTGTAAACTGTATTTCAAAATATTTTTAAAAATTTTTAAAATTTCTTTTAACATTTAAATAGTATAAAGATTATTTTTGTGCAATAATATATTGTAAAATTATTAAGAGAAAAAAAAGTTAAAATGTCGATTAATTTTTAATTAAAAATCTAATTAAAATTTTGAAATTTTTTTTAATTCGTCTTTACTATACGAAAGGTCATTATTTCAGTTAATAGCAATTCAACGGAAATTTGCCTTTTTTTTTCTGAAGTAATTATAGAGCAAATTATGCCACAAAAATTATTTTTATACCATTAAAAAATTTAATATTTTAATTTTTCATTGATGCCATTTTCATTTCCATGTTATGTTTTTTTTTCAATTTTTAATTACTTTAAAAAATTTTTTATGAATAATTCATACATATGAATAATTAATAGATAACAATAATTAATAGAATATAAATGAATAATTTATAGATAAAAACGATTTTGATATATAGAAATTTATGTGTGCATTTAAAAAATCTTTTGATTTAATTGATATTTTTATTTTAATTAAAAAACCTTCACATGATAAAACGATTTTGTGTATTATAATATATTATACTAAAGTAGTTTTTAAGTAAAAAATATTAATATTAAATATGAAAAGATTTCAATTCCGATCGATATTTCAACTGGAAAATAAATAAGCTAATAAAACTACTGTAAAATAACTAAATCAATTTATTAGCATTATTTAGAGTTACACACACAAAAAAAAAAAACACATTACACAGTCTGACGTAAGTTTAAAAGAATTCTCATTAGAATTTCATATTCTATGCTTTTAAAAACCTAGTATTGTTAATGAAAAATTAAGTGACCTTATCGTACATTTGTTGTGTTTATTTTTTACATTGCAACGGCTGAAGCCAGAAATAATGCATTCTTTCTATTCCAAACATCTGCTTAACTCTTAAACAAGCAGCATTTTAATGATATACATATCCGCTCTAAATGATGCAGATGCATATTTAAATGCCACATGTAGACACATACATTTACCATGTGATTATAATGTCACAGACATTGATTTCATTCGTGAGGAAATTTTAAATGGAATACTTAATTAGAACATTCTCTGGAATTTGTGAAGTCGCTTCATTCCTGACTCTTTAATAGCCAATAACAAAATAGTAACAAATCTGATATCAAAGTAGCAACTTGGCTCTAAGTAACACTTAATTTTTAATATCAAAGCCAGTTGAAAACTGAAATCCAGTTGAACTTATTTTAAAAATTGCACAGTTTCTTCTTCTAAAACTTTTAACGCATACATATTAAGCTATTTTTTTAAATCTAAAATTTTAGTTCAAATAATTTAAAAGATTTTAGAGACATAAAGCTTTTTTTTCTATCTATAGATCATAGAAAAATGAATCTTATCAAATCATTTTAAATAACTGAGTTATTTACGGAAACGCATATTAGATTAAAAAAAATTAAATCATATAAATTTTGTTTGAAGCTGCTCGGTTCATAATAACGCATTGGTTCTGAATTCTTTCATTAGATTGTTGATATCAACTATATTACAACGGATATTTCTACTTTTTCGTTAGATATTCAGTTACATATCAGAAAATGTTAAAAAAATTGCTTGTGTACATTATTACCTCGGACATAGCAATCATCAAAGTTCTTTTTTTTTTTTTTTTTTTTTTTTTAAATCTCTGAATGGAAGAAAAGATATCTTGAAAAATTGGCGAATACTATTCTAAACATTTTTTCGACTGTTCTCGAAATAAAGCTGCCATTCCCTACCCACTTCGCATAAATATTTTACATGGCAATAGTTATCAATAGTTACGAAATATGGATATTTGCTTAAATTTGGCATTATTTTTGATTTGGCGATTTTTTTGGCCTTTTATTCTTTGGTATACAGTCAATATACAAGTATCGAAAAATCGAATATGCATTTTGGACGCCATTCTTCCTACCAACTAAAGCCAATATTTGGCATAGAACTGCAACAGTAGATACAAGATTGCATGCAAATTTCATTAATTTAAGTCATTGTGTTTTAGTTGTTATGTTTACAGATATGAGAACGTACTGAACAACAGATTGTAAACTTTTTTGGCAGATTTAGTTCAAATGCTATAGGAATGCTTTAGTTCAAATGCTATTTTAGATGTGAAACTGATGCGTTAAATTTTATCTGTCTAGTTCTTTGCGGTTTGCAGTTATTGAGTTCACTTATGCGAGAACAGCCGGATAGACACACTTTCACTGAATGTATGTCGTTCAAAATTCAGTAGAAACCTTTAAATTTGGTCTAAAATTCATATACCAAATACCATCTGTCAAAATTAAAAGTATTTTTGAATTATTGTTTTCACAGGCAGAAAAACAGCGAAAAATTGAGTTTATAGAGTAAGTTTAATGTTTTTCATTTATGGTGTCATGTTATTTTCGTTTTATTCATATATTTAAAAATATCATATTTTATACTGTAACGCTGAATCAAAAAAGGTTACTTGAAAAAGACATTAGACTAAATTTATCATTGCCTTTGGCCATTTGAAATATTTGCTGTATGCACATACTTTACCAACTGGTGTCATGAGGATAAAGCTTCATTAAGTCTACAAAACTCTAATCACTTTTGAGTATAGATAATAAGAAATAATCAAGTTTGATTGAAGATATATAAATTTGATTTAAATTCGTTATATATTATTTCTAATATTCTAATAAAACATTCGTTATGTATTATTTCTAATACTCTAATAAAACAATCAAGAGTGGTCTCTCCTGAACTTTCACGTATACTCTCTAATAAAGATGTTATCCGAAAGAATGCCTTGCATGACACTGGCATATTCTTATAGTTTTAAAGCCGTCTTGGGTATTGAGAGGAATGGACGTTTTCCTTATAAATTCGGGATTATAGATTTTAAGACAACACTGTTTTTGGAAGCAATAAAAATAATATTATAAATATCTGCAAATTTTACAAGACCCAGCATTTGTCAAGGTAACAAAATAACTTTTAATTAATTTTGAAAATTTTCATTGAAGCAATATCTGTAGATTGAATAAATTATATATGGGGTAATTCTTGACGAAATGATACCTGACGCACGGTATTGTCTAGCATCAAAAGTCCGTAACCTAATGGATACTTTGTTTATTTTATTAGTTAAGTTTTGTTATATTAATGTCTCGTTTAAAAGCAACACTATGTCTATTTTGAGACAAACCTCTTAATTTTGAGCTGCGTTCAGATGACGAGGATGACACTTGAGCTGGCCCCTCCCTCTCCAAAAGTCTACACCACACCAGTGGAAGGGCGTCTGGCCCAGATGGATTTAGCGTGCGCCAGGCCCTCTTAAGCGACGGTTCTTCGGAGGAATCGGGTTTCGGACCTGAAACCCACCTGTTCCGAAGCCGAGACCTTACCACCAAGCCACCGCGGTTCTCATATATTTTATAAAAGCTATGAAATTATACACGAAGGACACATAAAGAGTCTTTTACCTGTACCAATTAAAAGTAATCACAGGAAATGTTTTACAGGGAAGAAGGGATATCTTACGAAATCCCTGAATCTGCTTTATACGTTATACATTTCTACAATCTAATCTTTGTGAAACATTTTTTTTAAAAGAACGTTTCCAAGAAAAGAATTCACTGAACATTGAACTCATTGAGTTCTCTGAAGCTAGCCAAACTATTTTAAGGGTATTCAAAGGTTGGTGAACAGTTTTGCTAAACCAGCCATCTCAAACCGATTTCAATAAATCGACAAAACTAACCAGGTTAGGAGAGTTGATGTTATGTCTTAAATAGACTCTGCCCATATCATAAAAAAAGCGATTTTGAAACCACAAACTGTAGCGAGGATTTTAACTAAGATGAAACCAAAAACTACTTTGAAAATTTACAAGGAATTTGTGAAAACTAAAAATATATCGGAAAGTGAATTTAAAATATATAACAATGGTACAGAATCTCTAGAAAGTAGTGAGACGGAAACGGACGGAACAGCTCTGAGCCATAGAATTCCTGAAAAAATGCCAAAATGGTTTGCGATTTCAAAGCTGCTGGAATCTAAGCTTTGGAAATTATAAAGACAACAATGAGTGTAGTTACTTAATATGCTCTGAAGAGTTGAGTGAATTTTAACATTGTTGCCTTAAATTAATTCATTTTTTATTAATTTAATCATTTGTTTTTTAATTTTTGTAAAATAGGCGAAGGTTATAGAGTTCATAAGAAACAATATTTTTACTCCTACCCCACAAAATTTCAGCTCAAAATCGCATTTGCGTGACTATCTGTCATGCGGGGGGGGGGGTATTATTCCACTAACGGACTTTTTAGAAAATTGATTATTTAACAAGCGAGAGTGGAATCCTCAAAGCTTTCGGTACAATTCGGTTTTAACCACGACCAAAAAGTGCCAAGAAAAAATTTCGCAAAATTGTAAAAATATACTCAAGTTTATTATTATTTATTATGAAAAATTTGAACGTGCGAATGACATGCTATATAATTTCACGCTTAAAATCGCCAAAATGGCGAAATATTTTTTGGTGCTTTGTGGTTGCTTTTAAAACCGACAAGTACACAACTTTCCTGCGTACTCTCTAATAAAGGTGATATCCCAGTGAACATCATCCACGACATTAGCATACAATAGTTAGGAAATATTAATATTTGGCGTGAATTTAACATTTTTACTGAGTTTATCGTGTGATCTTTGATGAGTGCTTTTGGCGATTAATTCCTGCATGGGTTAAAAGTATCCAAAAATGGAATTCTGTTTTAGACTCATTCTTCCCAACCGATTAAAACAAAAATGTGACACAAAACTACACTTAAAGTCACAAAATCACATACCAAATTTGATATGTTTAATTCATTGCGGTTTTGTACAGACCGACAGACGGTCAACACCTTTTTGAATTTGGTTCAAAATGTGATATATGTCTATATTAAGGAAGTTAAATCTGTGTTCGGAATTTTATTCATTTAGTCCTCTTTGTTTTGTAATTATCGTGCTAATTTATATTCGAACAGCAGGGCAGACAGATTTCCTCTGAACGGATTTTGCTGAAAATTTTATAGAAATTTATAAAGTTGGCTTTAAACCCGTATACCTAATTTTGTCCACGCGGCGTAAAGTGTTTTTGAACTATCTTCATTACAGATAAACAAACGGACATTTTCTAAAAATGTGTTTTTCGAATCCAGGATGATCTAAAACGTGGAGATTTGTTAAAAACTCGAGTTCGAATTTTTTGACTATTATAATACTTTCTCTATACTCCGTATACGAGAAAGTAATATATATATATATATATATATATATATATA
>JAPMOR010023574.1:235117-245469 GCA_026543865.1 Argiope aurantia
TTAAAATGGTATATCTCTTAGGCCTAATTTCAGGGGATTTTCGGGTCACGAAGGAATCATTATTAGACGTTTGTCTGTATTTCCTTTACAGAAAAAATCCCTTTTTGAATCCCTGCCTGAGGGTGACCCTTGAAAAAGTCTTCAGGCCGGATTCTTCCTTTTTTAATCTTTTTTAATATTTTTATTTGGTTTTTTGTTTTTCCATTTTACTTTATTTTTATACTTTTGTATCAGTTCATCTGTGTTCTAGAAGTAGCGGCATTTGCGCTCTCTAAATACTATGAAGTTTTTACCTGTTCCATTTTTGGTTTTGTTTGAATAGATTATATTTTTTATTGCATTTTTGAAATTGTTTTGCTTTCGTTGTCATTTTAGTTTAGTTTTGAAACTATTTCTTGCTTTTGATTGGTTATATATATATATATATATATATATATATATATATATATATGTTTATGACAATTTAGATACGCATTTTACAAAGAGGTCAAAACTGATTAAGATTCAATTCCAGTTATGATTAATGTTTTGTTTACATTAACTTTCAAAGTCACATGAGGGATATTTTCTCGCATTATTTTGTATCGTTTTCATATTAGGACAACATCTGAGTAGCATATTTTGTCTAAACTTCGTCGCTAGTAAAGCTGTGCCTAGTAAGTCACATCTAACATACCAATATCCTCGACTATAAAGGGGACCTTTTATCTAATCGGTTGTCGAGCGCATTATCTTCCTTTGTTAAAGCAAGATTCTTTAATTTAATGTTCTCCACATTTTTGTAGGCTCACCAAAGCGTAAAGATATTTGATACATTGGGATTCTAAATTTAAAAAAAAGCGCCACTTTTTCTGTGACCAAATTGTTTTAGTTATGAAATTTTGAATATTATTATTTTAGATTATTTAAAGGAATACGTCGACTAAAATGTGTCAAAGTAAAATACTTTCTGGAGGCTGTAGTTGAATGACCTTAAATGAAGAAATTGGAAGTTTCCTAACGTGATATGTTTTAATTGTAAAAGCGCAGAATGTATTTTTTAAATTTAAAATACTATTTTAGAGAAGACATTTTATTAATTATGACTAATAGGATCAGGGAATTGTTTCAAAACAGACGATGAAAAAGGTAACGTAATAAAAAATCGTATTTTTTTTCCTCTAGCGCATTTATTAAGTCAAACACCATAAAACATTTATATCATTTCTCTAGGTGATTATTAAATGATCTAAAATTATGAAATTAAAAGTGTTATAATTCAGTTAGTTTTGGTCGAAAAGTAGGGTGTGTGTGTGCTCCAAATGTTTGTGTATCAAAAACATTTTAATTGAATATGACTAACTAGACACAGTTTTTGCAAAACAACAACAACAATAACAAAAAAAGGAATTCTATTTTTTTAGATACAATCAATATAAATTATAATTCTTACAACGTTTAGTGCATTTTTCCAATTCAAAAGTATATGCCTATTTTTAATGCTTTAATATTGGACCATGATTAGAGTGATATACTTAACTTATAATATGTACATTTGATTAAATTAATTAATAAACAATGATTAGAGTGATCCTCCTTAATTAAAATGTTTAGCATATACAACAGAGGGACAACAGAGGCAGGTTCAAACTCTTAATGTTTCGAAACCATATAAAGTCTGTTTTGTTCCACATCATTTTCTAATGATAGAATCTATTCAAAAATGGGTTACATGAACGATACTAAAAGATGGAATCAAAACCCATGTAATTACCTCTGAAACAGAATTTCAAAAAAAGGACTTTTATTTTGGCGCACCTGTAATTTGGTATCCAAGGCCAAAAGGGCTGAGATTTGAGTAACACTTTCACTCACAAAAAAGGCCGTTTGAAGACACTCGCGCGCGTGGGTACATTGTTGACGCCCGTCCTCCCCAGTGTTGAAGGACATTATACTCTGTATGGTCTCATGAAAAATATTTGTCGACGCTTGGATTCACAAAATTGCTTTAAGAAGGACGCGTGTATTTGCTGTTATTATTTCACAATTCGCAGAAAGAAGATAAAATATATTGCGCCGGTCGCAACTGATTGTTTTCTTGGGGAGGAAGAATGTAAATTTGTTTTAGTGTGTAGTAAAACATGCAGTGAAATGCCCTGTGGGAGAGGAATGGGGTAGTAAAATGCAGTTTTATTTGGTGTTCTATTAAGAAATAGCTTGTTTGTAAGGTGTTTTTTTGTGAAATGTCTTTGGAAATTTGGAAAACTGCGTGGGTGTTCTGTGTCTTCTCTTCTTTCTTCTCTCTCCTAATTATTTTGAAAAAAATTCGTATATTTTCTGAAATACTGTTTTTGACACATACTTTATCTTTTTATTTTTGAAACGCGCTTTTATTATTTTCTCTTCGAAGAATATAAAGTGGAATTATTATCATCAACAACAGTCTTCAGCCGGCTAGACCAAATACTACCATTGGAGTCCTACACTTTAGTTTAATTTAGTTATATTTATATTCCATTTTGTAGAACATTAGAGGTATTTTAGGATCTCAGAATGTTCAACACTTGCAGCCTCAGGAAGACACTTGAACGCCCCCCCTCCCATCTGTAATTCCGCATCACACTAGAGGGAGAGCACTTGACCCTGCCAGATCTGCATGGTGGTCCTTCGGTGGAATCGGTTTTCAAATCTGGAATCTCAGGTTCTGAAGTTGAGACCTTAGACATCAAACCTGTACAATTCAAGATTTGACAGGACCACCGAAACGGTCTCTTTCCGTGATGTTACAAGCGATTTCCAAAGCCAGTTGATTTGGAGAGAGGTCGAAACACGGTTTCATCCCAGTAACATCACCTGGAGCTGTCGTCTGGGGAGGCATTATGATGAACGGGCGGACTGAGCTCCACGTTTTCGACAGAGGTTCTGTAACTGGAGATCGCTATTGTCAGGAGGTGATCCTTCCCCATGTGCGTCTGTTCTGAGGTGCCATTGGATCAGACTTCGTTTTTATGGATGACAATGTACGGCCACACAGGACTCATACTGTTGAGGAGCTCCTGGAAAGTGAAGATATCACTCGAATGGATTGGCCGGCGTGCTCCCCTGATTTAAATCCGATAGAACATGTGTGGGATGCTTTGGGGAGACGCCTTGCGGCACATCCTCTTGGGAACACCCGACAACTTAAACAGATGCTGATTGAGGAATGGGCACTCTTACCTCAAGAACTGTTGGGCAATCTGGTGCTGAGTATGGGAAGACGGTGCGAAGCAACCATTGCAGTAAGGGGAGGGCATATCCCATACTAAGGAACATCTGCTTGCTGTTCTTCCTCTTGGACAGACAATCATGTGTAACGATACTATGAGTTCAATAAAGCCTTTTTTTGTTTGATTCCATACTGTATGCATTGTATTCATTTCTGCGCAACTATGCTTTCGTCATTCTTTCGGAACAAAATGCTGTATCTCATTTCTGAATTTCATGTCTCTCAGATGATTTCTCGTGAAGTTATGGCAAAAAACATACCTGTTGCTTAAGTTTTGCACACCAGTGTATAAAACGGTATGAGATCTGAAGGAAACTCTTACTAGGGATGGATTGCGTAATCTTTAAGTTGATTATTTTGACCGCGCAATCTATTGCTGAGCTGTTGCGAAAGAAATATGCTGATTAAATCAATCAGATATGCACATCAATATACCCTTGACTTAAATGTGATGAGATAGGTGAAATTAACTTCAAAATTACATGCACAAACTACCTGTACTTCTAAAACATTCATTTGATGATCAAGATAGTGAAGACAATTTTATGTTGAACTATCATTAGGTTCCCAGGTCTTATTTAGCCTCGCGAAAATATTCTATGATAAAACTCAAACCACACAGGAATTAAGTACACATTCTGTTGCCAGTAATAACAATAATATCTTTAGCAATTTCTCACAACCTTTTTTTTTATCCAACTCCAAATCTCAATTTCACGTGATATTTCGCCAACTAAGCATACCAATTCAGTTCTATTTGCATAAACCGAGCTCTGAGTTCGACTAAATAACGGAGCGGCGAATACTAATATGAAGCTCAAAGGATGGAACATGCAAACTTTAAACGTAATATCGTCTAGATTTTTTTTTCGGTTTCGTTTCTTTCATGTTTCTAGAGATTATAAATATCAGACATAATGCAGGCGATAAAAGATGTAAATGATAGGTTTATTATAACCAAGCTATGGTAATTATTTTGGTAATGTCATTTGTTTGGTTTCTTCGCCAACATGAATTAGAATGCGAAAAAACTAATGGTCGAAAATATATATGTACTTTATAGATAATATAGATATTTTTTATCTTACAGAATTAAAAGATTAAGCAGGAATATATTATGCATAAGTTAGAGCAACAATTAGTTATTTACATATCATTTGATAAAAATTCAAAAATTAGACAAAGGTACATAAGTTACAAATTATATTGTTGATTCTTTTCTAAGTAAAATCTTTAAGTTAAAAACTTTTATTACGTTTTAAAAAAATCTAAAATTTTTGACAATCATTTTTTTTCGGACTCTAGAGTGTAACTAATTGTCGAAGATTAATCAAAAGCGCATCAGTCATAAATTACAATAACTATATATTATTATGTAAAATCATCAAAGAAAGCATAAAAAATTTATAATACCAAATTTTAAGTTTTTACTTTAATGTATTAAGTATAGAGAAAGAATTGTAATCGTCAAAAAACTTGAACTCGAGATTTTGACAAATCTCCACATTTTAGACAACCCTAGTACAAAAATGAAATTTTTGAAAAATGTCCGTCCGTCTCTCTGTCTGTCTGAGACAAAAACGCTTTGAACTAGACGAGTAAAATTTGGTATACTGTATTTACAGCAAATTTCTAGATTTCTATCAAATTCTAAGCAAAGTCCGTTCAGAGGAAGTCTGTATGTCCGGCTGATCGAATATACATTAACACAATGACTGCAAAAGGGAGAGAGTTAGAGAGTAAAATTCAGAACAAAGATTTAACATCCATAATATAGACATCTCTCTAATTTTGAGCCAAGGAGTTGATTTTTTGTCGGCTTGTGCATGAAATTATATTCAGAAACATCTAAATGCGATAGCTAAAAAATGGAATGACTTAATTATATAAATTTGTATGAGATTTTGTAACTACATTTGTAGTTTTATGTAAAAATCTTTGTTTCAATCGATTAAGAAAAAAAGCGTCTAAAACACAAATCCGTTTTTCGGATACTATTACCTGTATGTTACGAATTACTCGAGGAAAAACTTGCCAAAGATGACACGATAGATTCAGTAAAAATGCTATATTCACCCTAAAGGTAAATATTTCGTAACTACTGTACGCCAGTGCCATAGAAGACGTTCTCTGGAATAGTACCTTTATTAAAGAGTATGCGAAAACGTTTTGCGTAGACCATTGCAGATGGTTTTCGGATTAAAATGTGACTAAAAATCAGCAAAAGTATTTTAATCACGATTTATAATAATCTCTGTCAGTAATATATCATTCAGCGAATGAAAGTAAAAGGTTAAACTTCGTTATATTGTTCACATGTTATGGTTCCTATTTATCATTCAAACATAATTTTTTGACTTTAAGTCAGAAATTAGTCTAAAAACTTGTCAATTTATTGCTAAATAAAAATCATTCAAAACTTTTATAATCAGGTTTTAAAAAGACGTTGTAATTTCGGCAATCTTTTTCAGACTCAGTGTGATTAATTATCGGAGATTAGACAAAGGTTATTAGTTCCAAATTTAGATAACGACTTATTACTCAGTAAAACTATTAAAGCTTAAAAGTTTTATAACTTAGTTTTTAAAGATGAGATTCTAAAATTTTGATGCAAAATTTTTTCTTCTATCAAATTTTTGATTACAAAATCTAATCTAATTTTTTGATATAAAAATTTATTTTCCGATTCAAAATTAAAAATTGTATCTAATTTTTGATTCAATTTTTTTTCAAAATGTAACTGAAAGTCAAAAATTGGGGAAAAAAATATGTAAATGAAAAGACAATTTGCACTTTGACTTTTAATGCCCATTTAGAGTTTGAGAATGACTTAGTTTCATTGTTTGCATGTTGTGGTACTAATTTGTCATTTATACGCAGCTTTGTGACTTAAAATTTAGGCAAAATTACATTGATTGTAAGTAACGGTGATAATTTATTCTTTATAATCTACTTTTTGACAAAAAAAATCGATGAATAGCTAAAGTTAAAGTGGTGTTGTCAGTTTATACTTTAAATGTCATTTTGTGACTTAAAATCAAAAGATGGATTTGTATATCTATTTATAGAGATAAGTTATGCTTTATATTTCATTCTATGAATAAAAGTCAAATGTTAGATAAAGTTATATTAGTCATAAATTATGGTGACAATTCATTTGCACAATCATTTGCGAGCAATCGTGGACATTCATTTCATATGGTTATCAATGCGTTTTACTTGGTTGGTGTTTTGAAACAAGCCGATATTTAAAACTTACGTAGAGAAACTTTATCAGCAAGTATTCATTTGATTTTCAACGATTAAATTTTAAATAATTGAAACAGTCTAATGTCTTAAGCAATGGTTTCCTATTTATCGATTCCTCCTGCTGCTGTGGCGTGGTGTGGAGAGGGGGTGGCAACTCAGGTGTCGTCTTGTCATCTCTGACCGTGGTTCAAAATTACGAGGTCCGTCCCAAAATAGCTCTAGTGTTGCTTTAAAACGGGTCATTAATGTTATTTAAAACTTTAATATAAGTAAACTTAACCTAGTTGTCGATCACGGATATGTATTAATTCTCTGTTGGGTTATCATCTCATTTTTTTTTAACTTGGTACTTTTCAAAAAACAATAGTTGGGAATTAAATATTTTGAAGAGGTCAACATAAAGAAAAGCTATACCATCAAATGACAAAGACTGTTAACGGAATTATCATGTAATCCGATTCTGAAATTGTTTTTCATTAATGCATTATTGCTCTGGTTCTGAATATATATATATATATATTCGACAACAGTATTCGGCAGTTACTAAACTTGCAGTGAAAGATTGGATGGGGTTATCGACTACTAATCTGTAGTCGATGTAAAATAATAAATTATCGTTGCGTTTCTTGATTGCACAATAATTCATTAATTTAGTAAAGATTGCAGTCTGGGTGAAATGACTTGAAGACACATGTTGTCTTTTCTGGGATTTATTGGTAACATCAACAACAAAAGGCACATGAAAACGCCATAGTGTAGAAGGCCTAGAGAACTACACATAAAACTCTCTCGGGAGAGCCGAGAGCCGAGATAACATTCTCCCTAGTACAGGAGTCCAGTTCGCTTCTGCAAGAAAAAATATATACTAAACAACAACAGGAGGACCACCACGTGACACATGATTGGCAGCTAGTTCCGCCCAGGGAGATCACGTGGTTAATTGAATTCTTAACAGTCGAGAACTTTGGTAGTCTTTCTCAACTTCAGTTCAAATATATAAACAAACTGAATGTAGAAAAAGACTTGAGGATGAAGAACAGATGCTAACTTTCTCAGGAGGGATGGGAGGGGGGGATGCAGTCAGAAATCAATTATTATTTATTTTTATTTTGAATAAATATTGCGTGATTTTTTACTTTCTCGTATGCGAAATATAGAGGAAGCTAAAATTTGTACAATACTTTCAAATTTTCAAGTAGATAAAAATTTACTCCACAGTCTTAGCATATTAAATAGGTATTTGCATCAAATATTCTATCAAATCTGTCAAAGGGTTGACCGTCTTTCAGTCTATAATTTCATATACATGCAAATGCAATAACTCATACACGGAAGGACTTAAATGAATAAAATTCAATATCTTGTCTTGTGACTACAACTATAGCTCTGTGTCAAATTTTGGTTTCATTCGGTTGGCAAAAAAAAAAAAAAAAAAAAGTGACCGCGAAATTCGCTCGATAGATTCAATATAAATGTTAGTTCCACGCAGTTGACTATTCGTAACTATTGTTCGTTAATACCATGTAAGGCATTTGCGATCTTAACCAAAGTCTATAATTTTATACTGGAGTAAGGGTATAAGACCTTTATTGGAAAGTATGCGATTAAGGTTTAGGTACAGCGCTCCCAGTGGTTTTATATTGGGACAATATATATATATGTGTGTGTGTGTGTGTCAGTGTGCATGCGTGCGTGCGTATATATTTTATGCATATATTTAGTTTGTGGATCTCAATACTTGTCACACAACAGGTAATCCTCACAATCAAAAATGTTGGGAATCATTGTGTTAAAATTATTAGTCTGCATATTATCAATCACTGCTTGTAAGATTGATAGATTAAACATCATTACAGTTCTTCATTCAACTATCTTGTATATTCATGAATTATGGCACATTTTTGTGTTTAATTTTATAATGCAACAAAGAAAATTGTATAAACATTTTGAATTTCCAATTTTTTTTCAAAATTATTCTATCGCTGCGTTTTTAGTTATAATGTTTGCCTATATGAGAGCAGAAAGACAGACACGCAGTCAATCAGTAGCCCAATTTGGTCTCAAATTGGTTAACTATGCGCTGAATTTCTTAGATGCATTTTTGAGTGTTCGTGTTCATATATACATTGAAGAGCATATAGAGAGATTTCAGTTCGTCCGATTTCTTCCAAAACATATACAAATCCATAATTTTGTTTTGAGACAGACCGCCAAATTTTGACTGATAAGTAAAGGTCAATGAAAATATCCAAATATATTTTTAATGATTATAATACTTTCTTTCCATAGTGTATAGAGTAAAAATAATGGACAATTCCAACGCCAACAATGGAAGTTTTAAAATGGGAGAATATCTAACTTTTAATTAATGTTACAATCTTAAGAAGAATTTCAACTTATGTAAGGTAAAATATTGAAAATCGAAGTCAATAAATATGAAGAAAAAAAAATTTTATTTAACCAAAATTCAAACGTAAAATTTAAGGATACTATATATAAATCTTACACAATGAAACACTTTTTTTTATTTTCAAAAATTTAAAAAGATGCAAAACAAGTAAAATTATGAGTAAAAGGTGTTATTATGTCGTTCAAAACAGTCGTGACAGTTAAGCAATTTTTATTTCTTTAAAGAATTTTAGATAAAGAATATATTAACATTTCGACAGTTCTTTCTTAAATCTTAGATAAAAAAATGAACCGCAATTTTTTTAAAATGAAAATCGTGGTGACCTTCATAACCTCTAAGCAATTTTATGTTCAAATACAGTCGAATTTGGAAAACCCCACAAGCTCAAATGTCTTTTAAAGAAAAGAACAGAAGCGAATTCGGCATAATATATATTATTTACTAAAATTTTTACATTGATATGTGACCGTTTTGCCATTTCAAAGAAAAATTCCATACCCGCCTGTTGCCTCAAACTAAAGCGAAACCACTTCCACTAACCCTTTCTCCGTCACTGTCAAACACTTCTGCTTAAAAGGACACCTGTTTTCCTTTCATAAAGCAATAAATAACTATCAAAAGTGACCCTGCAGCTAATAAGAAAGTTTTCCCCCTCCCCGTGACTCATTACGTCACAACAATTGCAAAAAAGTTCCACAACTACACCAGCGCCACCTCGTTACCAGGTAAGGAGAAAGGAAACCACTCATATTCGAACGCGGTTCCATTCGCGAAACATCTACGCATTTAAAATCTGCGATTTCGGTAGATACCCCACGTTATGCCGAACATCAGGAGTAAAAAGCGACATTTTACGGATTGACATATTGACGTACCGCGAAATGGGAGCCACTTGAAAGTTTGTGTTGTCATTTGAGTGCGAAATTTTGTGATTTCTGTTTCGAATTTTTTGTGCGCGAACTAATCATGGAACTCACTAGGTATTGGTGTGTTGGCCTATTTCTTCTATTCAGACTGGTTTCGGTGAGTAGTGTTCTTTCTTTACTTTTATTTTTAACTTTTATTCATTGTGGAATGGCATCACGCATCTGGTGACTTAGGAATTGCTTTAACGTAGTTTTATCACATGGTGGAGACATGACATGGTGTTTAATGTCGCTCATTTTTATGTATGGTAACGCAATATATTTCACTTTTTCGCCGCTGGAAAGGCCGCAAAAAATAAATATATAGTCTACCGAAACACTTGAAGGAAAGTAAGATGATGCGTGCTCTGATTTTGTTTTTCATTTCATACATGCATCAAAATCAAAACCGGAGAGAAGCATACATTTCTTAAATTGATTTTTACATAATAGTTTGTAAGAAGTCAAATGTAATATTTCAAATCAAACATGTGATCTTACCTTAAATATCTGAGTTCATAATATATAAATAACATGTGAT
>JAPMOR010023574.1:245479-272669 GCA_026543865.1 Argiope aurantia
ATCTTACCTTAAATATCTGAGTTCATAATATATAAATAACATGTGATTATACCTTAAATATTTGACTTTATAATATATAGATGAATAAAAATGTAATGGGCATTTGCAATTTTACATATCATAAACGGGTTGATTATAATCATCAAGCACGTTATGTGTTACTTTTTGATTAACAACAATAAAAAAATTCATTGCTTAAAAAGTATGAATGCTTCATTAATTTTGAAGTCTAACTTTTTTGATTTTGTTAATAAATAAATAACAATCATAAAATAAATAAATACGGAACTACATATTTCAAAACAGACCAATTGGCATTACCTAATCTGAATAAGTATTACAAAACTTTTAATTCTTGAAAAAAAATCATTGACAAATAGCTTTTATTTCTATCTGTTTCAAATATATATTCCTCAATTTCAACTGTCTTTAAGAGACAAAGTTAAATTACTAATAGGTAAAATTATTGATGTTTTCGAATTGTAATATAGGTAGCTATTTTAAATTACAACTTTGATGAAATCGCTCAAATTAATTTGGCTTTTATCTTCCCATTCATGTGTCGAAATTATAATTCAGCAAATAAAAATAATCGTTTTTATATGAAGGTGCCATTAATAATTTAAATGAAAAAGGTGAATACAGATTAACACATACATATTAATTCTGGTTTACGATAAACCCCAAGGCCTTTTTTAATACATATTCAGGAGCTTTTCATATTTTTTTAAAAATATGACTAAAATAAGTTTTATAAAGTTGTTATTACTTCATTTTTCTAAGATACACTGCGTTTTGTACTCTGTCATTATTTTCTAGTTGCTGTTTTTTTTAAAGCAAGCTTCTTTGAAAAAATTTTTAAACTTATCAGGGACAAATTTTATAAAGAAATACATTTGTAATGAATTTATTTTCAAATTTTGCACTGACAGTTTTCTCTCTTCTTATCTAGATGGTATAAAAAACTTTTCTAAATTATTCTGCATTTAATCTTATTAGGAAATTCTTATTCTAATATTTTTTATTCTGCCTAATTCTTGATTATTCGAAATTTCACAAAAAAAAAAATCATTACACTTGCATTTCCTTTTTTTTATATTCAATTATTATGGATTTTTTTTGTATTCTATAAATAAATATTGAAGAATATTCATCTAACGTGCTTCATTCTTTTACATTTTGTTCTTTATGATAAAAATGATGGAATATCTTACAAACAGTACTTCTTGCGAAGTTCATTGTTAATATTCTCCATTTTTTAATTTTTTCCAAATTTCCCCTAATTATCTCCCATGAATGATTAATTAAAAAGATTTTAAATATGTTTAAACTTTAGGTGCTGTTTAATAACTATAAATTAACTAGTTAAAAAGTGATCATAAGGTTTTAGCTATTTTTCATTATATTTACTATGATGAAAAAGTGTTACAGTAAATGAATTGCCATAATTTCATCATAAAACTACATTCAAATGAAGTTTTCCAGAAATTTCTTTTTATTCATACATTGAAGCAAAATTAGCTTCTAACTTCATTTCAGTTACTGTATTCTTTATCTTCAGACGATTAAATAAATAATCTTTTGAATTTTCTTCAGACGAATCATTTTCAAATCGAATTGTGGAATACAAACTATGAAAAGTATAAAACAGCAGCTGTATTTTTGTTTGCACTAGCTTAGCTTCATTTAAGACATTGACCTATCTCACTTGAATAGAAAAGCTAAACAAAATGAGCCGGCATATAAAAACACGACCTACTACAACTCTTTCTTAAATGTGTGGGAAAAGTTCCCTTCTTAGTTGACCTAAAACTCACACAGTCGACCCCACATTAAAAGCTTGAACTTTTTCTACAAATTCTTTTTTTCCCAACCTTTTTTTTTTTTCCTTCTTTTTTTTCCGCCTTCTAATCAATACCCTTTTTAACACTGAAAACATAGTGGAATTCTTTAACGGAAGGACAATGCTGTTTCCAAGGTATATGCAGGACCTTATTTATGTAAGAAAAGTGCTTCAGATTTTTCGAACCATTCATAAATTAGCACAGCTATAACAATGATCATTAGATATCCAAGGAAGTTTGAAAGAATTTTTTTGGTTATTTTATTATGATGGTTATCAAAGAGATTTTATTTGAAACATTATATATAAAAACAAATATAATACAATGTTGGTTCAAATGAAACATATTTAAATTTAATGAAATTTAATAAAATTTCATTAAACGACTAATGAAACCTTTTAGTTTTTTTTTTGCATTAATCAAAATTTATTTTTAATTTTTAGCAATATATTATAGATATCCAGTATACTTTTACAATTCATCGAAACTTAAGCACTAAGAAAACTCATTTTCCAAGTACTAAAATTAGTAAATGACATTTTTTTTTGTCTGTGTGTGTGAAATCTTAGTTACCAAAGTTTGCAAGAGATTTGATCTGTTATAACAGGTTTCATCTTATGCTATATCAAAAAAATATTAAACTGACTGGTGATTTGGAAATTTGAATTAGTACCGAAAACATCATTCATAAATTTTCAAAAAATAATTCCGAAATGGATAAAGGATTTATTTTGAGCAGGATAAGGAATTCATTCGATAATTTAAAATTTCTTTGCTAAATCAATTGACAAATCTTGAAATTTCTTATTTATTTTTGTTAAGTCACATTTTATTTTAAAATTGCTATTTAAATTAGCGGGATGTTTGATTATAGATTATTCACAAATTTTTGTATATTTAAAATCTTTGATATTTAGATAACTTTAGATGAATTAATTATCGTTTACAGTATTTGAAATTGATTTATTATCTCACACAAATGTATCGTTTTCGATGTTTAACCCATAAATGCAAACAAAGCTTAATATCCCAAATTTAGAATAAATATGTTATGAAACATAAACATTTAAATACAAAAATAATTTATTCATCTGGAATTTATTTCTATTTCAAGTTTGCGTCATTTAAAAATGCATTAATTCTTTTAATTATTGAAAACATCAAAGGTCGCATTATTCTCAGAATTGTATACTGTGAAATGAACACAATATATGTATATTATTATTCAATAAAATGTATATTATTATTATTTTTGTGAAAATTCAAATAATTGGACTGCTTTCTCTTCATTAAAGAGCTACAAAGGCATCTGAAATTTACGAATGCATATGTGCGTGCGACTTACGTATATGACGCAATAATACCTTCCACAATTTATGCGACTTCTACCTATTGTTTTCTGTGCGATTTTTATTCCATACGGAAATCTTATTAGTCATATGTAGCATAAGAAAAATGCAGTTTCATGCAACGAAATTGCCAAACGATATTTTTATTGCAAAACCGTTGTTGCCATATTTTTTTAGATTGAAATTTAAAATAAAAACGATTGCGCAGAAAAAGTAGGGAATAGTTTATCATTATAATTTTTGCATTGTCATGAATTTTAACTGACATCATCTTAAAAAATAGTCTTCTTTTTTTATTAAATATTTAATAGCAGTCATTATGAATTTATTTATTATTATAATAATATCAGTGTTTTGATTCTTTCCGCATTGTAAGAGTCTATTTATAACTCTAATAATATTAGTGTTTTGATTCCACACTTTTTCAGAAATGGCATTTCATCAATTTTATTGTCATTTAATATTTTATTCTTTTTCACGTCCACCCGAATACTTCCGTATTTTTGTTATGTGTAGTAATGTTTTGTTATGTGTAATAATGTTATTAATGTAGATAAAACATATTCAGCAAATGATTAAAAAATAAAAGAAAAAGTTATTTGAATTTTGAAATTGCAGTTCTTGCTTTGTTTAAATCTCTTAATCGAACGGCAGTGAAAAATCTATTTAAAAATATTTTTGAAAGAGATTGTTTTCATATGCCGGCTGTATTTTGAAATAATATCTGATATACAAAATTGTAGACAATTTTAAGTATCAGTTTCTTGTTTCGCTTTGAACTTCTTTAGATTTTGATTTGTTTTCTTTGTACTTTATGAATACAGAAATGTAAATTATTATTCTTGTTTCAAAAGATAATGAAATGTCATAGTAAAAGGCAGTTTAACGTTTTTTTAATAATTAGACTATATATTTTTTGTTTCTATTTCGAAGTTATTCGAGCTTAGCTATTAACTGATAATCATATTTAGGTTTTGAGAGTTATTTTTATTGGAATTATTTAATAATGCATCTAAAAGCCTAGCGATAACAAATAAAAAAGAAGCCAATTTGCTTTTGCATTACTTTTATTTATATATTTCAAGTATTTTAATTTATTTTTGTTCCATAGAAACCTAAAAATGACCTTAAGGATTGTAAAATTCCATTACATGAATTTCTAACAAATAAAAAAGGGTGTTTAATAACTATACATCATTTGATTCTTGCATTAATTATAATTTTTATTATATTTGCATTCAAAATTTCGTTTTCGCTTTCC
This sequence comes from Argiope aurantia, assembly GCA_026543865.1. Lineage (NCBI taxonomy): Eukaryota > Metazoa > Arthropoda > Arachnida > Araneae > Araneidae > Argiope > Argiope aurantia. Next base: position 249,934 of record JAPMOR010023574.1, read on the forward strand.
TCTATAAGCACTATAACCGAAAATCTCTTGTATCTTGCGTATTAATGTAGTCTGCAACTTCAAAAGGTGTGATAAAAAATATCCATAAATCTTCATTCAAGTCAGTTCGTGAACTATGGTATAATTTATCGTCACGATCTAAAGTTCTGATTTATGTGTCTTGATTGTTATAAGTTACGATATATGTTTTATTCATGTAAGGACGTTACGCCTACATATAATGTGTAAGAAAAGCTTCCGGAACATTTTTTTTAGTATTCGCTAAAGGTTTTTAATCTATAATGTTTAAGAACATTATAAAAACTCAACTGAGGAAATGGAGAAATGTAGATCATTATCGGCATCTTCATCTTAAAAGAGGGTTAAATCAGGATACCATTGCTTTAATCATAATGGAATCGGAAAACTTAAGTTTAAAAAATAATGTAGTCGGAATTATTGAAATAATGAAGCAAAGAGTTGTAATTATTATAAAAACATTAAAAATTAAATAAACAGATAACAAAGTGAAAATGTTGTTAGTAAATATGATTAAAATGTATATTATTAAGAAAATTCATGTCAGTATTTATATAGAAAATGCTTAAAAATTTCTTTTATTATTGTGAAAACAGCAGAAATAAAAAGGGAATTATAAAGATCTTTCAGTTTTATACTCCATTAGTGTGCATAGCATGGAAAAAACTTTAGCTTGATATATAAAGCTTACTTATTAACAGTTTGTTTGAAAAATTCGTTCACATGTAAAAGTTTTGAAATTTCTGACAAAAATGTATAAATATATTTAATTACTGTTTTTATTTTTACTTACATTTATTTATAGAAATATGTTAGATGAACATGAATGTAGTTTCTATTGTGTTGTGAAATATGAAAACATTGTTAAAGGGAAGATAATAATTCTCCGAAATTTTCGTTAATAATATGAAGAAGAGATTTATTTGTGTATTTTATAGTATTGTTTTTTTAATTTTTCATATACAAAGTATATAAATAGAAAGTATTGTATTCAAAGTCAAGAATTTCCGAAATAAAGCTGTCTTTAAAGTCAATTCGTCAATGATCTCGATCTCGAGATTTTGCCGAACTTCCACATTGCAAATCTCTATTAATCTGATCGATTGTTCAAATAAGCACGGTAATTACAAAAGTAAAGAGCTAGATAAATAAAATTTGACCCATGGGTTTAAAATTTAAAATGTTGATTCATATCAATTTTGAATTAACCCAACAAATGGCAGATCGTCTTTGGGTCTGTACATTCGTATATGTAAATAAAATGGAATGATCTTCTTTTAATGTTTATTGCTTGACATGAATTAATGAAATTAAATGTTGCATCAGTTTTGGTGCAAAAGAGGGAAACTTTTCTATTTAAATTGTGAATATATTAAAAACATTTGATTGTATACAACTGATTGGACTTAGTTTTTGCATAAAAAATATAAAAAATCTGTATTTTTAATACTATACTTATTGACTTAAGCATTATAAATTATTACATTATTATTTAAAATAATTTTCCAATTTGAAATAAATATCTACTTCTAAGCGATTTAAAAATTGATTACTAAAATAGACAGGTTTGAAAAGTATAAAGTCGTCAAAATCTTGATATAAAAATTTTAAAAATTATAGTTTTCCCCTAAAATATTACATACAAGAAATTTTTAAAATTTTTTTTGATTTATTATCTGAACATTTAATATTACTTTAGATCGATGTCCTAGATGATACAAAAGTATATTTCAGTAAAATTACACAATCGAGATTTACAGCTCATAAACAATCACCATCAGCACGAAACCGATTTAAATGAAAAACTTTAAAGCTGACCGAATTAGTGAAACTAGAATTAAAACACAGAGCGTATACTATCTCTTGCACAAGATAAATTCGCCTGTAGATTAATTACACTCTAGTTAATAAGAGTTGCGTGATAGCTTGAAATTCACATTCTTGGATAAGAAATCCAGTTTTGGCAAAAGGAAATCAATAATACAGAAGGTTTTTTTTTTTTTTTGTGAAACGCCTATTAATTTACTGATTGACCGAAATAACTAATTTAGTCATTAATTAGGAATGTCTCGTTCAGGACAGAATGACGATTTCACAATCCAATGCAGACCTTGCAGATTGTAGTGTTTGATATGTTAGTTTCAAAAACGAAAAAAAGTACAATAAATGCGATTCCTTCAATATAGCAGTAAGGATATGGTATTTATTTTCTTATTTTAAAATAAATATTATTTTGAAATTTGAAAAACTATTATTGTTTCTTTAATCAAAAAAATTTCTGTCAATCAAGATAAATGTAAAATTATGCTACAAGAATTGTACTTTAATTCATAAGTTAATTGATGAAGAAAATGGCGTAATTGGAATGCAATAGGCCCACATTTAAAAGGGCGCAAATGATCTAAAATCTTAATGTATATTCTTTATAACTCGTTAAGCCAAATATGACGATTTGGCAAAAACATCATATTATGATAAGATAATTATTTACCATCGTAACTCCGTTGGATGACGACATAGTTCACGTGACATATATTTAATGCGCTGACTCCAATCATTTTAGCATCTAGCATTTGAGGAATAAAGAGTGACATTAGATAGTGTTTTCACTGATATATATATCACGTGATCCTGAAGTCACACGAATACACTCCATTGCTGTAAACCGATATTTGGTTTTCTGACAGATTTTGAATAGTATTGCAGATGGTTTCAATTTTGTAATTGAATTTTTGAGTATTGTTTTAAAATAAATATATAATCCGATTTATAATTTTGATTTATAATTATATAGTGCAAGTTATACCCACATCTTAATAATTTTAAATATCAGTTTTAAAATCGGAACAATCAAAAAGAAATTGAAAAGTGCTTGATCTTTCTGTGGTTGTAGCCTTATTATCAATTTTGTAAGTTTTTTTTTTTTTTTACTTTCTTGTAAGTATATAAAAAGAAAGCATTGTAATAGTAAAAAAAATTGACTATTCGAAATTTTAGCGAATCTCCCCGATTCAGACCTCTCTTTGTCCGAAATAAATATACCGTATTTTGCTGTCTTTCAGCCGCCTGTTTTATATGAGTATCTTAACTCTAAAACAGTTAAGGCTAGATGTGACAGTTAAGGCTAGATAGAAATTTGTTATGTGACCCTTTTACTAAATTTTGAAAAAAATACATTGACTGTAAGTCTGACCTGCTCTCTGTAGGAGAAGAGATGAACACCATAGTTACGAAATGTAAACAGCTATTTGGGTAAAATTTGGTATAACAGTTTACGATCTAAAATGTAAATAGATGCAAAGTTTGAACAAAATCCCTCATGAAGTTGATCGTCTGTCGGTTTGTACTTCCACAAGCATGTTAACGCTTAACTTTAAAACGTAATGACTTAATATATGAATCCTGAAATGAGATTTTTGGCATTATAGTTCTTTGCCATATTTTGGTTTTAATCAACTGAGAAAGGGCCAAAATATGCATTCGACTTTCCGATATTTTTTCTTGACTGCATTTCAGCTTTTAAGCCAAAAAAGTGCACTTTAATAGTTCTTTTGTGGTTGTTATTTGAAAGTGACATACAGTTAATACAGCACATTTATTAGAGAGTATGCGAGAAGGTTTACAGGAGACCACTATTAATAGTTTGTAAATACTTTAATATGCTGTCATTAAATTTCCGCTGTATAAATTTTATATTTTTACGAGTTTATTCGTTGAATAGAGTTTCCGGCTCAATTTTTTTACTTTTCATGCATTTACATAATGTTTTTGGAATTTATCGGCTACACAGTTTTTTTTTTTTTTTTTTTTTGCTGCAAAATGAATTCATTTTTATGGCAAAGAAAAAAAATCATTTCACTAAAAGCAATACTATAAGTTGATAAATGTTATTTACAATACTGATTTAATTCAGCACATTTATTAGGTTAGGAAATTTTATTTAAAATTAGAAGTTATATCGCATTATGATAAGAGGTGCAACCTGTCAAAAAATGAAATATTAGTCTGGTAAAATCTTTGATCTTACTTGAACTTGGCACTCACAACTGACTGACCAACCGTGCCCTTTCTTTTTTATTCATTCGTTTCACTTCATTTATAAGTATGAAAATGTATTGACTTGTTAAGAGTAAACTAACATTTTCTGGGGTTTTTTTTGGGGGGGGGGACATAAAAACAATGGCGAATTAATAGTGGCGAGGCCCCTCTTTTAAAAGCTGGTCAATATAGTTTCATATTTCAAATTGTTTTTGACTGTTAAAGATTTATTGAAATTAAATATAATTTTAATAATTTAACGAAAATGTATTATTTTATTTATTTTTTAAATGCATATCTTGTAAAAAAGACTAATATTCTTGAGATATTTACTATAATTGTTAGTCAGTTAAAACATGTGCCTAGATAGGCTTTATTCTCTAAACAATAAATTAGATCTGATTACCAAAGATTAACTAACGAAAGTTGAGGAAGAATATCTCATACATATTTGCAGTGTACTTAAGATATAAATATTGTCTGTAATATAAAAATAAAATTTAACATTGATTTTTGAACTTAATTTGGGAAATTAAAAATTATTTAAAAAAATTGAAAGCTCGTTATTTTTTTTTCATAAAACTTTCTCATAATTCACGAAAAAAATATCCCAAAATTTATTAAAAGATTCTTGTGGTTATAATAATAAACAATCTTAATATAGTTACAGTCATATAAAAAAGTTAAAATTAACAGTGGAATATGAATTCAAATCAAAGCAGAATATTAAATACCTGCAATTGGAAACATCTATTTCAGATTCTTTCCTTACATAAGGATAGATGATTAACAATAGTAACAATGAACTAATATTTTTACTAATTGCCTAATTAGAGTAGTTATATTTAATGCACGAATTGTAACGTGAGATACACAATGTGTTTTTAGATTATTAGTTAATAAAGAATTTCAAGGCAATTAATATTATTATATTAACTATATTAATATTTTGCTTATCATTATAATCATAGCAGTCTTTTAATAAAACTTGGGATATTTTTTAATCTAAAATAACTTCATAATAATAAGAGCTATTGTAGATCAAAGCTAGTAAATGAATGTATAAGTGATTTCATAAATTCATCTTAGGTTCAATAGTTTCCTGTCAAACCTTACTTTGGAAATAAAAAAAATTAATTTACTTATGCTGTACTATATCAACTAATAAAAGAAAATGGCTTAATGTAATGTTTGAAATGTATACTATATTATTAAAGATATAATCAAATTAGATGTTTGTGGTATTTTGGTAAACCCATGAAGTTTACTGTTGAAAATTGTTATTTATATGCAATGTAGTATCGAAAATCAATTTAATTAGGATTTTGTACTGCCTATATTATTAATTTATTGGAATTTCAGAAATATAATCAAAGACTTCAAAGCAAAAACTAACCATTAAAATAGTTAACAATCATTATTGTTTGAAAAAAATAATTGAAAAAAGCATGGTTTGAAAATAAAAATTGGATGAATTACGCATTACACATTTATTACGAAAATATGTTTGTTTTTTTTTTGTTTACACGAAAAATTCTCAAGATTATATAAATCTTTTCTTTTCAAAAAAGGTTTTTGACTTAGTTGAAAAATTTAAAATTTTATTGAAAAGAAGATAAAGGGAATTCAACAAAAATTATTAGATTGAAGGAGATGTTGAGTACAGGTCCAAAAGTAAATGTCTCAAATTATTATAAAAAAATGGTAAATTCAAATATTGAGGATTGCATCATAATTTAAAAACATTATTTAAATTAAATTAAATATTCTTAAAAATGCAAAAATTTCGAATATGGTATCTATATTGAAATAAAGTTTGGTAAATAAATATCCTTTCATTTCTTCAGATTCTACCGTTGCTCCTTGTCATTTTTTTCTATTCGAAATTTATTACATTTCTTCAAAAAAAATTAAGAAAATAATAAATGATTGCATATAAATTTGTCATAATTTGAAAATTCAATTTTTTAAAATAAAGAAATAATTTATTTGAAAATGTGTCATTTTTAAACGCTGACTATTTTAGAAATTGGGATAAATTCTTCCTAAATCGACATATTAGTGGAATGTTGTATCTGCAAGATTTTATCAAGGCCGGTCGTAGGCCGCTTGATCTCAATTCTGGGCCCGCGCTTTTATGGGTTTTCCCACATCCGTTTAGCTAAAACTCGTTTTTAAGCCTAAAAGAATAATAAATAAAATTGTTTTAGAAGAATCCATTAAAAGTATAAATTTTAAATTTAAAAATAGTTAAGTTTTATTTTTAAGAACTGATTTTAAAATAATTTACAATAAAATTTAAAGTTTTGATTTGAATGATGAAAAAAAATGATTTAAGAAGGCAATTTTCTATTAAATATTATGGATTCTGAGAAAAGAACTCGTTTTGTTGATTTATATATTATTGCAATATCATGCGAGTAAATTATAATTATTTGGCACGAAAAGTATTTTTATGACATTCTAATGAAGTAATTGTGTTATGTAAAATTCCAAATTAAACTGGTTAGAACAGTAATTTGCTTTTTTTTTCTATTTTCAAAAATTTTAAGTTTTTATGCTATTGAAATTTTCTAGTCTGATGCTTTTAAATTTTAATGTTGTTGAAATTTCCGTATATAATAAATAACAAAATCTTGTTTGTCAAAAACAAAACATACAAAAATTTTATATGATAGCTGGATTTACTATTGTCAGCTGTTGTTTCGGAACAGTATGCAACAACCATTTATCATATGACTAATCTAAGAGCAGATGTTGTTTGCTTGTAAAAATGATTTGTCGCAATAAAATGTTTTGGCAAATTTGACTAATAAAATTTAAATATAACAGTGATGATTTGGTTTATGGTTGTTTACACAATCATTTCTGAAAATAGAAGAGTTGAATTTTGTAGTGTACAAGTATTAAAAAAGCCACATTTAAAATATTTATAATTTCCGAATTCCCTTCATTTTCTGTCAATATAGAAATAAAATATTCGTATAAATTGTCAAAAACAAAGAATATTCATGCATTTATACGATTGTATTGACATTTAATTGTTTATTTCTTATCATATTTTCAATAATGATGATGGCTGAATTATATTTATATTAGAATTCATATTTCACCATAAAAATAGACATATGTATATAATCCTATAAAAAATAAACATACGTAAATTAAATAACTTATTTTGAAAGTAGGCGTATAAATATTTTCTTAAAATTTCTTTACGAACAATTTTAAAATTGAACAAATATTGCTTCATATTTTCTTTCAGAACAATTCTCAATAAATAGATTTTCAACAAGAAAAATATCAATAGGATCTAAAATAAAAACATTCCATCTGAATTTTCCAGAAACTAATTACCTAATATTTCCTACCGGTCTGCATTTATATCCTATCAAAACAAATAACATTTTCCATTTTTTTAAAATAGCCCCTAAGTATAATTCAAGATTTAAAGAATGCGATGAAAGACTCCAAACGTTAAATACTTCTTTTTTTTGCCTATAAATTGAGAACATATTCGTTCAGAATATAGAATAGACAGTAATATGAGTACATAAAAATGAAATGTGATGAAGTAAACACTGTATGTTATTTTTATGCGTTTAATATAATATTTGAAGATATGTCTCTCTAAACGAACAGTTATTCTGTGAGCAGTATCTCACAGAATAGCTGACGAAAGTTTAGTAGAAAATATCATGCACATTGACGGAGGACATGGAAAAATAATATATATTATCTGCAGTATACTTTAGGAGTAAAGGTATAAAAATATTATTTGTTTCATTGTAGTTGGATTTTCTCCATCCAAAATGTTTATGAAAATTCAATTCAAAACTAATAATTAAAAGCGGATTTATAGAAACAACAAAAAAATGCAAAGTGTAGAACAAAATTTTAAAAAAATGTCGAAAGAAAATATAAGCAATAGCAATAATCTTTATTTGATCTGTGAAGGAAGAATATAATGAATCAGCATATGTCATAAATTTGTTATTTATACATGCTTAGTTTAATTTACTCATTAAATTAGTCAATTTAAGCATAAAAAAAATGTATATTTCTGTTACTAGACGCCAGAACAAAAGTTCGAATTTCGTATCCGATAATCGTGCAGACCAAAAAAGTTAGTCATTATTAACTCCTCCCTGGGTTACAGGTGGCAGTGGACAATTATATACCGATATTTTATTTGGGAAGACACTTATGAACTCGCTAAATTTTAAAATAAATTAATGTACCAGGATGAAAATAATTTATTGAGCCATTTCTTAACTGAATAATTAGCAAAATATTTATTGTAACTTACTAATTTAGTAGCTTTTTGTCCAAAATTATCCATTTGTAAATCTAGGATACAACAGTCTCAAGCTCCTATCTGAATAAAACGCAGTTCGGAATTATTCATCAGTTTCCTGTGTTCTCATAATGATGGAGATGTATAACAACACTAAAAAAAGAGAAATACTGTCTATGATATCATGTAACTTGTTCTGCCATGCAAATAAAACAAAACTTTCACCAAGACTACCAGAAAATTGCTCCTAAAACAGATGCTATTTACTTTAATTTCACTTTATTTCATGTGAACTCGTTCACAAATATTTCGTGGGAATTGATTTACTGATAAACCATTTTCAGATTAACGAAGATAACCACATGTAACATTTGTGAACTAATTGAACTGTTACATGAACTTATAATCATATGTTCTCTCATATTTGACTATATAGTTTTTCATAATAAATCATTCTTTTCTACCCTTTTAATTTATGCCTATGTTGTACATAAATTTAATTTAATTTACATTTTAATATGGTAAAATTCACAATCACAAATGGTATTAGTATCATTGAAATTTCTTGCAGTTATGTAGCAATTTTACTTTCAAGTTATATTTCTACTTTTATTACCTTTTACCAATACTTTTTACTTTATTATCTTTAAATCCAATTCAATTAACTCATTAATTCACGTGCCTATTTAATTTTGGAATCCATTGTATATTATATTGAAAGAAGCAAGTTTTCAGATAAAGCGTAATTACATATGGCATGTAAATAGAGACAAACTCTATCGAAATTTACATAAAGATTGCTCTTTTTAAAATAAAGCTTAGATTTAATGACTTGTAATTTCAAACTCAAATATCTAATTTTAGTAATCGGACATACAAAATTTACTCATTTTGTCTTAAAAACTGATATAGTTACAGATGTCTGATGACATTAAAAAATATCTCACATGACCTTGCACTAGAATCATTTATATGCAAGGATAAATCTGTCATCAAAAAAACCTCTAACTATCAATTCCGGAAGCGTTACAAAAATTTAAAGAGAAACAATACAAAAACGCCAAGCGTTAAGATATTTAAATGTATTTTTTTGCGCCAACAAATTCCTCTTGCTTTCTAAATGCCTAAAAGGAAGAAGAAGCCAAGTAAAAAAAAAAAGCGCCAAGATTAAGCTGGTAGGAAGAAGATCCTTTCTCCAATGGGGCATTGAACACAACAGAAACTGTCATTTCATTTTAACTGTTTAGCCGAGGTGAGTAAACTTGAGCATTCGATGACCCCCCTGAGCTTTAAAGTGAGGAAACGTCGACCGGAACTACGGCTCTTTTAAATTAAGATCAACTCCCTTTTACCCGAAGCAGGAAGATTTCCACTCCTTAATCGCGTGCATTTTTCTGATTCAGTGATCCTCTCCCACAAAAGGTGCTCTTCAACAGGCACCACTTGGAGAATCTTGGCAAATAGATACTTCTGACTGGCAGCGCTTTCTTTCCATTAGGAATATTTACTTAAGACACCCGAACTGGCAGTTAAGAATCGTCGTGTGAAAATTGCTTATGATAGCATGTTATGCCGATTATGAGTTAAGTTTTGGAGTGGGGGAAAAGTGATTATACGCTTTCGTTCCATTTTTTCTTTCTCAACTTAGTTCACCATTTTGTCTTTTTGTCAAGTAGATTATTCCGTATTTTTATAGAGAGGATTATTAGGATTGGTGTTTTTAATTGTAGTTATTAGAAAAATTTGGTGGAAAAAAATGGAAGTGAAAGATTTTTTTTTCATCGATGATTTTTGTAGATATTATTCTTATTCAAACATCCTATTCAGTTGTTGGCAACATTCAAGAGAAATGTTAACCCTAGAATGAAGGACTTTTTATTATTTTTTACAAAAGAAATATATGTGCTTTGAATAGCTACATATAAAATTTTAAAAAAAAATTCTTAATTTTTTTGTGAATTTTTTTAAAAAATATTAAAAATGCACCAAATGGCTACATTATGAAATAAACTATATCCCGGTGCCGCAAATCACATTATAATAATTCTACAATAAAAGTCCCATTTTATCAGTATATTTTTTACAATGCAAAAAAGAAAAAAATAATTTGATAGTATTTTTAATGGTAGAACTATTTATACAACAGCCATCTTGATATTTTTCCAAGTAAGATTTGCAATTCCAGTATCGCTGTTGCCATATAACGTTTTTTTTAATACAAATGTTTATCAAAAAGCATTTGAAAAAGAATTTCGAAACACTGATTATTGTTCTTTTGAACAGTCATATGAAGCTTATAAATGGAAATATAAACTTATAGCCAAATGGCTACACGATGTACTGTTGGGTTAAAAATTCTTAAACGAATTATTGGAATATTTTTTCACAGTTAGGGGATAAGAATTCTGTCTTTTGATAAAGAAAGTTTAGAGTTTAGGTCTATTCATAGATATTTTAAAATAACTTATTCTGGCAAAAAAAGATAAAAGCTTTATCGTCTGCGAGTCTTGCAGATATTTTTCTCTTTAAATATATTTCTCAGTGTTTTTAATCGCGAATGTTTTCTGAATGATTTATAAAAGAAAATATTTAGCATGAATAAAAGAATCTTTCTTATATGTATGCTAATTTACGCAGGTGTAAAATAGCCGAATTTCGCCAAGTTACGACTAATATATAGCGTCATTTTCTTGAAGTCGATTCTTTTTTCAAATATGCATGTATTACATACCGGATTCTGGATATATTTGTTTAAGGATGAATGTTTGTTCGGCTGTAAATTATTTAATGCTTTAGAAAATGTTCTGATCATGGTGAAAGTTGATCTAGAACCGCAATCGACAATATTTATATTAATTTTCAGTATGTGTAAAAAACACCCGAGAATTTTTAACTCCGTTGCCAATCGGATGGATTAAAGTTTTTCAAAATTATTTCATTTCCGGCTTTATATAGCTACGATGAGCGTAGAGCATGCGTGGAATTTTTCTGGATTTATTTCGAAAATAAATAAAACAAAATAATTAATTAAATCAATCCCCATAGTACGGAACATGCAACGTAAATCCATTAAAGTCCTCTATTCCCCTATAAAAAATCAAAATATTATTTCTTTATTAATAATTCGATCATAACAATTAAATAAATAATTATATCAAATTTCATGATATTAGAGCTTTATGCGCTCGTCTAAACTAGTGTCACTGAATTTTAATATTTTCCTTAAACTTACAAATTATAATTGCTTTTCCAAATTATGATGTGGAGATGCTCGTGACTACTTTGTCACACCGCGGAACTCCGAAACATCATGACGTTGCCGTTGTTATGATTGGTCCATAATCTTTTTTTAATAAAAAATTCCTTTGTTTTTCTAACCATCATTGATATTCAAACTATTGGTAATTAACTAATTGTTTTAATTCGTTTGAAGGATGACTGAAAGATTATCTTGTATTATTTAATAGTTCCAGAAAAGACGCCTTTCATCAACAAGGTCCCATCATTTTTGCATAAATATGACTAACTGTTTTTCCAACGAATTCCCATATTCAAATTAGTGATAGGATTGTCATACGAAAGTTTGCTTAGGATTACAGCTTATGTCAATCATAAGTATATTTCGCATTAAGTGATTATACGTTTCCATTTTCCCAGATTATTTCACCAATTGAATACTAATATTACCTCTTTTAGAAAAAGATTATGCTGATTATTCTTTTAATTATAATGCTTATAAGTAATATGATGGCAAATTGATATATACTTTTAGAGTTCTGTGGAAGTCTTATCATTATAAATATATTTTGTAGTATTTTCTAATTTTAGAATTTCTGTATTACCCTAAGAGGGTGTTAATAGAAACATTGTTTTCCTACTGCTCATTCATTTTATTAAAAATTCTCTATTCTAGAATTTTGTGGAATTGAAGCTTAGTCATACTATACCAAATTAAAGTTTCATTTAATTCGAACAAAGTAATAGTATTTAATAAATGCACAGGTAATTTTTTTTGTTGATATTTTGAAAATATCTTTAATGAAATATTTTACATTGACAGGTTATATGCTATTTAATTATTCCAAAAAATATTGGTTTTTCAGAATTATAGCAAAATCGTCTTAGCAAGAAGAGTGACAAGAGTTTTTATTGCTGAATTTCCTTTTTTTTGTCAAAAAATTATCTACTATTACTTGTTAAGTCGATTATAAGTTTCTTTTTCATTTCTTGTATATTAAGTACTCAAAGAGAAGATATTGTAAGATACAAACAATGTATCTCAAAATTTTGATGAATCTAAATATTTTATATACTCCTGAGAGCTCAACAAACACATTTTTGAGATAAAGTCTGTCGATCTATGAATACGACAGCTCATAAAGTTCAATGAACTGCTGAGTTACAAGAGGCATGGAATTTGACAAGTTGCCTTTTCACAAATTTGCAGATTTTTATCAAATTTGCGAAGAAATCTGGATATGGAAAAACTGCCCATCCGTTCATGCTAAGATAACTAAAAAATATAAATAGTTTGAGGCATTTTAACGTAAATTATTCATCATTTGAAATTTATTTATTTAATTTATAGATTTATCATTTAATTTATAGGTTTATCTTTAACATATAGATTATCATTAACTTATTATTTTACTTATATATTTACTTATAAATTGCTGATATTTACAAAATTTTGAACAAATGATTCAAAGGTTTGACCATCTGTCTGTAAGTTTGAAAGTATGTGTAAGCGATAATTCTTTCGTAAAAAAAAATTCTTTAATCCCACAAAATTTCAATCTTTTATTCAAAAGATAAACAATTAAATCCTGGAAAATGGTTCACAGTATTACATTAATCGAATCTGCATTAAGTTGTCGTTCATTTTTAACTCAAAGATGTAATCTTCTTTAATAATTATCCAAATCTGATTAACAAATTATCCTTTTTTCATTTAACAAAAAAATCCGTTAATGCCGCATTAACTTGAAAAGGCCCGGCCTTGGCTATTTTTTTTGTACACCATCCGCAGAATTGCCACACAGAATTCAATTTTTTACATCCGTTTTCACAGAAATGCGATCGAAAAGAAAAAAAAATTTAAAAAAGGAGACAGAGAAAACGATGAAAAAAAGTGTCGCTTAATCCCTTTGATATTCTGCGGTTTCCTTTAAAGTAGGAAAAGAAACAGCGAAAACGAAAAAAAGAGTTTGGGGAGAAAAAAAAAAGCAAAAAGAAAAGAAGCCGACAACGACCGTTTCGCTTCGATAGTCTTGCCTCAGTTTCCGGTTCCGGTTGGTCCCTCATGTGCGTATTTTCGTTCTTTTGTTTTCTTTTGTGAGTAAAAAAGAGAAAAATTATAATAAAAAAAACGGGACTGCTTTTGGATTTTTGGACTAAGATTTGGATTTTGACAGATTATGTTAAAACTTCATTTTACGAATGTTCTCTTCGATGGGTGTTAACATTCACCGGAATGGTGACTACGTGAATGTTGACATTTACCAGAGAATATCGACATTTGTCATATATCAGTCTTTCATATGCATTAACTAAGCATAACTAAGAAAAAACGACTCCTATTTATGCTGTAGGATAGTGGTTCACAAACTTATTTGATTCGAGAGATTACCGATTTTCGACGATTCTACCTCGCTAAGGGGTGAAACGCGGAAAGGTGAGCACATTTCCGGAATTTTTCTTCATTTTGGGACCCTAATTTCCACTCACTAAGATACTTTTTCGTTTAATACCCCCACACATACATACGGTTATGTGAACACTGTGCTGTTTTAACTGAAAATCGAGTACTGATTTCTTATATGGCTAGTTCAAGGGGCAAAAAGGCATTCAGGATTGACACTTTTATATATCATTAAATACGTAGTTATGTACCATTGTTAATCTCTTGCCACAGTTTCTGGTTGATAGAGGATATCAAAGATAGAATGATGAAATGGCGATAGAAATATAGATGATATAGATTCCTCAAGATAATATCAAAAAAATTCAATAATAAAGTTTGAAAAATAGTGTTTCAATATAAAAAATTATTATTGTTTTGTAAAAAAAGCGAATTACCAAATTTTAAGAACAGAAATCATTCATTTATTCATCATAATTTAATGTTTAGGCTCCTTACTATGAATAAAAATTGCTCTAAAGTATTTCATTGTGAATTAGTACTTTTTTCGTCAATATTAAAAGTTATCAGCAATTTTTACGTCTCCTAAATCCGCAAATAATCCGATTTCTTCTTACTGCTAAATATAAACATCTCCTCCTTTCATCTCTCTTCTCGCCCCTATTTTGACTAAATAGACGCATCCTGACGCATGCGCAAAAGCGCGGATGGTTTTTGAATTCGAGAACGAACAGTATTACCGCAATTTTCTTAATACACACGGTAAAATACTTTTTATATTTAATGAATCACCTGCTTTTGATCGAATTATATTAATAATATTTTCAACTATGTCATTTATATTAGATGTAATTCAGGAAGAGATAATGGAAGATCACAGATTTCGAGTTGGATTTATTTATAGCAAATAATATTTTAATTGATTCCGGGTTCTGTTTAGATAATTACTTTTTATGATTAATATCAGGCCTATTTATTTGTTATGATCTTCCATCCCGGCACCCGCATAGCAAAACCCTAATTTCTCAGATTGATTGGATTGAGCATTCCTATGAGCATTGTTTTGCATGGTTTTTCCTTCTATTTGATCGATGCGATTTATTTTCTAAAAAAAAAAGTAGAGTGTCGATTACCAAAGCAGATTATTTAATAGATGGTAATCGCTTTATATCTAAAACAAAAAGATTGATTTCCTTTGTTCTATTGGTTTAGATTTCTTCCTATTCCAGTTAAATGTTTTGGTAAAATATTTCTTTGCTCTTCTCACTAAAGTACCGACTTCTTTATAGAGTGATTGTATTGATAAAAAATTTATCTTGAAAAGAGAGAATATGATGGATGAATGACTTGTTTATATAAATTCGATTTTAGGGGCAATTTTATTTTTAATGCTGGTTGATTTATAGTTGAATATAACTTTAAATGAATAAATAATTACTTTGTACTTTGCTTAATTTCTGTCATTTTTTATAAATGGGAATTTACTGAATTAATTTATTTTGGACGGTTCCTTGCATTAATGTATTCCGGTATCTACTCATAGTTAATTTATTCTGTTAATTAATTTTTTCTAAGAATTTGTATTATTATTCTTTATACAAGCCATCTTTGGTGGCCAGTTGAATGGTCGGAAATATAGATTAATTATATTTATAATCGTATTATACTAAATAAATCCTTTAGGATAACTTGATGTGTATGATTTCAACTACAAAATATTTTTTGGCACGAAATTTTGACAGGTGTAATATTAAAGCCCTGCTACTTTAATATCCTTACACCTATTCTGTTTATTTCTTACATACCTATTCAAATTGAGTCCCATGACGTCATAATGATGTTAAAAATTGAAACTTCTAGACACTCTATTTCAAACTCCATGGTGTCTTTTCTGGCAATATTAATTTGTTAACTTACTCCTCATTTAAACTGCTCAGAAAATAAGTAGAATCCTTCTTTCTTAGTTTTTAACAATGAAAAAAAAATCACGCGATTGTATTTTTGACGACGTGGTGAAAATGATTTGAATTTCAACAATAAAATCTAGTGTTGTCTATTTTGCAAAAATAAATAAATAGTCTGAAAGAATTCTGAAAATGGTACAATATAAAATAATGGTATAATAATAATATATAATAAAAGAGCAAAAATAAATAACTATTCTGAGAAAAATTTGCATGGTAAAAACGTAATTTTTTTAAATTTTAAAATCGGTTTTGTAAAATATGTTTTAAAAAATTCTAAAATTTGATTTCATTTTTAATTAATTCAATTGTTAAAAATATCTAAGAATTATACATTTCTACTGTATAAAGTAGATTTGTATCTAATTTGACAACTGTGTGTCAAATGCTCTGGCCTTCAATGAGTGGGCAACACACACACACATTATTAGTAGAGATTATCTAAAAATGATTGTTAAAATTATTGTCACAAGTATCAAAATTTAATGTTGTGCGAACCGCGATTCGAAAAGGTTGAGCATGCTTTTACATTATTTCCAAACAAATATACTGATTGTATTAACTACATTCATTTTATACAATGTATAAATCCTGACACACCTTTATACCGATTGAACGTTAATCTCGCCTGTTCTTGACCACCGTGTTTTAAAATAAAAATTGCTCAAACATTCTTTTATACAATTGCTTCCTTCAACAATGTTCTATTCAATAGAAGAGAGTGTGTGTGGAAAAAAACCTTTTTCAGAACCCTGGGATAAAGCTTGTGACCTTTTCCATTCAGGTGGGAGTACTTGAAACTCAATTTTTATCCACTTCTTGAAGAAAAGTATGTCAGTTTCCTTATCGTCTGCAGGGTTCTTGCAGTGGAATGGGGACTTCCACCTGAAAGCAGAACGAAGGTCAAGCAAAATGTGCTTTTTACTTATTCCTTTGAATCATAATATTAAATATTTAATAGCTTGGCTTTGAGTAATTTTTAACGTTTTATTATGCTGTACCAACTGGTCGTCGATGTTGATGGACCATTGTACAGTTTATGCCTTTGTCAGTGGAATTTTCCCATGGATGTGGTTTTAATTACTTTCGTTGTTGTTGCTTTCAGTGATTTATTTAATGGAATTATTTATTGTATGGGAAGAAGATTGTGATTTCTAGAAATTCTATTAAGAGTCTTCCCCAAACGTTCTCGCATATTCTCTTAATAAAAGTTTTATCCCAAAGAACACCTTGCAAGACAATAGAAACGAAATATTAACTTTTGGTAATGAATTTAACATTTTTATTGAATTTGTTGTGAAATCCTTAGAGAGTTATTTGGCAATTAATCCCTTGAATGTCGTAAATAGTATTCAAAATTTGAATTTGTGTTTTAGACGCGTTCTTCCCAACCGAATAAAACAAAAATTTGACTCAGCACTACACCTGCACTCACAAAATCCAACCCCAAATTTCATATATTTAAGTCATTGCGTCTTTGAATTATCATGTTTACATACTTCCGAAAGTACAGACCGACAGACAGCCAATCCTTTGAAGGATTTGGCTTAAAATTTGACACTTGTCTAGACTATAGATGTTAATTCTGCGGATAGAATTTTATTTATCTAGCTCTCTTCGTTTTGTAGTTGTGTTAAATTATATTCGAACTGCCGGACAGACAGACTTTCTCCGGGCGAATTTTGCACAAAATGTGATAGAAATCTACAAATTTTTTCTAAAGATCTTAGCAAATTTCATCTGTATAGCTCAAAGCGTTTTTGAGATGATTTTGTCGCCAATAGACGGATGGACATTTTCCAAAAATGTGTCTTTCGAAATCGGGGAGGACTAAAACGTGAAGATTCGTGAAAATCTCAAGTTCGATTTTTTTTCACGATTATTGTACTTTCTCTTTACTACATATACGGGAAAGTAAAAAGTAGTTTAAGGTTTGAATTGAGTGATTTATGGATCAGTATTTTTGCTTTATTCATTTTAAAAAAATTACCAAAACTGTCTGGTCGCCAATGGGATTCCAATTCTAATTCTTTGCAACTGGAAATGCAGAAAATTTTGGAGGTCTAAATGAAATCATTATAGAGATCTGATTTGTTGGGGAATTTTTCCCATAATTGCGGTTTTAACCACTTAACTGTTTTATTTTCTTTATTATCTAATAAGACGACACCTTCTATTTTGGGAATATTTTCTTATTGTGATTCAAATGAAAATCTATTGAATACTTGACTTATCTATGTATTCGAAATAATTTTTATATTATATTATAATCGTTATGAATGGTTTATTTTTTGCTTGCAACTATCAAAATTCGATAAATCGATGCACGTATGGCACACGGGCAAACCAGTTAAGGGTTAATTACTTTATTTGATGTTGTTTCAGTATCAATGGTATCATTTATTGAATGCGAAGAAGCTTGTGAAATTCTAGTAAGAGTTTGACAAAAAAATCATTTCACTAAAAAGGTATTTTGTAGTATTTGAATTCAGTGATTTATAAGGGAATATTTTTGCTCTATTTATTTAAACGAATTCGAGTTTTTGATCACCAGTGCTATTCCAGGTGTAATCGTTTGCAACTGGAAATATTGGAAATTTTGGAGCTTTAAATAAAGTCATTACACAGATCTGATTTGTTGTGGAATTTTCCCCATCATTATGATTTTAATTAATTTCCTTATTGGAAAAAGAATTTTAATAGAATTTTCAAAATTTTTTCCTATCAATGTTTTTGGCGGGAAACTGATTTCACTCGAAATTTCGCTCATGAATCTGTAAAAAGAACTTTGTGTTTCTGTTTTTGGAAACGATAATGAAAGAAAATTGGAATTTTCACTAATTTTTGCTATTTCAAATATAATCTTTTGTCATTGCAGGTTTCTAAAATTTATGCTATGATGACATCTGCAGGATTTTCAAGTCTTTTCTTTTAATGTTATGGCCAGAAAATTATTTTTTACATTTAATTTCATATTTTCATTTGCAGCGTTAGATATTTACCAAAGAATACAGGTCTTTTTTCTGAAATGGCTTCTATAAAAAAATTTAAGTCTATATTGTCTTCTGACGATATATAAACCTGTTTTTATATAAAACCTGATATAAAAAAAGAGTTTCTTATTGCATTTTTGCCCCAATTTGAATCTAAATAATATGTCGTCATACGTTTTAACAACAAATGGACAAAAAGATTTGATAATGAATATAATAAAGAATTCGACATTTCTCGTATGAGACCCGAAATCAATTTGAATTGATGCCAGAATCGGAAGCCATATTGATCTGCCGATGTTTAAATTGCAGAATTATTAAATTATATGCCTATTCATAAAAAATAAATTAACAATAATAAAAAAAATAAGGAATTGAATCAAATTTGCTTCAGTTATATGAATCTAAAAATCTCAGCTTTAGCTATTAAATGGATGTTAGAATTTAAAAGAAGTTTTTGGGGCTCACGTTAATTCTATCAAAGTCAGTACTACCAATGAGAACATAATAGTGTGATGGAATGAAAATCATTATGATCTGTGCAATGGAAGCAAGAGTGCGTATGTTTTCGGGATCATTTCTTTAATAATCATATTTCATACAAAAAAAAAAACACAAACAGACAACAGAAAGACAAGACAAGATATTGACGCGCGCACCTTAACAAAACAGTATATCATCTCTTTATGATTAGAATCGCCATGCACTATGGGATGCGTACCTAATCAGGCATCGCCATCTATTATCCAAAACAGAAGATATAGTAATGCAACTGCTACAATAGTAATTAATCATCAGTGTTTATCTAAAAGAACTGTAAAGCTAAAAAAGTATCTTATATTTATTTATTTATTACGTAACATCAACTCTTTTTAATCAGTTAACTGCTTAAATTTTTCATAGAATTCATAGTCCATTAAGTACTTAATATGCATTATTATTTCTGCTCTTGTCTCTGGCATTTCTTGATGCCAAAGTCATTTCTTAGAAAGTACATTACAGTCATAGCTATCCTGTACATCCGGGTTAAATGGTTCAGAATGGCCACTTAACCACTGATGCTTTATAAAGCTCATGGCGGCAAATTCGTTCCAGCCTCGTGTGCGTTCCTAGCGTCTTGCTAACCCTAACCGAGAAGAACGATAATTCCAAAAAACAAATTTTAAAAAACTAGTTGCAAGGCTCTCAGCTGTAGTACACCTCCCATTTTAAAAACAATTTCGAGATAATTGATGACATGAGACTGAGGCAAGGTTACAGACGACTTTTTTTTTTAACGTTCGAATTTTTCGATGGCGAGAAAAAAAAATCGTTTTGTCTGTAGGTCTAACACAAGGAAATTAATGTCGTCATTGAGATCTCAATTCGCTGTTTTCTAAGGCATGACGACCCTTTCTGTGTTTGCTGTAATTTCGATCTCGTTTGGCGTTGCCATCTGTTGATTGATGAAACTGCGTTCTATGATCATAGATTCGCCGACAAAATTAAATTTAAAAAAAAAAGGTTCGTGTTTTTTTTGATGCTACGATTTCTTTTTGTTTTATTTGTTGTATTCGTGCAGTCGGCCACTGTTCCTTATTCAGAAGAAGAATAACTTTTTGCGCATTTTTAGTCTTATTTTTAACGACTTTTTAATGGGTCTACTTTTTTTTAGATATATTTCTAGTGAACTAGTTATTTTTTTTTCATGCAGATTTTGTCTGCATCATTGTTATACAGCGCTATTATTTTGAAATTTTTATTTGAGAAAAAATTAAATAGTGTCTTTGAAAAATAAAAATATGTTACGTAATACATTTGTAGTTGTTTCAAATTTTTAAGGCATTTTCTCTGCCAGCTGTTTCTTTCATTTGTTTAAAAGAAAAAAACGATACAGAATAAATATATATCAATTATAAGCATTTTAAAAACTATCAGATAAATTTTTGCATTTTATTTAAGAATGAGATATTTTCATAAATAATTTATATGAAATCATTTACTTCCAAACGATTTTTAAAAAAGAATTATGATATAATATATTCTGCACGAATTGAAGAGATTTTTTTTTTTTTTTTTTTTTTTTTTACTATTGAAAAGTAATAACAAAATTGTAAACCAAATTCTTTTTATCAGCAATATTTCAAAATTTTATAATCATTAAAAAATAATTTTTACTGTAAATTACTTTTTTCTTCTTCATAAAATCAAATTCTTTCAAACTTCTGCTTCTAAGTTTCTAAAATTATTTTCTGAAAACTCAGGTTTAAGTGAAAATAACGTGTTTTCTTGTAACTCAATAACTTCTCAAGTGACACAAGGTCAAGGAATTTTCATTCATAATGGTGATTTTTTTTCTGTGAAAAATTTCTCTTGAATCTATAATATGACTTTTAAGCAACCTAAACAAGAAATTCAGGTCAAAGAAGTATCTGTATGACCTTTTCCTTAGAAAATAAATTTCACAGACTGGTCTTCAGAAACGCCTTTGACTTTTCTAAATTTAAATTTTGGTTAGGTGAGTATGTCATGAATTTAATGATGCCAAAACTTTAATTTTTAGTACTTAAGTAACGATTATGGTAAGCGTTTTCTTTTTAATCAGGACTTTTTTTTAACGTTTGGAATTAAATACAAAAGGAAAAAGAATAGTTTTATTTTTATTGTGAGTAGGTGTTTGGAGGATGAGATAAATGAATTTCGTAGTTATCGATATTATATAGATAATAATGTAGTAAATGTATTCAAATATAATTTATTATATAGATGATTTAAGAACAAAATGAGATTTTTCATATTCTTTTTCAAAAATAAATAACAAAGTTTGTAATTAAAAAATTAACAAAAATGAATTATTAAAAATTAGAGTTTTATATTTTAATTTAGAATGTTTTATACACATTATATTAAAGATTAATTATTTGCTTCATTTTTAGGACATTAATGACTTATCATGATAAGCCACCTTTTGAGAGTAAATTTATTTTTTACAGTAATACAAAAAGATATTCGATAAAATCGCTTTTTTTAACTAAACAAAAATCGTTAAATAATAAAGTAAAAAAAATGGAATAAGAAATTATGTGTGCATATTTACAATAAATTCTTAAACAATATGAGATTCTTCTCAAAATACATTTTGTTGATTCGATAGCTTTTATCTTCTTTTGAAATCAAAGATATTCTGTGATTATTATTTAACAAAAATCACTCTTTGAAAAATTAATTAACAATATGTTAACAATATTTCAATGCGTAAGACACATCATACAGTTAAATGCATGGAATTAATTATTGATTAAACAATATATCTCTACATCATTTAAAGGGATTATAATTTATATTTGATGAACTCATATTTTTAAGATCTGAATTTTTTTAAATGTAATTTCTTTGTATTTAAGCGGGTCTTTAATTTTTTTTCTTGAATTTTTACATTTTTAGAATATATATATGAAACCATGGGTTTTAAATAACATCAGTTGAAGAAAATGCTTATTATTACCTGTACATCTAAAAGATGAGCTGTACTTTTCAAATACTACAGTTTATATAGTATTCGAAATTAAATTTTCCCATTTAAAAATATATCGTTTTTTTTAATGTATAAAGATAATTCTTATTTGCGATTGAAAACTTTTAAAGAGCATTTTAGTATTAACAATTTTGTGATAATCAAATGTTTTCTGTATTTATTTTTAATATCATAAAATTTCTCACGAGAAATCAAAACTTTTCTCTGCTGTGCTTTGAATAGGGTTACTTTAATTTAACCATCCCGTACATATTCAAAGCCTTTTTTTTTC
>JAPMOR010023574.1:272679-291456 GCA_026543865.1 Argiope aurantia
TAGAAAATCGAAGACGAAACACTGTTGTTTTCTTTCAGGACATTACATGATACAAAATAGAAGACGAAACATTCTTGTTTTCGTCCATTTGACTTTGTTTAAGAAACGAGTGCTCTTTCTGAAGTTCTCCCACAGACTTCTGTTTCACTTCCGCTAAAATGTCCATTTCGCATGGTGAGATTTTCTTATCTTGGATCTAAAAAGAGGAAGTAAGGGTCTTCGTCTTATTGTTCCAACTACTGATAATCAATATTGGCTTCGCAGCATTTTCTTTTCTTCTTATCTCTTATACGACTACTACAAGACACTAAAACAGATTTCATCTAGTAATATTTGCATTCAACTCAGGTACAATACGATGTGGGAAATATTTGCAAAATTGTTTTTAATATACTGCTAACTTAAGAAGTATATCTTTTAAATATATCTAGAATAAGAAATTGAAACTCTTACTTGCTGCCTACTTACTACCTAATGAGCGAAAGTAATTTATTTTCCCATATTTTTACACAATAGCAGTTTTGTATTAAGCTTCATTATATACTAAAGTGCAAATGATTTTTTTTTCTTTGGAAATGGTATTCATTATTTCGAAACAAGAAATCTCGAACATAGGATAGTTTAAAACGTCAAGATCATAAAAGTTTCGAAGTTAAGCTTATTTATTTCAGAAATTCATTTTAAACTTTTTTAACCTTAAATATTCTGCTATTTTTTATTGGTTTCAATTATCAATCATCCGTGATGTGTTATCCGACTTGAACAATATGTGTTTGATTATAAATTTATCGAATTACTAGCCATCTTTGGCGACCAGCCGGTTCACCAATCTTAATGCACTTTCAAATTTTCAATTAAATATTTTATGTAACTTGTCTTTTAACAGTGTCTTTATCACAATGCTTTAAGCCTCAAATTTTGCTAGTCATTTAATTCAGGCATAATATTATAAATGCCTTAAGCCTTAATGTACTAAATATCTCTGTAATTTTAAGTCAAAATATGAATACTAAGAGCAGAGTCGTTCAGCATTTAAATCTTGTGTACTACAGAAAAAATTTCATAATTCATGTAATATTACAAGAATTATTCAACAAAAATCTCTCGGATCCATCACAAAATTCAGTTTTTAGTTTTACTTTCAAATGGATTGAATTGGTGGGAATTATAATATTTTATTTTTTTCGGTGTATTAATATACTTCAAAATATATGAAGTCTAAATTTTATACAGTCCTTCGATCTTAAGGAATCATTCTGCGAAATATTCTTGACATTTCAACTTTTAAATAAATAAGTGAACGATTCTATCTTTTGCTATAAAATCTGATCGATTCCTGAAGTTTTGAATAGAATGGCTTAGAACAATGAGCATTTTCATAATCTTAGGCCAATCAGTCTTGAGAAACCCTGGGTATCAACTTTGAAACGTCGATGAAGTGCTCTATAATCGCTCGTTTTTATAGAATAGTGATATTTAAATTTTCATAGATCAGAGACCGTAGAAAACTTTGTCTTGCATTTATTTTTTAGGAAATATTATATTTCTAATTTATTTCATTTCATACAGACTCGTGTTAAAAATTGCACTTTTCTATGTTTGCAATAATATTTCACTTATTTTTAAATTTAAACTTTTGTCAATGTGATCACCACTCGTTGATAAAAACAAATTTTTTCCCATGCATGCATGGAATAAAGGAATCTAATTTATAGGTTAATATATTGGTGTCATTAAAATGATAAGCTTTTGAACTTTAACTTGACATAAAAAATCATTTTTGCGATAATATTTTCGGAAGTTATCTCGAAAAAACGCAGAAATTTCATTTCATTTTTAATTAATTAAAATTCTAATTAAAACTTCAGAAAGATCGCTCCAAAGTGCCCATTTCTAACTTCTAAGGTATACATTTGCCAAATTTGGTAGCTGTAGATCGAACGGAGTCAACATAGACACATTCATCTTTATTATAATTATAGATTTAGATATAAATATAGATTATTTATTTTCTTTAATATCAACACCAAATTTACGAATTAAACTTTTTAGGTTCAATTATTTGCACATTAAAGTTTCAACGATTTGATTTAAAATACCTTTTTCAGATGAATGTTCACTTCAGTTGCTTTATCTGAAATTGTCTGTTATGCGTCCAAAACATTCAAAATATGTGTGTGTATATTATTTTTAATATGCGAAGAGAGGGGAAAATAAAAGAAAATTGTAAAGCATGAAAAAAATAAGAAAAATGTACAAATTTAACATTGGATGAGAGGAAATAATTTCATGATAATGGTCCATTTCTTATTAGCTTCGACTGTCAGATCAAAGTGGATAGCATGTACGTAATAAACTATGTGTGCTTTAAATAAAACTGAATTAATTATATAGCTGTTTTAAGCGCCACAGAAAACTTTTCTTTGCATTCAATTCTTTTTTAAAAAATATAACTCTTCAGATTTATTCCATTTCATATAGACACGTTCTGAAAGTTAAACTTTTTGTTTAATTTGTAGCAATATTTAACTTATTTTTTAATTTCAGCTTGTGTCAATTTGATGGCAACACGTTGATAAAAGCTTGTTTTCTACAATGCACGCGTAATGAGCTTGTGCAGCTTAAATTTTATTTTTATATTGTGCAAAATAAATGATGAAAAATACTATTAATGTAATATCGTAAAAGAGCATAGAATACTTTATCTTGTATTTTTTTAAAGAAAATATTATTTTTCTTATTTATTTCATTTCATATCATATCGACACGTGCCGAAAATTACACTTTTCTACATTTAATTTTCAATAACAAATTATTTTCTAATTTGAGCTTTTGTAAATGTGGTGGCAACTCGTTGATAAAAGCTAATTTTTTTTTCCAAATGTGCTCTTGCAGATTAAGTTTTATTTTTATTTTGAACTAAATAAATTGTTAAAAAATATGCTAAAATTATATTTTTAAAAATTCATTAAAAATAGAAATTTAATTTATAGACTAAAACATTAGTATCATTAAAAGGATAATTTTTTGAACTTCAATAGGATGTAAAAATCAATTTTGTGCAGTAATATTTTCGGAAGTTAAAGCGAAAAAACGTCGAAATTTCGCTTAATTTTAAATTAATTAAAATTGAAAATTTTAAAAACTCGCTCCTAGATGCACATTTCCGACCTCCAAAGTATACCAAATTTGGTGGCTCTAGGGCAAACAGTCTGGCCTGTAGAGCGCCAACTCACACACACACACACACATTGAGCTTTATTATAAGTATAGATTAATCAAATATTATATATGTGATTTAAAGGATTAGTTCAAATCTAAAATTATAAAAAAATAATTTAAAGTTGTTTAATTTTGAAGACATTTTTATTTCTTTTCAATAGTAGTAAGAAATACAATAGAATATTTTTGAGTTACATAGTCCAACATAACTAATTTTTTATTGGAAAAATTAGTATGACAATTTTTTCACCTATAAAGTTTAATTAAAATAAAATTTTAAATTCTTTAATTTGACGAAAAAACTATTTGCAAAATTTCACTTTTCTCAAAATAAGTTAAAGTAAATTGTTAAAGTAAATAATTTGTAAATATTTCTCTAGATATGATTGAGGCTTAAAAAACATCTTATTACATTTTTTTAATGAAAAATAAAACTATTTTTACACTGAATTATTTGTTTTTATTTGGCAATCCTTAAACCTTCAAATAAATAGAACAAATCTATAAAAATTCTTCGATATACGAAAAGAAAAGTGTTATTGTTTATTGTAGTGTTTACATCGTAGAGTTAGTAACCTTGTACTTCTCTCCTTTTTAACAAAAGATGTTCCTCTTTGCTTGAAATATTCTTTATAGAACCCAATCAGGTTTTTTTGGAGTACATAAAAAAAGAACTTCATGGTCTCATTAACCATTGGGCATTAAAAACTGTAAGTGCAAGTTCAATCGCAGCAAACGATTCCAAAGATGGTCAATCACCACCGAGCAAAATTGGGCCATTGAACTTCTTAACCTTATGTTGCCAGTTCACGAATTGGTATTATAGGAAATGCAAACGATTAAAAAGAACAACGAAGTGGAGGTCGGTTGTTTCATTTTGTTCTGTGTTAATAGATTTCTTTTTATATATATACATTTTAGTTTTCATACACCAAAGAGATTAACTTTGATGTTTGATTTGAAGGCAATGTTTTTTTATGATAGAAAGTGTTTTGACATTACCATTTTGTTGTATGAGGAATCAAGAGTATGATTAATGATTGAATTGAATAAATACTATAGCATGAATTCAGTAGCTATCGAAAACGTGCTGTTTTATGGGAAAATGAATTTGAAAATGATTTACTCTTATGGTTGTGTTTCGAATTTTTTTGTTATGGAATTATTTATTTTGTATAGAATTCATTACGCCTGACAATACATAGCAATCTATAAATGCTCTAAAATGTTTTATATTTTAGTTCAAAAAATGTTTCACTTAATTTATTCATAATGAGAAAGTTAAAGATGTTTATTTTACTAATAAAATTACGTTACCTTAAATTTAAATTTAGATAATACCTTAATCTTAAATAATTCATTGTGTTTAGTAAAATATCTGTAGATTTTTAAATAAAAATTTAATGAACAAAATAATTTATTTTACTTGAAATCGCATAACAGTATATGTCTGAAATATAGATTATTTCAATTGCGTCTTTATATTTATTTAAAGTTTAAACATTTTTATTTTAGCATTAAATATTCCATTTTAATATAAATTGAAAATTCCATTTTATCATATATAATTAAAAGAAAATCGAACCTTTAGTCGGTAAAACATTGTTGCGTGGTAATGTTTTAGGTTTAATTCGTTTATTTTTATTTTTATATTTACATTTAAATACATAACAACATTAGAATACCGATAAAAAGTGAATTAAAAATAGTGGCAGTGTATAAGCATAGTTACTAAAACAATGAAAAGTATTGCCGTAAATTTTATGTAAAATATTTATAAAAATGTGTGCAAATTAAAGGAAAAAATTTTGAAAGAAGGAAAAAAATGCTATAACAGAAATGCTTATTATTTTTTTAAATTTTAAAATAGTATATTATTTACCAACGGATTCTGAAACCCTCCGCGCTTTTGCGCGTGCGTTAGGATATGTTTAATTTGGCAAAATCGGGGTAAGAGGAAAGAAAAAGAAGAGATATTTACATTTAACAATAACGTAAATTCTGGAAATGTCGCACATCTTTCCTTTTGTCACCCCTTAGTGAGATAGAACCGTCTAAAAATGGACGTCTCAGAATACAAAAACGAATAATAACAATAAACTTATTGTGAAAATTCTGGAGGAATTTTTATTTGAAAATCTAACAAAGTTTTGAAAAAAATCCCTTTTTTTTCTAGAAAAGTTATTTTTTTCGAGAAGTTCCAATATTCCATAGCTTTCAGAATTAGTTCAGAACAGTTTTAATATCTTAAACGTGACATCATGAAATTTACAGTACTACTCAAGTGTATAAACATTTTGAAGTTAAAAGAGACAGTCGTGATTGCTGCTAATATGTACGCGTATTGATAATTAAATATATATGAATTATTGAATACAGTCAATAATCTATTTAGGTTAAAAAATATAATTATCATAATGTTTTTAACAAATTATTTCTGTTAACTCCATTATGAATAATTAGCTATGCATGGAATTTACTTATTCAGTAATTAGATTATTAAAAACTGTTAATAAAAATTATTCACTGCCGAAAAATATTTTAATAAACGATTTAAAATCAAAAGTTTAAATGAACAATAAAATCTCAATTTCTTAATTTATTGCTGAATAACGAGTGAGTGCAACTTATTTCCTGATAAATAAATGCAATGCTAAAATGAGCAGGGCACATTCATATAATCTTCTTTCTTTTTTTGTATTTTAATTATTTCTGTTTTATGTATTTCTTTTCTTTTCTTTTTTTCATCCTACTACAAGTTAAATATTGCTACAAATTTTATGATATATTTTTAAGTGTAATAAAGCTGCATTTCAATAATTCTTCTCCAGAAATAACAAAGTTCGGTGACTAAAAAAAAATCGTTCGGTTAACATATTCCTTTAACGCATATCGAAATGATCTTGATTATTAAAATTTTAAAGAATTGTTATTTTTTGGATCCTTATTTTTGCAAATTCATTCTTTATCAGAATTCTTAAAGTTTTTGGTTCTCTGACGGCAAAAATACTGGCACCTCTGATACCATATGATATACTGTCTCGGAAAGAATGAATATATGAAGATTTCATTTCTGTGTCTCTCCTAAATGAACAGTACATCAAACAATTCAAAATAAAATGAACAACTTATTAATAATAAAATATTAGTGTCATTTAAAGATTATATATATTTTCTACAAATTTATCACTGCATTTTAAACCAATTAATTGATAGCCATTAGTCCATTTGTTTGGATTATAAACTAGTTCAATAGGCGTGGGATGCTGGATAACTGCATTAATCAAAGCTGACAGTGCAGTATATCATGTTCCATTTTTGATATCTCATTGATAGTTTTATAGGTAATGAGGGTATATGAAAGGATAACTGTTAGCTGTTTTTCAATTAAACATTCAAAGTTATTGACATTAAAAAAATCTGATACAATATGAAAAAATAAAGTTTATAAAGACTTATTAATGT
The DNA here is from genome assembly GCA_026543865.1 of Argiope aurantia. Lineage (NCBI taxonomy): Eukaryota > Metazoa > Arthropoda > Arachnida > Araneae > Araneidae > Argiope > Argiope aurantia. Next base: position 279,367 of record JAPMOR010023574.1, read on the forward strand.
TGTAAAACTTTTAAATTTAATTATCTTATGCTTTGTAGTCTTTAATTCATTATTTTTAATTATAAATATTACAAAATTATGTGGGCAAACTTTTTCTCAAACCAGCTACAAAAAAAACTGGTATTCGAATTTAATTAAATTAACTATTATTAAGTTTAGAAACCATTAAAATAGTTTGTTATCATCGAGAATAAATAAATGGGCAACATTTCAAATTTCTAGCATATCGAAAAGCGAGTTAAAAAAAAGTATTAATTATGAAGTTTCATGTTTACAAGCATAAATCAAGTTAAAATTTTTAAAAAATTATTTGACGACAGCTACATAATATAAAATACAATATAATAATTTCGAGCATGGAGATACAGTTCAGCCTTCAGTTTATTTATTCAAGAAATGTCCATTGTACGATTAAATATGTTTAAAACACTTTCAAGCTCCAAGAACAACCATTTTAGATTTTAAAAAATCAATTAAAAAAAATTCTTGGTTTTTGTTTAGCAGCCGATTTAACACACATTATTTGTGAAAACTCTTAGTTGGAATGCTCTAGCAGAAAGTAAAAGTAAATACACCGCGAAAAGAAAGCTAATATAACTACTTAAAAACTTTAAATATTCCAGATTACGTAATAATAATTAAAGTAATTATATGAAAATATAATCCTAATCTAGATATCTAATAGCGTATTAATAAGTATAGATTTACAAACATAGATAGAATATAGGTTTAAATACATAATAATCCTGTCTGTAATTAACAAAAAAGATAAAAGAATTTAAAAATTACACAATTGCCCCCAAAAAATCCGAATTTTAACTACACATAATTTAATGGAAATATGAAACATAGAAATAAAAACTAACGAATGATACAGCCCAAACGATTATTTAACAAATATGATTGGAATAAAAATTAAATATAAATGAATAATATCCAAAATATGAGGTTCCAGTTAGTCAAATTTTGTATTGTATACAAATTTATATATTGTAAATTATATTCTGATGTTATATTTACAAATTTGAATGAATTTATTCTTTTTACTGTTATTCAGAAAAATTGAGGATTCAAAGTATTTATTTCTAATCCTAATTAAAATAAAAAGTTTTATGAATACATATATATGTCCCTGATTTCCTTTTAAACAATTAGGCTTACTTAAACCAAATTTTATATACTTATTTTAAAAGACATGAGAAATAATACAATCAACTGATCAAAGTACTAAAATTAATTAAATATTTAATTAATTAGAAATTAACAAAAATGCCTTTTTTACACTTCGAAGTATTCTGGTAATATTTTTTTAAATTTCTCATATTTTAATACGGTTTTTGTCTATGCTTTTATGGATATGAATGTAATGATTTAACCAAGCTTAACACTAAGCTTAATTTTGTCCTTCAAAGTGAAACTTTCCTTATATTTCCGTACTATTACAACTATTAATTACTTATGATGAAAATTAGCTATTGGCGACTTTTAAAAACCGCCTGATTCAGTTGATATTATAATTTTAACTAAAAGCAGACAATGAAGATTTCATACGATAAAAGGATTTTGTATATTGTAAGATTTTATACAAAGGAAGTTTTTATGTTAAAAAATAATATATTTGAAACGATTTAAATCCCAATCAAGGCCAAAAATATTAACTTCAGACTGATAATACAGTCACATACGATACATTATTTGATAGAGAAAAGCTCAAAGTCTTAATTTATGCATTTGCATAATCTCAGTAAAAATGTTGTTGTTTGGTTTTTAATAATAAATTAGTGACGTCTCAGAAAGGACATTTTTAGTGCTGCGGCGTGCAGAGAGGGAATCCATTGTTGTAACGTAGCACATTTCGTTTTTCTACAAAGAACCGCCTCGTCGTAAACAAATTTACAGCTGAGACTAGAAATTTGTATATGATATTTATAAATGCAAAGTGAAATGTACTGGACAATTTTTCGCTCGTCAAATGAAAATTTTGAGTGTATTGTTCGTTTCAGTATCCCGAGACGAGTATCCCGAGATTCTATCTCACTCAGGAGTGAAACGCTGAAGAATGTACGCGGAATATACTTTACTATTAAATATAAACGTCTTCTACTTTCATCTATATTTTGTCGAATTGAACTCATGTGCAAAAGCAAGAAGGGCTTTTGAATCCGTTGGCGAACAATATCCGCAGTGCTTTTGGATATAGTCTTTGGAAATGTAGTCTCTCCTAGATAACACAACATGTTGAACAATATTGTTTGATATTATATTATTCTATATTAAACGATATTATACAATATTGTACAATATTTGTGTACTACTTTGGTATATGTGAAGGTATATAAAAGGTAGCTTGTACTGTTCATATCAAGATACGAGACTAGCACTTGATGACGATTATAATTAACTAAAGACTGGCATGCAGAAAGATAAATGGTTATTACTTCGCGAGTAATATGAGTTCACTCTATTAGTAAAAGTAAACATTTCTTCCTTTCATCTTTTATCTCTGTCCTTTTTTGACGAAATAGACACCTCCTGGCACATGTACAAAAGAGCGGACAGTTTCCGAATCCGAGAGTGAACAGTATATATCTCTTATTCTTTTTACTTTTCAAGGTCTACGAGTTCGAATTTTACAGTATGGAGTTCAGTAGCCATTCTAAGTGCGGCCAAAAAATGGTGTTCTGGTCCTATTTCCGTCGCTTAAACAATGAAATTCATCATGAATATATAAAATTAAATTTTCCTCTATCTAATGGTATGTAGAATTTGTCCATATCTATTGTTGTTTAACAGAAATTAATATTTTAAATCTGCTCCTTCCTTTTGAACACTGTATTTTAGTATTATTTTTACTTTTTCCTGTAAAGAGTGTCCCAAAATTAACGCAAAATTTGAATTTGTCACCATTCGTGTAGTAAAATATTGGCAACCTTTTTCAAAAACCATTTGACATCTGATAGTTTAGGGTTAGCAAAATGGGCAGTTACACTGTAAAACAAGTTCACTGTTGAACAATATTTAAAAAATTATGAAAGTCTGGCGGCTACGGTTCAAAAATTTAGAATTGGCCTTCTAGATCGTGTAATTTAACACCATTGGATTTCTTTTAATGGGGTTATTTGAAGTCAAATGTCTATGCCAACAAACCTATGAGCATGCTTGCATTGAAGGAGGAAATTCAACTCTGTATCAACGGAATTCAACTAATTCAACTACATTTATGCAAAGTGGTCATGGAAAACTTCGACAAAAGCGTGCATATGTGCGAGCAAAGCCCTGATGGCCATTTGCCCTACGTATTATTCCATACCTAACCCTATCTTGTGTACTTTACAATTATAATAAAATTATAACAGTTTAAAGGGAAAAAACTTTGTTTTTTATTTAATTCAAATTTTGCTTTAACTCTATTTTTACTAACCCTACACTACTAGCTGTCAAATGTTTTTTTTAAAAATAAAGTTGCCAACACTTTACTGCACAAATGGTGGTAAATTCAAATTTGGCGTTAATTTTGGGATACACTTTAATTTAGCAATGCGATCTACGAGACCCCTTACTTCATTTTGTAAGAGGTTTTCTGTCTTACCTTTGAAAATTATAATAAAATACACCTTTAAAAGTAATAATAAAATAAACCTACATTTATATTTGTATTCTTCTTACAATAATTATATATTTTGTAGTTCCACACCAGATCCGCTAGTCTTACAAATTGTTGATCTCAAGATATAAGTTATGTCATCCATCAGACAATTGTCAAAAACTGAAATGTTACCCACCCTGGAGATGACCGATTAGCATCACTGGAACCGTGAAAACAAAATTTTTCTGATGCCCAGTAAGTCACTGCAGCATCGTGGCATTGAAGAATCCTCCTTTCATATAAAATGTACAACACTTATTTAAAAAGGTTCACTCTGTTATCAGAAAAGATAAAAAAAAAAAGAAATCGTGGTATGCATCTTAAATTTGTGCGTTGATAGCAACACCTGGGCAAAAACAATCCTGCCGCCTTCTTCTATACTCAAAAGATCTTTTTTTGGCATTCATCAGTGCCTTTATGCAACTTATTATTTCCGTCGTTGCTGGTTTCTGCCCTTTTCCAACTGTATGCTGCCGATGCGTTTCGCCACACCTTGTTATTTATTATTTTCTTTTTAAAAAAGATTTCGCCTACGCGGTAACTGTGACCGCTTTCTTCAATGTTATGTTGTTGTTTTCCGCCAATCGGCTTGCGCGGAGGGGGTCAGTTAATTTATGCGTTTCCGGTATGCTTGAAAGTAATGTCATTTGCGCAAAAATGCCCTGCACTCCATAGACGTGTTAGGATTTTTAATATTATGATATGAATAATAATGTCTTTTACTTTTGAAAGTATTAAGCCATATGCCGGCATTTGCAATCAGATTATCAATGCGATCTTATAATAATAAGTAGACATCAATTAGACAGTTCTAAAGACAATAGAAGAAGTCCTTCTGAGTCTTCTGCATTACAAAGTTATAGTTAGTATCTTTATTTTTCCATTTATATGAATGTGTCTTTAAAATACTAAACAGACAGTACGAATTCGTATAGCTTAATTGAAAACTTTTTTTCAAAAAAAAATCGTTTATATCATTTAGCATGTTTATTCATGCGAATATTGTTTATTACAGTGAAGCTCGGTTGCTTCCAAGCCTACAGAATTTTGAATTATCCACAAATCAGGATTTTGCAAAATGCAGAATTTAAAAAGGAGATTTATAAGTGGAAAACGATAATTTTTAAACCAAAAATAAAAGTTTTCTTTTTAATATTAAACAGTTTTAATAAATAATGCATTATTAATAAATATACAGAGTTTGTCGTTTTAATGAATAAAACAATAGTAAAGAAAATAAAAATAATTTATTCATAATTTTAAAAATATATTTAAATTTCTTTATATCTAACTTGAAGATTCCTTTAAAATAAATTTGGTTTGGAAATTTTGATATTCCTTTCTGTGAAATTTTCATTATTTTTTTTTACTAAAAAAATATGCATTCATAAATTTTGAGAGCTAAAGAAAAACTAAATTATTTCACAAATTTCTTTTAAAAAATATTCAAACAACATCGGTTCTTCGAATTTGTTGATATAAAGATTGAAAGGTTTATTTCTAGAAGTAAATTAATCTTTTTTTATCAGCTTCCTATTAAAAAAATACTTGTAGTTATTTTGTGTTTTCAAAAAAAAATATACTTAACAAAAAATAAAAATTATCAATCAATAAATTTTTATTAAAAGAAATATATTTGATCTGAACTCTTAAAAGAACATGTAAGAAAATTATCTTTAGGAAAAAGAATAATATTCCATGTAGATTATTTTCTTGAAGACATTCGAAACATTAATTAAAGATCTATTTTTCTTTTCAGAAAACAAAACTTATCATCTCTAAATTTCGACTTTAATAAAATCATGATGCATGTTTATATTCTGAAATTAAAATGAATCGCGGGAATTTAAAATGCAGCAATTACAATTACTAATATTGATTGCAACAATCTACAGGAAGCAAAACCATATTCCTGGAAGCTATTAAAGGCATAATTAAACTTTAATTTCATAATGCTCACTTGATTAAACAAGATTCCTAAAATTCACACACTAAAAACCTAATAAAAATAACCTGAGAACACACTTATGCCACTAGATAAAGACTCTAGCATTTAAATCAAAATACTTCTTCAGCACCTGTTAAAAATTCTCGAAATAAATTAGGCAACAAGCATTTCCTGTTTATGTTAACACTTCAGTTTTTATCAGGAAACGGAAGTCGAGGAATGTACGCTCCAAGATTTTTCCATCCAAGAATATCCGCCAAAGAAACCTGTTGCAACCCACATGCCTTGGTTGGAATTGACCCCTCAGTCCGCGACACCAATTTCCTCTGTCTTCGTTTGTTGTCCTCATTAGCTATTGGATCATTTTAGCTTTCACCATTTTTCTCCGCCCTAGCTTTTTCTAGGTCACCCTTCAATTGTGATTAATAGTTTTGAGTTCAAGTGTGGGAGCCGATACCGATAGCTCTCTTGTAAAAAGCAAAAATCACACAATCACTGATCACTGATTTTATGACGATTATTATTATCGTTTGGTAAAAGCGTGGTTTAATGAACTTGAATATATAATTCTAAATCGTTTGGTTATTCATTTCTCAGAAAAAAATCAAAATTTCTTGAATTTATTCCTATTTTACTAAATATGATTGTTGAGACATTAAGTCTAATTAATTCTTGGATTCGTAATGTCTTCATATTTAATTACATTCGCTTTGTTTTATGGGAATAAATATTGATTTTCTTGTGATTGATTGTGGTTTGCTAAAAGCGTTATTTAGTTTACTGAACTGTTTTTATTGTCGTTCTTGTAACAAGCGTGGTTTATTAAACTTGGATACATGATTCTAAATCGTTTGGAAATTTATTGCTCAGAATGATTACTTCTAGAATTTATTCCCATTTTATTAAATTTGATTGTTGAGACATTAATTCTTGGATTTGTAACATCTTATTTAATTAATTTGCTTTGTTTTATGAGAATAAAGATTGTTGTTTTTATTGTGATTTGCTAAAAGCTTTATTTAATTTATTGAACGGTTTTTGTCGTCATTTGGCGCAAAATTGTTGATTCTAAATCGATTGGTAATTCATTTCTCAGAAAAATCATTATTCCTAGAATTTATTCCCATATTACTAAACTTGACTATTGAAACATTAATTCATTCTTGGGACTGTAACATTTTCATATTTTTAATAAGTCTTCTTTTATGAGAATAAATATTGATGTTTTTACTGCGATTTGCTAAAAGCGTTATTTAATTTATTGAAAGATTTTTTTTTGTCATTTGGCACAAATGAGGTTTTTTCAAATAGATATGCAATTCTAAAATGTCTGATGATTTACATCTCAGAAAAATTATTTATCGAACTTATTCCCACTTTATTAAATTTGATTGTTGAGACATTAATTCTAATTAATTCATGGATCGGTAACTTCACATTTAAATACACTTGCTTTGTTTTATAGAATAAATATTAATGTTTTTATTGTGGCTTGCTAAAAGCATTATTTAGTTTATTGAACGATTTCTGTTGTTATTTGGCACAATTGAGGTTTTTTGCAAATACATGTGCAATTTTAAAACTGTCTCTCTTTATATCTCAGACAAATAATTATTTCTGGGATTTATTTTCACCTTATTAAACTTGATTTCTGGATCATTAACTTTAAGAAGGAGCTAGATATGTAACATCTTCATATTTAGTTATTCTTTATTTGTTTCATGTAAGTGTAAATTGATGGGTTGATTATGGTTTGGTGAATATGATATATGGTTTATTGAACTTGGAAGTGTTTTGCTAAAATCTTCTGATTATTTATTTCTTAATGTAGTTTGAGATTCAAAAGTCATTATTTCTTGAAATTATTCCTTCTTTCTTTCTTTACACGTCTTGTTTAAAAATCTATTCGATATTTATCATTTTCAACACTCACGTAGATTTTTTTTAAATCTAAAATTATTTTATCTGAATGCAATCGTCTTATTCGAAACATTTGAATCCTCATAAACGATTGAATTATTAGTTATATTCTCCAAATTAAAAACAAACTTAACAAATGATTTCAATCGTATAATGTTTTCAGATTATGCCTTGATAGTAGTATAATGCTACAAATTCTATTTTAGTGAGACAATTCTTTTAAATATCATTCGATAATAAATTGATATTTAATTTAAAATTAATTGTGAATATCCTCCAGAAACAATATTTTGGAATAGTTTTAACATATACTCAGAAAGTTAAAAAAAAATTTCGTGGCTCATTAATCTTGTTAAGAAATTTGTTAATTTAAAATAGGAAGACAAATTTTTGAAGCATTTTTGAATAGACTATTTACAAAATGGTTTCTTTTCTTTTTTCCAATAGGTTGGGACGCATCGAAATTAGAATTTCTATTTCCGGTACTATTAACCGCATAGTAGAGATTAATTGCCAAAACACTCGCCAAAGATCACAGGATAGATTCAGTAAAAATACTAAATTCAAGCCAAATATTAATGTTTCTCAACAACTGTACTCCAATGGCATGTAAGAATTCTCTAGAAGACGTTTCTAGAGAGTACGCGAGAAATTTTTGGGAAGACCCCCTAATTTAATAGATGAAGTCAAAAAATAATAATATTAATTTTTATCGAAGTTGATAACTTATAGATTTTACATAATAATATATTTGATTTTTTGAAGTAAAAAATGATAAAAAAAATAGAGAAAAGAGTTAAAAAAGGCAAAACATAAAGAGCTATAAGTAAATTCACATACATGTATAATAAACTTTCAATGCATTAGAAGATAACCAACAATGCACAGTATTTTATTATATTGTTCAAAAGTGCTGAATTTATTAAAATTCTCCAATTTTCAAGCTGCTTGAAAAATTATCTAATCCAAAGCTAAATAAAAGCTAATAGTTAATATTAGAACAAGTGTATGGCTTATAGAAGAATAATTATGGTAGAAAATGCGATAAAACTATTTACACAGGAAAATTCTTTCTGAATTCTGAATAAACGATTTCATTCCCACGATTCTTCCAAACTTCAAATAAGATGGAACGATTTTTAATTGGCTCTCTCAAGTTCATTTTAACTCACTTGAAAGGATGAAAGACGGTTATTTCTCTTACAGATGGAAGTAACCTACTTTGCGTTTGTTGTGCAGTGCTATTTGTTTCATTCGATCGTGGATCTGTGACACTTAGTGGTCAAAACAAAAGCATAACCGTGACATTCTGTTCCTTCTTCGTCATAGGCGATTCTTGTCATATAATTGAATGTGTAATTTGGCTGACTCATTACATTTGAGTCAGTCACACCAATCAGAAAAATAGGATCTGTTTCACTGCTACAGTAGGTTTCGAGATATACAACAGGTGTTAAAAAATTACTCAAACGTTAAAGGTCGCAAAGATGTTATCGCTAGATAGTTCATGTGCAACGGATGTTTATCTGGCTCTTAATATAATGTTTGAAAATTGAAGATGATATTAAATAATTAAATTGTTTGAATTTCCACCCAGGACAGTCAATATATTGGACAATACACGGGAGAAAGATCAAGAAAGAACATTAAGCTGAGAACTAGATTTGGTCATTAATATGAGCTAATAATATTCCAAAGAATTACTTTATGATACTTGGATTATTTACTAAAGAAAGTTGATCATATTTTTTCACAGTAAAATATGTGAAGATAGTTTTTAAGCAATTAATTTTTAAATTAAATTGAATTTTTAAAAAAAGTTTTGTTATGTAATTATAAATAATAATGGAACTATTTAGAAATATTTTATTTAAAAATGATATGGGACTATACCTGGAACTTTTTTTTAACTCGGGCCACCGAATCTGGGACTGTTCTGACTAACACTGAAGTCTGGTCACAGCAGTTTAGATCAATCAGCACAATGCTGTACTGTAAATGTGAAATGATACCACCTGTCTTACCATTCTAATATTGAATTATAAAATAATATCGCAATACACTTCAATTATTATACTATTATTTCGTCAGTATACTTGGCAGTATATATAACCTATGGATGATTAGTTTTGTACATATTTTATTTCTGAGTATTGAATAATTATATTTTAAAAATCTCTACTTCCAAATATTCTTTATCTTTGAATCAAAATATCAAAAGTTAAATGAAGTAGTATTTATTCTTCAATGTTCAAACTTAAACGAAAAGTTTTTTTTCGCCCGTTATAAATATACTTGAACTTTTATTTTCACATTTCAGTTCAAGGTTATAATGAAAAAAATATCTTGCTTAGAATTCGATTATATTTTATTAAGTCAATCAAATTAAATTTTTGAAATTTAGCAACATACTAGGAAATCAAGTTGTGTGAAAATTAATGCCGGTAATTTCATAAAAATAAACTGAATCAAAACTGTAAATAATAATAATAATAATTGAATTTCTTTTCTTCGATTGTATTCTTTTCGTTTTATATGTAGCAACGAAAATTCTGATGGCATTCTTATTTTCTTGTTGTAAAATACAGCTTTATTAACTATTTTTAATTTACTCGTAGCGAATCTTTAAATCTATTTGTTGTATATTTCAACAATCGTTTGCTATTAATAAATTTTTATTTTATGAGTAGCAAACGATTTTCAGTCCATTGGCATCAAACATTTTAAAATCTATTTTCAAAAAATTAATGTTTTCCATCAATTTTAGTTTTGTGAATTTATTTTCTTAAAATGTGCTAGTAATGAAATTTTGTGAAATTTTTAAGTTAAATTTTAGTAGTGTAAAGATGAACACATATTAATACTAACAATAACTATTTAAATATATTTTATTTCTGATGAATATTATTTTAAAGATTAAGAATATTCATTGATTAAATTGTTAGTGAGTTTCAAAATAAATTTAAAAGTGGAAAGTTACAGTTTCAGAGTAAGATTACATTTTCTATTCTAAACCATGTTGCTTATTCTGCACCAAGTTCAGCTCTTAAAAATATTACAGGCAATTCTGTGGACAGTTATTTTCTTTAAATACACTTTATATAGAATGTAAAAAAATATATCCTCATTCCCTTTCCATACACTTTCGAACTCTAGATTTGGATGTTTTCATTTCGCCTTAGAGATTATTTTTAAAACCGATGCAAATAAAGTCATGTCAAATCTAAGCCTCGTAGGCGTTTTTTCCGTTTGTTGAAAAGTATTGTGATTTCGGCTTATAAACACACGCGATAGTGTTTGGCATCCCATAATCCCTTCTTTCACAAGAAAAGCAAATGTAATCCATGCAAGTGAAGAATGAAAGGGAAATACACAGTGTAAGCTGAAAATGGCGCCCATTTGAAACTAGGTTGATTCATTTCGCTATTTTTAACATAGTCTTCGTTCTTTGACATAAATCTGACGTTGGAATGTTACATTTTATGAAGTTGTGTATATATAAAGCGTAATTTATTATGTATAAAAGTTCAGAATAGATTGACAGCTAAAAGTGTTGGATTTCGCCTGACGATTTTTTTTTCATTCGAGCTCAATAGAAATGAGGAAACACATTGTATAATATCAACAGAGGTTTTTTTTTCTAGTTCTTTGATAAATGCAAAACCATCATTTTACATTCATAAAAAAAAACTTTATATTGAAAGAGAAGATATCTTTCGCATTTTGAAATTAAATGTTTAGATCATCAAAATTATCAAAAATAGCTTGGAATTTTTTGCAGGAGAAATTTTTATTAATATTTTAAAAGAACCATTTAAAGGACAAAAAAAAAATTACTTCACTTACGTATGTTTTCTACCAAAATGCATAATTTTCCCTTGTTTTTATAATCCATATGATCTTTCTAATTCATATTTTTACATAATTCGTATGTTGTTGTCTTTTTGCCATGTTTTTACAAATTTTTTTTTGTGTTGATCAATTAAATTAGAAAGATTTATATAGTAGTGCATAAAAATATAACGAACCATTTTATGCGATAAGTTTTCAGTTTTGAAAAGAGTTCTTTATCTATATCTATATCTATACTTATAATAAAGCTCAATGTGTGTGTGTGTGTGTGTGTGTGTTGGCGCTCTACAGACCAGACCATTCAACCTACAGCTACCAAATTTGGCACGTGTATACCTTGGAGGCCGGGAATGTGCACCTGGGGGTTATTTTTTCTAATTTTTAACTAGAATTTTATTTATTTAAAAATTAAGCGAAATTTTGACATGTTTCTGCTATAACTGCCGAAAATATTACCTCACAAAAAAGATTTTTACATGAAGTTAAAGATAAAAAATTTATCTTTTAAATGATACTACTGTTTTAATCTTAAATTCAAATTTCTATTTTTAATGAATTTTTAAATAAATATTTTAACTATGTTTTTCAATATTTTTTTTCGTCAAAAATAAAAATGAGGATTAAGCACGTTTCGCATTCTTGAGAAAAAAAATAGCTTTTTTCAAAGTGTTGCCAATTTTTTTGATTAAAGCTCTAACTGAAAATAAATTAAATCTTTTTGGAA
>JAPMOR010023574.1:291556-319256 GCA_026543865.1 Argiope aurantia
ATTTTTAATGAATTTTTAAATAAATATTTTAACTATGTTTTTCAATATTTTTTTTCGTCAAAAATAAAAATGAGGATTAAGCACGTTTCGCATTCTTGAGAAAAAAAATAGCTTTTTTCAAAGTGTTGCCAATTTTTTGATTAAAGCTCTAACTGAAAATAAATTAAATCTTTTTGGAAATGAAATCTGCAAAATTATAATTTTTGGCAAGTGTATGTAAGAAATGAAACAAATATGAAATATTATTTTTTCTAAAAAATAAATTCAAGAAAAATTATTTTATGATCTTTTACACTCTCTATACTGGGTGTTTATTTAGTCACGGACCCATTTTGATGTTTAATGACTCATAAAATAATTAAGATATAAACAAACTTATGGCATTTATTCATGGAATAACTCATATATTTTCCTTTTCAGGTTTGAATATTTTTACTTTTGTAAATATCGTCTGCGCGAGTTTTTAATTTCAGATCATTTCATTTTCCAGTTTAAATATCTGTACTTTTCTAAATATCGTCTGCTTATTAATTGCATTTTTCTCTCTTTTGTTTTTGGCAACTATTGAAATGTTATGTTTACTTTTGATGTGTTTCTTCTATATAGTACTTTTGTATGTGATGTTTTATTCGATCGGATATTAAGGAGAATGCATACACAACAAGAGAAAGCACAGATTTTATAGTGGTCATAGAATTAATTTCCAGTCAACTAAATCACTGACTTTTAAGAGTTAATTTCAAATCACTTAATCTGACTGATTTATGAAGATTTGAATATCACTATTCAATAAAAAAAGAATAATTTTAGATTTTTCATCGATCGTTTTAAAGAAAATACGCCAATAAGCGCGCAGGTTTCTGAAGATTAATTGGCCTAAGATTATGAAAATGGTGAGTTTTTCTAAATTTTTAACATTTAAAACTTCATAAATAAGTCTTAGTTGATCGTGGAAAATAGAAACATTCATTCATTTACTTAAAATTTGGTGTGTCCAGAATATTTATCAGAATATGATACCTTACTGCATTAAATTTAGACTTCATAATTTTTGAAATATATTTATAAGCAGGAACAAAATATTATTATTGATTTCATTTCAATCCTTTTGAAAGCAAAACTAAAAACTGAATTTTATACTGAATCTCAGAAATTTTTGTTCAATTATTGTTTGAGATATTACATAAACTATGAAAAATATTTTGTAGTTAACATAAGACTTAAATACCGAGCGATTCTGTTTGCAATACTCATATTCAATAATAATAATAATTAATAAATAACAATAAAGATGATTAATAAAATAAAACGCTTGGTTTTATTAAAAAATATCTTAATATTAATTGCAATTTCGTCATTTACATTTTTAATTAAAGTTGAAGTTTTACCAGAAATGGCAACAAATTAGCAAAATATATATAGTAAATTGAACGAAACGATCTAAACAATATAAGTTTGGTATGACTATCAAAATTTGAAGATTAAAAATTTTATGTTTGAGAATCCTTTAAGAGACCAGTTACTTAAAATATTTAATTGAAAATTGTAGCGAGCGGTAATACTGGCGAACCGGCTGGTCGCCAAAGGCGGCTAGTTACGTAATAAAAAAACTACTTTTCCGTTTTTATAAATTATTGTAATATTCTTATTATAAACCAGTCCATTTGATCTAAAGTTAATTTTTTCAATAAATCACGTATCAAAGTAAAATAATCAATTTTTTAGACATTTAAAAGCTAGTTTTTAGTTATCTATTAGCTAAATGAGTCTAATTTTTTAATTAGTTATGTATTTTATACAAGTTAATTATATATCAATATTACTTTATTTAAAAAAATAAAATAGATGATAATATATGATGGATAAATTAAAATTTGAACTTCACACAGAAGTGTTCGCTAGAGAACGTTCAGATTCATGACAATTTTTCCCACTTCCGTCGTAATAGAATTCAAACAATAAGGGGAAAAGATTGGTTAAATGCTTGAAATGTATACCATTGTTTTCAATAGCGGACATTGGTCAACAAAGGAAGCCGTTAACTTTAATGTAGAAATGCCGGTTTAATGTTCCCAAGAGGCACCGCAATACGACCATGACTGAATTCGCGTTGCTATTCGGGCTTATTTTCCCATTGGTATTTTGGAGTTATAAGAGATGGGGGGACTTTGAAAATGGAATGGAAAAATCTAAGTAACTATTTCTGATTTGAAATATAACGAAATACGGAATTGGTCAACAGTTTCATCATTGACAGTATAAAAAAAGAAACCATAGTTCAATTTTAACTAATAAATGCATGTGTAAACGAATAAGAACTGTAATTTTGTAAACAGAAAGAGGTTTTGCACAATAATTGAGAAATAATGTGGGATTGTTATTCTTTAGACTTCCTCTTATATTTGCACAAATTTTATATTAAGTTTCGTATTATAGAGAAAATCGAACATGGATTTTTTCCCCATCTCCTTTGACTGACTTCACAATCAAGATCAAATACCTGTACTGAATTACTTCTTTTTTTAAGTCCTTATGTTTACTTGTACTCACAAGCTGAAAGAGAGTCAATTCTTGGCAGATTTGGCCAAACTTTCACACGATTTTCAAATTTAACGATAAGACTCTATCTAACGATAAGACTCTATTGAATACCTCTAATAAGTTGCACTTGGTCAAATGGACTTTTCTTTAAACGGTATTCTTTCCTAGTCTACATATTTACTATTGCCGTTTAGTTAGTTCAATTTTTGAATTATTGCTCATAATGTGTAAATAATGGTTTTTCTGACCTAAGTCAAAGACCTAATTCAAAAATGTAAAAAATGGTTCAATTTGATTTGTGAGGTTAGTTTTTTTTCTCCAAGGAGTATACCATAGATTCAGTAAAAATACTAAATTTACGCCGAAGTCAATATGAGTTACTATTGTACGAGAATGTTGTACAACACATTCTCCGGGATAACACTTATTAGAGAGTATGCGAGAAAGTTTTGGAGAAACCACTCCCGCTGGTTCTTTATTTTGCGTACGTGAAAATAAAAGTCAGTAATTTTATGTCTTATATTGTTGAAAACCACAAAAATATCTATTGGAAACCAATGCATTTATCAAGAAAAATATAGTTATATCATACTATCAAAGATTCACTTATATAAAGTAAAGACAAGTGAATTATAATTGTTGACAACTATCGAATCATTATTCCAGCATTTTTGGTTTATTGTACATTAAAACTGATACTTTTAATAGATGTTGATCCAAACGATAACGATATATTTACTTCATGCTGCCAAAGACAAAAAGCCCTATTCTGTCGTGAGAATAAGGTTATTATTTCCCGATCGAATGATAGGAATTTGGATCACTGATTTTTCTAAAAATATAAGTTTTTGTGTGACTAGAGTACGCACCATGAAGAAAGAATGCGAGGATTTTTCCGACGATTATTATGCAAAAATGTTCTTCCAACCACAGCTCTCTTTTAACCTCGATTGCTCTTTCGCCAGATAATCGGAACCGTAACTTGATCTTTTCCTCTTCGCGTGATTGCGTGTTGTTCAGAAATCGTTTGGTAGATCGTTTGTTGAATTACTGCATTGTTTCACAGAAATTTTGCATTTTGTGATTTTAATTATAGCTGGAAATTTTTTTTATTGGCTGTAATTAAATCTTTCAAGCGTTTGATATGTAGTAATACGTGTAATAAATCGCTAATAAATCTAATTTTAAGAATTCAAAGTGTTTTCGCTTTGTGATTATAGTTTACAAGTAATTTATTTCCTTGTAAGCTCTTTCAAATGAGGAAATTTATTATCTTTTGGCTGGGTGTAATGCGGTTCCTTTTTAAAGTTATTCAGGCTGTAAAATGTACTTTTAATAATTCTTTTCAAAGTAATTCATTATTATGAAGCTATTTTTTACAAATAATCTTATTAAATTCCTTCCTTATTAAATTCCTTCCATTAACTATGGTTAATGAAAAGAATTCGTTGAGTTTTAACTAAAAAATTAACACTTCTGATAATTTAAAAAAAAATTATGACTGGTTATTAGAGTAGTTAGATTTTTATGAAAAGATATGAAATTTCTGAATTAAATATTACATTTTATTCTAAAAATAAAATACTTTCCCGTGTCATTTTATTTCATATATGTTCATTTTAATGTTAACCAATATTAAAATTATGAAACTCTTTCAATTAATTATAAATAAGTTAAGTCATGAAGATTGCATTTTATATTTATCACCATCTATTAAACATCATTTAGAAAATCAGTATTTGTGTTTTTAAATGTGGATAAAATACTGTTGTGGGATTTTTAAGAAAAATTTCGTGAAATAGTTATATATTAATAATTTCAAAATGTAACCACTTTTTCTCTGAAATTTTAGAAGCATTCTATAAAATTTATAAAATAAAGAACGCTTAATAAATTAATAAGTTGCATTGATAAATTAATATTTTGTATTTATTGCATCAGTTTTGTTAGAAGTTGATTTTTAATTCAAATTTTTTTCAGATTAGAGTATTTTTAACATATTTATCTTTGAAGCAGATTTGTTAAAAATCATTCAATGCTGGAATTAAGAACATTCTTTAATAATTGTTCTAGATGAACAGCATTTTCGAGAAATCAGTAAAAATCCATTCTCAATGCTGAATTTTGACTTTCTGAATTATTAGTTTGTTCCTTTCAAACACAAAATTTTCAAGGTTTTGAATACCTTTGGATTTTACAGCATAACTGAAACTCTTTACTATTCATGTATGTTCCTGTGGAAATCAATCTTTCAAAAATGAAATATTCTTTTGAATTTCTTAAAGAATATCAACTATATTTTTTTGTCGGTATATATTCACAATTACTAGAAGATATGTATTTTCGAATTCTTGCTGAAAATATTAGTGACATTGGATTATTTATGCCATTCACCTTCATAAATGATTTAAATCCTTAATAATCATCAATAAATTGATCAAAGATGACATATTTTAGCTAACCTTTCATTGCTAACGTTTCCTGCATCATCTGTATAAATTCTGACGTTGTAGAACGATATACTTACATAAGAATTTTGCTATGGGCTTTCATAATTCAGTCGTGTTTGAACTTTCAGGTTTACTAGTGCTTATGTAAAACATTAATGATGTTCATTTTATGTAAGAACCCTATTACCGGTCAACCATATACTAGCAGAATTCAGATAGTAAAGAACAAGTCATCTATGAAACCTTGCAAGAAAAAAAATTACAATTATGTTGTTATACATCTCATCATAACATTAAAAAGTTGACATATAAAGGATAAAGATTCGCTTTCGGGACTTTTTCAGTAGGAAATTGCACAAGCATCATTTATTGATGATGTCACGGAACATCAAGTACCTTTACTGAAATTCAGTTTTAGAAGGATCAATCATATATAATGCTCTTCAACAATAAATGATGCAGGCTACATTGTACAACAATTCAAATATTACAGAACTAACTCATCTATGAAACCCTGCAAGGAAAAAAAGGGCAGTTATGTTGT
Organism: Argiope aurantia; assembly: GCA_026543865.1. NCBI lineage: Eukaryota > Metazoa > Arthropoda > Arachnida > Araneae > Araneidae > Argiope > Argiope aurantia. The sequence continues at coordinate 297,092 of JAPMOR010023574.1, forward strand.
TACATATCTCATCTAATGACCATAAGCTTAAGAAGTTTATATGTTGCATTATGTTAAAATTTTACTTTGGGAAATTTTTTCAGCAACAAATTATAAAATCAACATCCATTGATTGTCTCACGAAACAATGATTTGATCCAAATCCCGTTACTGAAAATCAAATCGCGGCGAATCAATCATCTATAAAGCACTCAGCAACAAATGGTGCGGTTAAATTGGACAACCAAGTCAACAACCCAGCAACAGCATCGAGTTGCACCTACATCAGAATAATCAGTACCGTCCACGATTTGAAAAGAAGTTCGCATCATTGATCTCAATCGGCTTAAAGAAAAACATATCCTAGAAAGTATTTTTAGCAGCCGACTCTTCTTCATGACGTAACACCAGTAGACACGGTTACGGTGAAGTTGTTCCGATCAGATACGGGCCACCGGCAAGAGGTATCCCCTTCTGATCTTCTTTCGTGGTTGGCCGGTTGTGTTGATGACATGTTTCTAGAATTTATTAGGTCTCTTGTATTCAACATAGAAGAATCTGTCGTTAAGATTTTTTTTTTACTCAATGGTTTTGCAATCAATTTTCTACAATTTATTAGATTTTACTTTTATTTTTTACTTTTTACGCTAAATGAAGATGAGGCAACGTAGATAAAGTAATTTTTTTATTTAAATGTATAAAATTGTAGCAAAATGAAAATTTGAGTTCGTGTGTGGTTTCTGAATTTTAAAATGTTCTGAATTATGTCTATGATATAATTAAATATTTTAGCGATGTTTTCTAAAATGCAACACAAACTTTAATTGTACGTTGTTATGCAATTGATTGGCTTGGTATTCAGATAACTGCATACAGGTCCCAAGGTCTTAAATTTTTTTGACAGTATTTTCTAAACAATTTTTACTATATATTCGTCCTTAGTCATTTAAATTTATGAATTAATTTTTTTTTCAAATTTCCTGATTAATTAGTAAAACTTTTTCTTTTGACTTTATTACTGTTTCACAAATCTTGTTAAAATTTGTATTAAAATATTTGTATTAATAAATTAATATAATTTATTTCGAATTGCTTAACATAACTTTTAATTAAAGAAATTTTGTACGCGAGATACTGAAACCAGTTGACTTGTAGGCTGTTATCAATTAAATGCTCAATTATTTCAGTTTGTCATAGTATTTGTTAGTAAGATATTTACCAGTACTTTTCGATTAGAGACCATGTGAAGTGACCGTTTTTTGAAATATTATCAATAAAAAGATTTGTAATTTTATCGATGTTTAAACATGGCGCCAAAATCTGGCGCCGTTTTTGTCCTCATAATCTATATCTAACTCTCCCCTCGATTTAAATAGGATTTTAGTGAATTTTCTAATATTTCCCCGAGTTATTGGAAGGATTGATTTAATTATTACTATGAGGAACGTTACATCAGATTATGAATTTAAGTAATGGTTTCAAAGAAAATGATAAAAAATATTGATGGAATTTTTCAAAATATTGAGTTAAAAACACATGAATGAAAATCCATATTGGGATAATAAGCTTTATGATTTAGGTGATAATCGGGAAATAGTTACAAAATGCCAATTCTCAACAATTGCTCTTAAATTTATAACTAATTATTAATCAAAATAATTGACTGAATTGCATTGAATATTCTATAAAATTTAATTTATAAAACAATAGAATCAACCATTTTGTCTATTAATTGGTCTTCCATGTTTTTAATTATAATTAGCTTCTCAACAAAGATTGATCACCTTATTGCTGATAAATTATGATAAGAGCAAACTATAATTTATTCTTATTATCAATCATTTCACTATCAATTTAATATATATTAATAATTAAACAACACCATATTAATTACGATTTCTAAATAATTACTTTAACCCTTCCTAGGGCCATGGGAAGTATGCTTCCCACCAAATTTATCAATCTTTGTATGAAATTATGTAGATTGGCGTAAGTTCTGACAAATTTTTTTAGTAAGTCAGAAACTTAGATGCTTCAAATCTCAGGCAAAATGATGTGTCTTTATCTCAGACAAAATGATGTGTCTTGATTTATTACTTAATTATTAATTAATCAAATTAAATTTATCTAATAAACTAAATGAATTCCTTTTCTTATTCTAATTTCAAGCCTAAAAATATTTAAACATAATATGACTAGAAAAAAAAATGGCCCTTTAAAGGGTTAAAGCAAATACCACACGCTAAGAGTTATTCATTTAATTAACAAGTTCACTATTTAGTTTTATTTGTCGGTTAAATTTTTATTTTGTAATGTTTTTATTCATAAATATTATAATATTGACTCCTTGTCAAAAATGCTTCATGTAAATATCATGGAATGCTATATTTTTTGATCTGTACAATCAGTTTTATATTTAATCTATCAAAAATCTGACATAAAAAAATCCTAATTTTATAAGATCAAAATGCTATTTTCGGTGAAATTTTCAACATTAGAAACAAAATTTAAATTATGTGATGTTTGATATCATACATAAGTTTATTTTTTGCTGTTTTATGTTTCTAAAGACATTAAAAAAAACAAGATATAGTAATAATATCTTTTGGAAAAATCATATTTTAAAGAACTGATTACTTATTATTTGTTAAAATCTTTAAAAATAATAAACTTGAAATTACATTTTTTTTTGCTGACATCAGTGTTGTTTTTTTAATAAAAATATATTATCTGATAAAAACTTAATCAATTTTTGTGTACGTTTTAGAAAAATTTGTTTTTAACAACTATTGATTTTTTACTTTAATAGGATGGGATTCAAATATTTTATAAATTTTAAATTCGAATTTTTCCTCTGAATTTCCCCTTAATTCAAATATCATTCATAATTTTATTTATTTTTGTTAATTTGAGGGATTTGTTAGTTCAAAATTGGTAAATGCTAAAAATAAATTTTTATTGCCATTTTTAGCTCGAAAATTGGTGTTTCTCATGCGTTTTCCTTTATAGAATTTATTTTTCCTAATTCAACATTTTTTTAGTTCGAATCTTTAGATAAATCTCTTTTTTTTTAAATCTTATCAGCATCAAATTCTATTTTCATGTATTTTTGGCTGGTAGAATTTCCTTTAAATTTTGATAATTCTTTTTTTAATGTTTTGCAAAATGGTGGCATTAAAACAACTATCTGAAAGATCAGAATTTTGTTCTATAATTGTAGAAATATATATTTATTTTTCAAATGTATAAATTGTATATGCAATACCTCTCAACAAAAAAAAGATATCAATTAAAATCAGTGCTTTAATATCAAAACCGACTTTCAAAAGCATTTATACTTTGAAATTACTTTCAGCATTTGATTACAACTTCCGGACCACAATGTCAACTCAAAAGAACAGCTGCAAGAATTCTACAACTGTTTTCACTTGAGCGAGCAATTATTCCACTTCATTTGAAACACATTCTTCGAATTCACTTCTCTTCCGGTGGATTTACATCGCTTTGAAGCAATTTGATCGTCTGCTTTTATAATATTTTCAGCACAGCTCAACTTTTCTGACTGCTTAGAAACGGTGCCAAGGCTAACTCGAAACGAATTAGATCTTATTCCTGTTCTTAAGAGTGAAGCAGTTACTTTCTTTCTTTCTTTTTTCTGATATCCTAACGGGCTTTGGGGGAAATATCCTTAAGGTGTTTATATCCGTAACTTTTTAATGCTTTATCTTCCTTAAGAAGTTAAGAGCAAATGTTATTGTTACAAGGCCATATGTGCGCCTAGTAATTTCTGCAATGATTTCGAATTAGGGATATTTGGACAAGGATTATGTGCCACTCGTAGTATTTAAAATTTTATTACTTAGTTTGATATTTTAAGTAAGTTAGAATCATTTATATAGGTATCCAAAACAGTAGTTAAATTAATCAAATAAATGGAATGACTTTTTTTTCAAATTGACTGACTTTAATTTGCATTCAAGATATCAAATTTTAGAATCAAGTAAGATTTTACATATAGGTGACCCTAGGAAAACTGCAGTGGCAGTTGCAACAGGATGTTTGTTCACAGGCTATATTCACATATATTATTTGAAACATTCGGATTTCAAAATCTAATAAAAATATTGACATTAGAAAATGCATTCCAAATATAACTAAAAAAGCGAATGTATTATTAAGAATGATAATGAATCACTAATGTTTAAAATATGAGTGAAAAATTATTAAAAAATTTTTGTACACTGCTTTGTTTATTATTAAAACAATTCATTTATTTATAAATCAAATTTGTTTGTGTTGGCAATGCTTGTGAATAGGGATTCATAAGAGAATGATTTTTTGTAGCTCTGTTTTGAATCAACAATTTGATTTTCTTAAATTGCATTTTCGGCATCCTCCGCTATACCATTCATCACCATGAAGACAGACTAGGGGAGAGGAAAGAAATATGTGTAATAAGTTATGAGAATCTAAGAAAAAGTTTTACTGTTGCACTTTATTATAAAAAAACTAGTTATTTAAGATAACCTTTAATTTCAAAAATGCTAGATATCGTTTGACTACTTATTTGTAAGAACGGCTCATTTTAAATCGTGAACCTCAATCTATTATTATTATTTTTAAACTGATTTAAAAGTTCCACTCTGCTGTTAGAAATATTAATTATTAACCTCATCAAATTTTCAAAATATAACTAAAAAAATATATTGATTTGTTATAAAACATTTGTTGTTAAGTTAAAAATTTCTTGTTTACCTTGTCCATCTAACATTTAAAAAGTTGCATTTCTTTATTATAAGAATCATTCATGAAATCTTAAGATACATATTCAAAATTTTCTGCTCTAATTTCATTATATTTATGTATCAGAACTCAAAAGAATTCAGAAACTCAAAAGTTTTCTAGTGATATTTTTTATATTCTTCATACCACCCACAATTCCAATTGAGAACCTATTGTTCCAGTGGTTTACTATTTGCAGAAGAGAAGAAAGAATAAGAAAGAGACAATTTCTACCTTAGTAAAACAAAGAACCACCTACCTTGATGAAAACCAAGGCCATCATGCAACTAAAGAACAAAACTTTTTCTTTTTGCTTGGAAGGAGAGAAAAAAAATGGGGTCGAATGTTGTTCTATTTAGTCCACCCTTCCAGAACTCTGTATGTACCACGCACCATCCTAACTTCAGAAGCACCCAACATTTTATTCGCAAAGTGGCCTACATTTTCTTCAAAGAACATTTTTTTCCAATTCTTCTAAGGGTTGTCGAAGACTCCTACGCGAGTGCATAATCATATGCCTTGACAATAGAGAACCAGAGCAGGTGATTTTTTCCCGCCAAAGAATGCTTTCGCTATTCATATTGACTAGCAGCTGATAGAAATAGTCGTATCGCTTAAGAAATTTTTCCACAACTATTGGATGAATCGAATGAATTTAAAAATATTTTTTTCCCTGAAAGATTGTTTGCAGTTTCTGCATTTTTTTATCCGTAGTGTCTCTAGTAAATCTTATAAATAAAAAAATACTAGTTTTAATATCGAATATGGCGACTAATATAAACTCTCTTGAAGTGTAAAGCATTTAATACAAATTGATGATTTATTCTTTATATTAGGCGTTTTGGTAGACAAATTCAGGTAAACAAGACCATTAGACAATTCAACTGCTTGCTGTTTTTTGACAAAATTACTTCATACTGATGAATAAATGAAAAAAGAATGATTCATAGCCAATTTTTAAATTTTTTTTTTTATTTAAATGATGTTGCTCCACAGCATCTTTATAAAAAATGCTGTAATCATTATAATTGAATATATTATAAATATATTTTCAAGTTGATTTGCCTTTCGATTTCTTTCAAATATGCGATTGGTTTTAATGTAAGGGAGTGATTTCAAATAATACTAACAAACTTAATTTTATTAAAAAATTATAACTTATACTTGAAAATATATTAAAAATTTATGGCTTATTTTGGTTTACTACGAAATAGTAAATTCAATAAATATTCTAAAAATCTGCAATAATATCTAAAATTTGAATCAGAGATCTCATTAAGATAATTCTAAAAGACAAGGTTCTAATTATTAGTTACTTGTACATTTTTTGCATATTAAACAGTTAAGGAAAAAAATGCAAAGAAATATAGGACATTTTATAGAATAAATCTTATAAAAAGAATTTATCATACCATTAAATTATAATTACTAAATTTTTCTCTTGAGAAAGGTTTATCTCTGTTGATTGACCAAACTCCTAACATCATTCAATGTTAAATTCTTTTTTATTATAGCAGTGGTAAATAATCTATACATTTTATGTCTTAGTACTTGATAAAATAACATTATTGTTTTTTTTAAATATACATCCTAAATCAAGCTTCATCTTTTCGATAAATTAAAACTTATCCAAAAGTTGTTCTTCCTATTTTTAAATGAGACTACAAAATAAAACGATTTGATAATTATTAGCTACTCTAACCTTAGAATTTGCGAATTCTGACATATTCTTTCGTTTAATAAATATTTGTAGTCCATATATTATGAAATTAAAAAAAATATTTAAGAAAATCTGATTCATATTCTTTTGATTAACAAATTTAAATCTTTGAACTGTGTCTTCTCGTAATTATACTTTGCTCAGAATCACTGTTTTTAGAATTTATTTATCACAAATAGTTAAATCAGAGCTTCAAAGCAGAATAATGTATGCACAATTTTTAGATATATTTTCTATAAAAATATTCTAAAACTCAATTTCTGTCTCTGTATTTGACAGTAGAATAATAATAATCCAAATTAAGATTTTTCCCCTAACTGTCTCGATTTTAAAGATTTTCATTCAATACTTTGTTTCTGATGTTAATTTTGTTATTTTTTCTATATCATTTTCTTAAAAATCCATCTTTTATAATAATTTTCTAAGTAATGTTTAATTTTTCTAATAAAAATACATTCAGGTATTTTATTATCTCATTATTTCGTTTCATTATTACTTCATTTAAAAAATTCTTCCAAAGAAAGTCGTTTGTTAAAAAAAAAAAAAAAAATCTGACCTTCTACTTGCACTACTTTTTGCAAATAAATATATCACATACTGAGTCGGATGAGGAACTTTTTTGTAAAGTTAATTCCGTTTCACGAAGCCATAACAGAAATCAACCATGTGTGTGTGGAACTGACCTCTGCCTTAAGAAATTTTTTTCACATGTAAAAGTATTGGATGCGCTTTTCACACGAACGGGCGTCCACCTAAAAGATAAACAACTGACCCTCGGCCACTACCCAAACCGGTCCAAGATCTACGAAGTGAAACAAGATACCCAATTCCAAAATGCTAACCATGGAATTTTTAATTAATTTCGTACTTTGCAATCTGTCTAATTAAATTTAAATCAACGCTACCATCTTGCTTGTTCTATTGTAATTTGCGCCAGTTTGCCCTTGAACAAAGAGATCTGACCATATTTCTTTCAAGCCCATTGCTTGGAGAAAGAAAAAAAAAATCTGGCGACCTTTTCTGGTAGAACAATTAGAAAACCCGGAAACGAACCGCTAGCGCAAGTGAAGAAAACTAACAGAGTTCCCCGCTTTTTTTTTCTTGTCCATGATTTACGTTCTTTTAAAACGTGTGATAAAGACAGTTTACCTTTAAGTATTTCTATAGAAGTGCCGTGCAACTGTTCGGTGTTTAACGGGAAAATTTTGTCTAAAGGTGCTTCAATTGTTTTGCTTTCTTTAAACTAAAGGTTAGAAAAGATGTGTTAGCTATTGAAGATGGCGATTTATATTGGCATTTTTATAAGAAAAAAATAATTTTAGCTTTGAAAACATAAAATGATTTTTAATAATATTTCATTTTGTTCTTTGTAATTTTTGAAAATCTTGACATTCATTTTTATTTTAATGTCTTCCTTTATGATTTGTTAATGCTGATTTGGTAGTTCATCGGAATCTTACATTTATTATTCTAAACATTTAAGAACAATTCTATTACTGATTGAAATAATCGTTTGTTTATATTTGCTTTTCGTAAATGATGTTAGTTTTGAATTTTATTAATTTTCAAGAGCGGTATTTATGTCTTTTTAAGCTTAAAAGTAATAATAACTCTGATTTTTATTATTAATAACTGTACTTAAAATAAAATGGACTGAATTTAAATATGTTAAGAATTTATGGTCAGATGATAAAAGTGAATTTGGAGCCATATAAAACTTTGGGTTGTAAAATTTGGCAATTTATACCGGCTGTTCAAAAAGTAAAAAATAGTTTTAACTTTGAAAACGCAAAATGATTTTTAATCAATATTGCACTGTGTTTCTTGTGATTTATTTGAATCTTCACATTCATTTTTTTTTATTTCAGTTCTATCATGATACATATGATCTAGGGTTTGCTAATGCAGATTTGGTAGTTCGTTGGAATCTTGAATTTATTGTTCTAAACGTTTAAGAACAATTCTTTTTTTAGTTGAAATAATCGTTTGCTTATATTTTATTTTCGGAGATGATTCTAATTTTTGTACTGGAATTTTATTAATTTTGAAGAGTGATATTTTTGCTTTTTTTCAGGCAAATCAAAATTTTGCTAAAATGTAATAATATTTCTGATTTTTAGTATTAACAACTGTGCTTAAAATAAACTATGCTGAATTTAAAAATGTTAAAAATTTATGGTCAGATGATAAAAAGTGAAACTGTAACCACACGGAACTTAGGATTGTAGATTATAATGCCACTTTCAACAAAAGTTATGGTCGAAAGTGAAGATTCTTCGAGTTCGCGAACATAGTCTATACCAATGCACATTGTCGTGTCTTATTCTCATTTGCAATATTGGCATTTTTTTTTCTTTCTAAATCGTTATTCACGTCTAAATGTCATGATTTTTGATTTTCAAAAATTTATAATGTATTTAATTAGTTGTATATAAAGGACTTTTTATTGTTTGTTAGTAAGATTTTTTTAAAGCTGGTTGGTAAAAATTTAATGCATAAAGACTGTTGTATGTAATATGTTACATGCTAGAGATCTTTTCAGATTTGCACAATTTATGCTTTGAATAAGTCTAAATTTTTATGGAAAAAGCTTTATTTCCGTAATTTTTATTATAATAAACAAAATTTCAATAATAATGAAATATTTTGACTCGCAAAAGTTACAGAAAATGTAAACAAGATGTCAAAAAGCAGTGCAAGTCGTTAGGTCATGAAAATATGCGGATATTGAGTATCTATAGAGTGATCGGTAGATTTGATAATATGTAATCATAGTTGTTCACGTTATTTACGTCACTTGAATTGGTTTCATAACTTTTTAATAAAAATAAAAATGGTGGTATGAAATGACTAACTCAAGTGCCGAAGTGAAGAATGTTCCATTAGAAAAATTTTTAAATTATTTTTGCTGAGACTAGAATTTTATCTCATAACAAATAAGCGAAAACGAAAAATACAGAAAACTGTTCGATTGCCATAATTTGTTTTACAAATTCTTGAACTTGTATTATTTTAAAAATTGCTTCTAGAATTAAAAAAATGCATTTCAGCAGACGATTTTGGTCTTCCAACAATCTATTCATCTACTTAAAAAAATAAAAAAAACGAGAGATAAAAAAAATATTTTGAATTATTGAATCCAATTTATACTCAGTCGAGAAATAAAATCTTTATTTTATTAAATTCTAAATATCCATGAGCACATTTTACAATAACATAATTTGAGAAAATATTTCTGTGGGAAAAATACAACATATCTTTCAGAATCATGCAGAGACAAAATGCATTCTGCAAATTCCATATTTGAATAACCGTAATAATACACATTCTCGAGAACTTAGAATATTTATTATCTTACTAAATTGAACTAGGCGAAGGTGGTAGAAGTCATAAAGACGCTGAAAAAGAAAAAAAAAAAGAAGTAATGTATTCAGTCTACTCCGCAAGGCTGTGATTGAAACGATATCAGAACAAAACATGTCGGTTAAAAAATTTCTCGTAATTCCAGAATAGAACGGGTACAATGTGGGCGGCAAGTTCTTGCGCTTTTTCAATGGAAAGCAGTGATATCTGTTTCGTTTACAGTGCTTTCGTGTTGGTATGGTATGTCAATTGATAATTTCATCACGTACAGAATCTAGAGCTTACTACATATGACCCTGACTTGAACCAAAGTCGTCCTTTATGTGAGTTTATGAGATTGCTTTGCAGACTTAACTGAATGAAATATTCAAAACAGATTTTTTTTTCATATTGAAAAATGTTCTTGTTTTATTTAGAATAATTTTTTTTGTCGTATATTATCGAGTGGTTTATGCAACTGAAGGTTCACAATGTAAGATATTTAGAATCTAGTTTTTATGTTGTCGGTAAATTTAATCGTCTGTAACTTCACCATGTGGAAGAAAATATTCGGATTCCATTTTATTCGTGTTTTTAAAACAAATTAAGTGTTTAGTATATTATTATTTATTTCCGTATAATCGTTTGTTTTTTAATGTTACCTTATGTAAGCCTTCATAATAATTTTTTAACTACTAGTTTCTGTTTCAACACGACGATTTTACGTAGCGTTTTTAAAAATACGAATTACTCGTTTACTTACTAAGTTACACATTTAGAGGCGTAAAATATCATTAAATAATAGGCTGGTGTTTATTAAAAAAAATGAAATTTGTTTGTCTTTTTGATAGACTCTATTTTGTAGAAATATTTTTTTATTTATTTTCATTCTCAAAGTACTTTAGAGAATTACTTTTATAAGGTATCTGCCTATTAAGTATATTTAATTTGTTTATATGTTGAAAAGAAGCATTTATTTTAATAATGTTTATAATTATATTTTAAAAAATCTTATATTAGAATATTCTTTTTTGACAATGTCTAGGAAATAAGAACTAGAATAAGAATAAACTTTATAGCTCATTTCCTTCTTTAATTTTATGCGAGTTTGGATTACCATAAACAATATATAACCAGAAACTAAATAAAATTACTTGCTAATTGATATAAATAATAGTATAAACATAACAGAATTCGTAGCAGTTAAGCATCTTCAGTTGCCTTTAAATTTATTTAGAAATGAAATCGTATGCTATTCAATTCCGTTATTTGTAGTGGTAATGTTAAAAATCTTATTTTTTTTAAAATGTAGCACTTTTTATATCAATTTTAAAAGTAAATAATAAAAATATTGGAACTGATTATCAAAAATTTTTAAACTATCCATTTATGAATAATCAGCTTAATATTATTAAAATAGGGTTTTTTAAAAATATTTTTTCCATTGATATGTTATTGCAGAAGTTTGAAATAAATTATTCTTATAAAATAATCCTCATCTAAACACACCAACAAACATAAACAGCAAATCCTTCCCAAAAAAATTGTATAGGCAATATATTATTTTTTCACTCCTATTTTAAAATGAAGAAAAAAGCATTGTATTTGCTTCTGTATATTTTGCTTAAATCGGAATATACTGAAATGAGAATATTTATAAATAAAAATATTTCTTTTGAATACTGATTTGGAATTTCTAAATAAAAAATAGGCGATTCTATTTTTAATCTGAATCTATTCTAAAAATTAATTTTTAGAGGAAAATATCTGATTTTAATTCTGTATAATGAGACCAACTACATTTTAATAATGAAAAAGTGATTTTCGTATTTTTAGATTTTCCTGAATCGAACATAGTAATTAGAATCACAACTTCCTGCAGAATTTTATTTATAGTTCGTCAGATTTTAACTGGAATAATCATTTTGAAATCAAAGAAATCAATTATCGCATTATTCTTCGGCACATTGTTTTACATTTGCATAATGAATATTCCTTATTTCGTAATTATATTTTCCCCTTGTATTATTGTGTATAAAGTTATAAAATAAGAAACGTTTAAAGGGTACTATTCTTTCCTTCTATTAAAATTTCAATTTTTTAATAATCAATAGTTTTATACTAGCAATGATAATGTAAATTAATAATACTCTTAAAACTTATTAAAGAACATATTTTCGCAATCAAAAACATAATAGGTGACGTATATAACGTTATAAAAAAATTCTCCGAAATAAAATTTTCGTCTTCAACAGAAAGTTTCACTAAAGATAATGCCTATTACAATATTTAAATTATATGCAAATGTATAAATTATTTTTTAAATATGTTAAAATTGTAATTAGAACTATTTATCTCGACGTATTGATACATCAAATAATTCCTTGTACATAAGCCGTCAGTAACGATATATTACATCATAAAAGACCTTTGTCAAATACTACAAGATTAAACTCGCATTTTATCTAAAAATATGTAATCGGCATAAAACTAAATTTTGTTGAAACGTTGTAAAATAAAGATTACTTAATGTTGCATTTTTTGCCACAAGAATGTTTTCTGACATAGAAATACAAAATAATTTCTTATTTTTATTAAATTAAAAAGATTCAGAAAGTTGATACTAGCATTTTCAGAAAAAACACAAATGTGGTGACAGAATAATGTTTTTACAATTCAAGATTTAATAAACTTTCATTGTTTAAAACTCTGAAGAATAATATTTGCTTTTTTCAAAATGGAAATACATTTGGAAGTCTCCATGGAAATGGAATTACTGGTTCATATTCAGTACCAAACCTCTTATTTGTCAGCTGACTGGGCTTTGAGCGGGGGTTGGCACAGGCAAACCAATAAAAAAAAACGTTATTAGGCTAATTGCCCAATAAATTTATAAAAAATACAAATTTATAAATTATAATCATTAGGACTGCAATGTGTGTTTACATAATCATTAAAATCAATTTTAAATAAATTCAGATTAATTAATTATTTATTTACAGTGCATTGCGATATTAGTTATCCATTTAACTGATCATTTTATGTTTCAGTTGACAAATCTTTTAAAATAATAATTTTGAATGTTATATTTGTTTGATATTTATTATTATGTTCTAATCTACGACAATAATTGCATGCTTTTGTAAGTAATGTAATATTTAATTAATAATAATGGCAAATTTTTCGTTTTAGTTATTTTTTAAATATATATAATATGGGGAAAGACTAAATAAATAAAAATATGTCTTTATGTCATTAAAATAAAAATAATTAATCGGTTATGTTAATAATTCTTTTTTGTCTGATTAAAAAAAAATTGCTGAAATATGAAGCTAAATTGGCCAGTTATTAACAGAGGGACTTCGTATTGTGCATTGCTTAGGGCCGCACGCTGGTATAATTTGCACTAAATCCGCCGCTCTACATATTATATCAGTAATTATATTCAGTATTATGAAATCAAGCAATTAATACAGTCGATTTTCTATCTGTATTTTACTTCTTACGTGTAATCATTCTGCTTTATTTTTATGAATCTCATGAGCTTAAATATCATTTTATGCTATCTCCAATATAAATAAAGAATTTACCAACGTTTGTTCAATACAGATATATAATCTGAGTAATGTGTATTAATTAATTTACAATGATGTTTAAAGCAAGACAGAACAGACTTATAGTATGGAATACATCTGAAAACTTTATGCCTTTAACTTTATTAAGAGTAATATTTAATTAAGATTGATTCGTTCATTTTTTATGTAAAATTAGACGTCTAGAAACAATTTAATTTAGACAATGTAGCGCATGCGTCATACATCTTCCTAATACAGTTTGACATCAATCATAAGAAAGCAACACATATGCTCAGAATCAGTCTCAGTGCTTCTTTACTTCCTAGACTGTTCATCTTTTTTAAATACCGATTTATCCGCATTAAAATGCATATTTATCTTAATTAGCCATTTGTCTTTTGTTGATGAGAGCTTTCTAGAATTTTTCATCGATTCAAGAGGTCTGAATTCACAAATGAAATTATGATTATTCCACAGAATCTACACTTTTCAGTTGCTCCATAGTTGCTGCAATGATTATAAACGAAATTCAATTTCTTTATTCCTGTGCATTTTTGTTATAGTTTTATTGTTTATATATATTTACTGAAATAAATATTAATTTGCCTGCTTTTGTTTCAGGTACCAGGCCAACAGTTTCTAACCGATGAAGAAGAGGATGAAGAATTCGCACCCGTTGGTAAGTTACATCTCACATACTAAAACAGTTAATAATCGATATACTTGCTGATAAATTTAGTATAATTTTATACCAAACAATTTCACAAAAAAGAAACATGTCTCAGAGTTTCGGAGGTATTGTTTGAATCAAAGAAAAAAACTGTTGTTCTGACTTTAATTTTTTAGATTAATTCGTTTCTCGATTATATGATACTAATGATTTCGGATATGAAGTGGAAGAGAGCCAAAATACATTCTCGGTTCTCTTTGCTATATTACAAACCTAAACACAAAACTCCTTATATTATATGGATATATACGTGATCGGTGAAATAAAAAATAATTGCCCTTCCTTGAAATGAGTCCTTTCTGACAACATTCAGAATCATTAATAACTTTACCAATCAACGAGTCGAATCAATCTATAATTGTTATTGCTTAATTATTATTCAAAGTGCGCACATGACTATATTCGAAGTCACAATCGTTTTCACTTCCGGGTTCAGAACCCTGAACCAAAACGTTAACAAAATTGGGTTAACTAAAAACGGCAAGATAAAAATGTGAAGTTGGTTAGAAATGAATATTCTTAACATACATTTGCCTGAAATGAAAAATGTGAGAGAAAATTGCTTCCATTTGATTGTTTTCAAAAATATCAGCTGTCAACTGAACCAGCATCAGTGAAACTTTGCTTTCAACAGCAGCGCCCTTCCTTGACATGTTTTTCACATAAACTGATTGTCTTTCAATAGTCATTTCGTGTTTATTTATTTAAAAGTTATTTAGTTCTTATTTATTTAAAAGTTAAACGAAGTTTATTTATTTAGTTCTTATTTATTTAAAAGTCATAGTCATTTATATAATCTATCACTAAAATAAAAGATTTGTTTACATTTTTTTTAATAGCTCGAAGTATTAAAAAATGATAACCGTTAAATTTTAAAGAGATCTTAACAAATCAAGTTATTTCATTGTTAGTAAATAATCTTTTTATGTTGGATACTTAAATTTCTAAAAACTGAAAAATACAAGTCGAGTAATGTTATTTTTCCTTTTCCTCTAGTCACTGGTCTACAGTAAATTTGAAAATTAAGTAATATTTAAGTTCAGTTGGGAAAAAATGAAATTTCTAAAACATCTAAATGCATGAAGCACTCTACAAAAACTTAAATTATATCTGTCAAATCATAAATAATTATTTTTAACTATATTTTGTGCCAGTTACTGAGAAGAAAGTTTAATTCATTTTTTTCATCCGCGGAATTCAATTTAGACATCTCAACACTAAAAAAGATTTTTTTTTTTTAAATCAGAAAGCAAACGATTACTAAAAATGCAAAAGAATTCAGTTATATAGTGGGTTTTTTTTTCGGAATTCTTTTTCTTTTGTAAAAACGAAGAATAGCAATGCAAAAATTAGACTGCTTTTTAATCAAGAATAATTGTTATAAATTGTTTTAGATAATAGGATTCATTGACCTGGAGATATTTTAATAATTTTAGAATATGAATTTAAGAAGTGCCCGTGATTTTTTCTTCTTTTATGAACATTTTCTTTTCGAAAAATTTATCAAAGCTGTATATTTTGTGTTAGCAAATTAGAAAAAAAATTATTCTTTTTGTCGCTGAAGTTTTAGAATCGGCACTCATTGTACTAATCAATAGATAGCTGAACCAGATGTTGCTCTTTATACAGTACTATTGTTATGCATTCATTTCCAGCATTTAATTACGTTATGATTGCTTTCTCATATTACTACATCTGTTTGGAATTATGATATGCATTTTAAAGAAAAAGCTTAAAAAGTGAACGAACAAGATGAGAAATTTAGTAATTAAATTATTTGCTTTAAATCGCAAAAATCATTAAATAATATATGATAATTAAACAAATAAACTGAATCAGAAATTTCGATTAAATCAGTACATTCGAAAAAAATTTATTTGTATAAAATAAAATGTCTGCCATTTTTACAAAATGGATAGTTTTGCTAGAAGTAGTTTGCATTGCAAAGAAGAAATCAAAACAATTGCCTGAAATTCCTTATATAAGTAAGCTAAAACTTTCTTGTGAGAATGTTAAAGATAGAAATTGATATAATGTCAAGAAGCTCTAGAAAATGCCAGATTTCGGTTCAATTTGAATTATTTTTTATTTTGAATTTTATTTTTTATGCTCTCTGTAAACTTATTCTATTTCGCTGATATTACAATTACTTAAACAGAAGTTATTTACAGAAATTCGAACAAAAATTTCGAATTATATACCATATCTTCAGACAGGTGGAGCATAAATTTCTTTAGTGATAAAATTCAAAATGGTAATTAAAAACGAGCGAATAGAAAACGATGTTTTTTTGATAGTTAACTGTTCACGGTAGAACGCTCAAGTTCAGAAGTAACCGATAGAAAATAAAAACTATAATGCAAAAATAAAAACTATAAATTAAAATTCCCTACTATAAATTGAACTAATCACTATTTGCCAAATTACAAAGCATACATTACAAAGATTATTGTAACTATTTGAAACCACTAATTATTCTAATTACTCCTTGAGTGTGTTAATAAATGATAATTTGTTTTTGAAAATTTTAATACAATGATTGCTTTAATAAAATAATTTCAACGTTGAGAAAACCCTCCAAGACATCATGATTGTATTCATTAATCTTCTAACGAAATTATTTGCCACTAGTAAAATGGCATCACCTTATTCTTCTAATCTTCTTCGCTACTAAACAATTACGCATTCAATTTTCTCACAATTGTTTGAGAAAGAATGCCTGTAGGCAAGCGGTCAGGCAGTTTCCATTTACTTCCGTATCATCTGCCATTTATCATCGACTTTCAATTAATTACATGGGTCATTACTTAATTGCAGCTGTGAATTAATTAATTGCCCTTTTGTGAAGTGTTAAGTTCAGCGTGGCAACACGAACGGCGTGTTCGAAATGCCACGGCGGGAGCGGGAAGACCATTGTTAATAGTTGCTCCAAGGATTTTTCTCGTCTCCAGGAGTTCGATTCTGAATACTTGCCTTCACCTAATGTTTTGATCTTATGAATATTTCTAATTAAATAGACAGGCGGTTAGAATTCAAGTATTCCTTTCTGGAGCAATCGATTCAGAATACTATTACTTTCAACTTATATTTCTATCCTATGGCTATTTGTTGATTTAGAATAAACCAAATAATTAAAATTCAAGTACTTTAATACACTTTTTGGAATGGTCGATTCAGAATAGTTTTCTTTTCACCTTATGTTTTTATCTTATGGCTATTTGTTGATATAGAGTTACCAAGTTGTTGTAATTCAATTCTTTCTGTAACTATCAATTCATAACAGACTCTGTGAATTAGAATTCAAGTATTCTTTTATCTATGATAACTTATTAATATGGAATGAAGGTGATTAAAATTCAGTTATCTCTCTTCAGAGCGTTGTAAAGATAAAATTAAAGACTAAAAATATAGAATCTCGGTGGTATGCATTTCAGAACGTGGGGAAAAAAGTTTTAAATATAGCCCCTAATTTCAGAAAACTCCTAATCATTCTATTCTTAAAATATTTAGTTTACATAAAAATATGTGTAATTAATTTACTGTTATTTTTTTGCAACTTAATTTTACTATTTTTTAAGCATCTTTGCATTTTCAGCTATTTATTAAGGACTTGTTTGTATTTGTTTTGAAATGATATTGCTTACACCCTGTTAGCCTATATTCAGAGGAGTTATGTGTTCATTTACCTTTTCATTTTATTATTTTGTTTTTGATTGTTGAAATTTTGTTTTCCAGTATAAGATATATAATCCTGGAAAGCATATTCTACCAATGTCTTAGATTTTCGATATAGAAGCACATACACAAGCGCAGAATGTCATAAAAGCAATTATATCCTTTCAAATCTTTGCAAACGTTTTTAAATACTCCATTCTCCCCATTTCCTACCAGATATTTAATAAAAAAAATTTAAAAAAGAGGCTCTACAAACATTTCCCATTCATTCACACATATTCCCAAGACATCAGGATCGATTTACATTCTAGGAATGGGAAGGGGGGAGGTAATGTGGCCTTGTAATAATATAAAAGTAATTCAGTTGTAATTCTTAATCATAATTTTTCCTTTATCTTGATACATATTAAGTGCGAATTGTTTGACTTTATAACAATCATTAGTATATATTGCATTAATAAATATGCAGATTTTAGTTCAAATAATGCATATTAATTTTAAAATGGTGATTTTCTACAAGCTTTTATACATTATTCTATAATACGTACAATAATGATTTTGACCTTTCTCCGCTCTAAATAAGAAAAACTTAGTACATTTTTTAGTACATTTTCTAATTATAAATATTTAGTAGTGTACATTTTCCTTATTCATTTAAAGAAAATTTACAATACAAAATAATTTTAAGTTACAGAATACATTATAAAGTGAACAAACATCAAGTAGTCACAATAAATAAATAAAATAAAAACTATAAGTATGGAATCATAAAACTATTTAAAAAAGATTGAGAATTTAGAAATTGTAAATCATGAACCTTGAAACATTGAAAAATGCAAAGGAGAAATTAAAACTACTAACATTCGATTTTAAAAATATTAAAAATACATTAGAAACTAAAAGATTGTAAATATTTGGTTGTAAAATCATCTACGAGCGTATTAAGATATCATATTCTTTAAAAACCTGTTAAATATTTTATAAAAATTTCTATTTTGAAAATATACCTACACATTTAAATTGACAAATACATTCTGGAATTGCCTGTTGACTAAATATTCTGATGTTACAGCAAAATATTTTTAACTTAATGAATCACAACAGTCAGTCATACTTATGGAAAATAATACATAAGAGAAATCCCATCATGATTTCAAACTAGGAATGTCAAAACACAGTACGCAGATAGCATGAAGATATACCATAAGAATAAAAATTATTTTTTTGAACAAATAGCGCATATATTTAATTTGCACTTGTGTTTTGGGACTTAATTTTATCGTAAGGATCCCCACTTGTGATTGTAAATTCAAGATCAGATTGGACAAAAT
This sequence comes from Argiope aurantia, assembly GCA_026543865.1. Taxonomy (NCBI): domain Eukaryota; kingdom Metazoa; phylum Arthropoda; class Arachnida; order Araneae; family Araneidae; genus Argiope; species Argiope aurantia. Next base: position 316,226 of record JAPMOR010023574.1, read on the forward strand.
TGAAATACAGAACATTAAAAATAAACTCATTAGAATTTTTTTAAATTTTACGTTCGACATATCTAAATTTTTATAGTTCCTTGAAAAAATATCTTAAGTATGTTTTGAAAAAAACATGTTTTATGTCAAAACAACTCCAAGGTTAAAAACAGAATCTAAGCGACATAAAAGAAATTATTTATTTGCTAAGAGTAAATCATAGGTTGAGATTTTCGATTTTAACTAATGATGCTGTATTTTTCAGATTTCAAAAATAACATATTGTCCATTAAAACAAATTATCATGATAATTTTACAATAGAGAAATACCCAAGATAGCTTGAGATTAAATAATTTCAAATTGTTACAAAATAAACGATGTTCAGTAAATTTTGAAATACTACAAAGATCACTAATAAATAAAATAAAAACTATAGGTCCAAGATTAGAACCTTTTGATGTACCAGAAATGCTTTAATTTATACATTGTTTATAATTATATTTTTACTAATTTATATTAGATATATATTTTAATCATATCATATATTTTTGTATTAAATAGTTGTATTTATGTTATTATATAGTTACATATCATATTTATGAAACAACGTAAAAATTCCAATCAAATTCGAATCAAATACCATATAAAAAAACTATCTGATAGACTTAATTCTAAACATTGACTTTATTAACATGGATAGACATTAAATAAATAGAAACGACAGTTCAGGATAATGATTGTTGCTAAGAGTCAAAAATTTATCTCTGCGATTCACTGAGAGATCATTAAATCATTTTGATATAGAATCAAATTTAATATTTCTTATTCCAATACAAATTGGCTCAAATTATAAATACATAATTAAAAGATAAAATTAAGTAAGCGTCTTGCAGCTGTGTTCAAATTACTGCCATCATTAAAATAATCATTTATATGTAAATTAACAGTCAGAAATAAAAATATTTTCACCAAAGTTAAACTTTTCGAAACAAAACACAAATAATCACAAAGTCTTTGATTGATCACAAAAAAATTATACTAAAAACTCTATTTTAATTTGGCATGTGGTTGTTTTTATATAGTGTAAAGCTATTTATAAAGTTTAAAAAAAACTACTTACATCAGTAAAGTTCACTGGCAGTTCGAAGTACGTAAAGATGATTTTCCAATTTTCACCAAATATTGCCAACTGTCACCCTAGAAATAGCATCTGTGATCCTAAGTATATCAGTATCTTCATCTGGCGTTGCAAACACTTTGTTGTTTATGTAACTTCAAAATTGATACTGAACAGCAATGGAATTCATGGAATTAAAGAACACATAGAACTTTTTTCTTCTTTGATGCCATTTTGATAACAATAAAGTGTAGAATAATTATTTCTACATTAATTGCGCTATCTGTTGGACTAAAATATGTAAGAGTACGACGATCCAATAGTAAAAATTTTACAGACTTCTATTCAATGGTTCTTTTATAATAATTGTTTACTAATCATTAAACGAATTTACGACCATCCTGTATATACTTTTCAATATTAGAACAAGTTGGAAAAATATATAACACAAAAAAGAAGCTTTTTTCTGAAATTTCAGACTCATAGAAAACCAGACATTTCAGATTCGATTCAGAAAGATCAGTTCGATAAACAGAAAAAAAATATTTTCGATAGCATTAAGCTAATACGTTTATTCCAGTTTGTTGAATCGTAATCTTTTCATAGCTTATGAAAGTTCAGACTTTGCCAATGATCCTTTAATTTAAATAGCTATTATTTAAAATCATTTGGAGCTTTCTAGAAAATCGAAAGCATCTAAGCAAACTTTCCGATTAAATGTACATTTAGTACAGATTCAGTTATTCTGGGTTCTTTTGTACCCAACGACACTCTGAATTTGTTTCTGTGTATCGAAAACGATGCCTTTCATTAAATCGAAAGGCATGCCGCGAATAAACCATGTTTTAGTAGTTAAATAATAAAATTGACGTATTTTAGTAGTTAAATAATAATTTTCTGACGTCACTGAGCTTGATAAAAAAAAACTTAATTTTAGTTATAAACCCATAGACTTAAACATAGAAAGTTATTTTGTGGAATGCATGCATATTTTAGATGAATTCGGATTGAAAGGATAATTATTATCCGTTCGAGAAATAATTTCATATGAAATTTGATCATTTCTGAGCTTACAAAAAAAATCGGATATACAAAGCAGTTTCAGATTCTTACTAATGCATCCAATAACTGTTTAAAGTATATAGATCTGTTGCTTTGTTTTGAATCCATGGCATAAAAAAGAACTAAAATTCAGAGGATTAAAAAAATTGATTTGAACCATTCCAAATATTTGTATTCTCAGAACATCGAATCATATAATAGGTATATCGTGCAACATTTTGTGTTAATAAGAAAAGTTCAAAATTAGATGCAACTTTGAATATTTCTATCATATGATTATTTTTATAGCTGTTGTAACAATACGGTTGAAATTCCATAAACTAATTTCTATATCACAGGTCGCAAGAACAAGTTAACAATTTAAATATTTTTTCCCATCATATTTTTTTATGTTCCATGCAAAATTAAACTGATTGGTAAAAACAAGGAAAGGATAAATGCTGGGACTGTGCTTTGTTTTAGTGGCTAAATAATTATAAGTTAGTGATTTTTACTTCCTTTTCGAAATGCAAAATGATTAATTAAAATCTTCAAACTTGTATTTAAGCAGAATGATTCTTGCTTTTTAGGAAATCGTTTTGTTTACTAGAAAACTTTCAATCCGTGTATAATATAAATCGTCTTGTTTAATTTATAGACGATGAATTGTTTAAATTTATAACTTTATTTTTCAACTTTGTGGCTAATTAAAAGATTAAATTTTTAGTATTTTTAAAAACTTTGTTAAAAATTATAACCCAAGAGCGAAGCATTCATCACAGCAAAGCTAAAAGCTGGAAAAGAAAGAAATGCAATAAAATATTTGGAGCTTATATGGCTTCAAAAAAGAATTTTCCCAATACCACCTTAACGCAGTAGTTAAAATGTCTTTT
>JAPMOR010023574.1:319356-364546 GCA_026543865.1 Argiope aurantia
TATATTAGTTAATTTAATATCTCTTGAATTAGTCTTATTTGAATTTAAAGCTTATAAAATAAATTAATTTTTAGAAACGTTTTAGTAACAGATTATACTTTAGTTTTAAGCTTTTTCTCATAATAACAAAGAAATTCATTTGTTATATATTCATTCATTTTTTTATAATCGTCTTAATGAAATATAGTTTTATTTTTAATAATAATAATAATAATAATAATATATAATCCCTTTTTAGGAACTTTTTAGCCGCATATTTTAGTTTATTTGTAAACTTTTCTAAATAATCACAAAAGAGTAATACTATTAGATTATTAATCGTATTCACGCACTACTTTCCTTACTAACAGTGACCCACCGTTGTGAGCGAGGCCAAATGATCGTAGATGTGACGACGCAGCATCCTTTCAGGGGCATAATCCACCCCCGGGACTACAGGTCGGGTCCATGCGTTGCACAGGGACGAGGGGGCAGGACCACCACCCTCACCCTGGATTTGCACGCTGACAAGGACGACCCCCGTTACTGTGGGGTGCAGTTCAGAAAGGTGAGTTCACTTTGGAATTTTCTGATGCTTATAATAATAATCAAATGAGTGTATTTTGGCATTAATTAATAATTCCTAATACTTGCTTTTGAGTATCTTCATGAAAAAGTTATGTATTATATCATAAACATCAGGTTGAAGCTAACAATTGTATTAAATTGTATCAATTTCAATGTACTTTCAATACACATCTCATTTATTTAAATTCAAAAATATTTGGGGTAATTATTACTAATTATCCCAACTATTATAATTAATAATTCTTAATACTTGCTTTTACGCATTATTACGAATTTGTTATATGTTATTTCATACATCTCAGGTTGAAGCTAAAAACTATTAAACTGAGGCTTGAATATCCTGGTTGGTAGGGCGAAGGAATTTGCATCCCTTGGGTTGTGAGTTCGAACCCGCCAGCCGAAAACTCTTCGTGTGTATGGTGGCTGGCGCACGTATAAGTCTGTCGTGGTCACAAAGTCCTCCATGTCGTGAGTAATACCACTGGGGGTACTGTATCAGCGGGCTTGTCTTTGACAAGTGCCATCAGAAACAATACTATTAAATTGTCTCATGCCACTTTCAGTACACATCTCATTTATTTAAATTCATAAATAGCTGTAATAATTAATCCTAATTATCCCAACTATTATAATTAATAATTCCATATACTGACTTAAGCATCTTCACGAATTTGTTATGTGTTATTTCATACACTCCAAGTTGTAGTTAAAATTGCTCGTGCCTCTTTCAACACACTTCTCCTTTTTTCCCCCCTTTCTCATCTATTTAAATCCATAAAAGGTTGGGATAATTATTCCTATTTATGACAAAAAACGTACCTGGCATATTCTATGCTTATTAGATTTGGTTACTTAGCAAATTAAGTCATTTATTTTCCATTTATAGCAAGGACCGTTATTAACAAAAACTCAGTTCAAAGACCTGGTTACATCTCCCGACACATTGAGGATTAAGAATTTTCCTCAGAATTTTAAATACTGTGGGAGAGGAGGAATTAATAGGTTACACTTTTCCTTTGGCATTTTCCTTTTTTACGAGAAAAAGGTGATAAATAACAAACTCAGTACTAAAATCATGAAGAAGCACAAATATATAATATTTTTATGAAATGGACGACGAAAATTTATTCAAAAATATTACAGTAAAAGTAATATATAAAAGTATATAGTAATAATAATATAAAAGTAATATAGTAATTATGAAGCATTATAAAAGGTTATATAATATTTGTGAAGCGTTATAAAAGATTACATAATACTTGTGAATAAATAACATACGTTAGAGCCCGGTCAAAGTACTGAACCTATTACTGATATGCGCTTGAGAAATGCATAATCCTTTTCAACGTGCGACTAATGACCATCTAAAAATTCAACTATAAAATTGAACCAAGGCTTTCCGTTGAACAACATTTCACATTGTTATAATGTAATGAATTACGATATTTTCAAGAATCAATTATTTTGACCTCCGAATTAGGGAAAGGTACAACAGAAATAAAATTAATTTCACATTCCGTTGATATTTAATATTGTATATTACTATACCGTATGTTATGATCTAGCTGTGATTTATGCTTAATGTATAACAATTACTTTCTGTATGTACTTTATACCATGGTTATCATGAAGAACTAATTATGCATCATCTATAAAATCATTTTCATAAAATAATCGAGAAAATTTATATAATTCGATATATTTTTAAAAATACATAACCCTCATTTTAAACAAATTATTTAAAAAAACAATATGTTTCTTTTTAAACTTTCTATATGTACTTTATGTCATGCTTGTCATGAAGAACTAATTATGAATCATCTATGAAATCCTCTTCGTAAAATAATCGAGAAAATTTATATAATTCAATACACTTTTAAAAATACGTAACCGTCTTTTTAAACAAATAGTTTTCAAAAAAATCGCCAAGCTTCATTAAATTAGCCACCAAATTGGCATTAACTTTCATGGGAATTCTCAGTTTTGGCTAAAGTTAGTAAGATCTATATTTACATGCATCTGATGACTGATTCATAGTAGAAACAAAAAAATAAGCAACTAATTTGAATAAAAATATTTGAAACAATAAAATTTAAAAAATTCAAAGGAAAAATTTAATATTAGCATATTAGATATTTACAATTAATTATAAAACTTTCTGAATAATGTTAATAGCCATGATTGAAATTTTAAGTATAAAATCTTAGTGAAATAGGATTTTGGGTTATATTACCTCGGTTATTCACTACTTATATTCAAAATTGACAGAAATGAACATCCTTTATCGGTTCACTTGCAAGTAATTTTTTCCTTGCTCTCTTAAGTTCAATATTTAGACGGTCCCTTAGTTCCGTTCACATAACTGTATCAACAAACTTTCCATCGTACTGTACTTGAACTTTCGATGTATTTGTATCCTATTACTTTATTTTCTGCTCCATCGATTTCGAAACAATCAAATACAAACAGCGGGACCAAAGTTAAGTCATTGAAGAAATAAGTATTATTCACTGAATCTCTCACTTGATTTCCTTGGCTGAACATCATACTTATTTCAGTGTCCAGAATAGATTTTTCAATTGGGAGAAAGGCTATTCGAAAGCACTTTAAGATCGTTCTTACGTTAATAATTTTCTGTGTGTAAAATTTACTGAACATTACATTGAACAAGATTCCAATTTTTGATATATAGGCGCATTCTTTCTTGACATATATAGTAAATACTATATTTCTGAATTTTTCTGTGTGAACCGAATCTTGAATTTCTAGAAGGAACAAATATACAGAATGAGTACAAATGATTCACCCGATTTTAAAAAATCATATTTTCGAAACTACTGCACATATTACAATAAGTGATACATGAATTTTTCAGTTAAGAATGTTCGATGTGTGACCCTCTTGTTACACGACATACATCCAATCTGTAATCCAATTCGTTCTAAATATTTTGTAGCATCACTCTGTCAATGGTTCTGAATGCTGCACAAATAAGCTTTTTTTAAGTTCTGGCAGTGTTTTTGGCATTGGTGGTACATAAATAATGTCTTTGATGTAATCCCACAAAAAGAAATCACATGGTGTTAGGTCTGGGGATCTCTCTCTGTCTGTGCAAAATTTCCTTTCTATCATTTGGATGTCACTCCCAGCGTTCAATGAATAGGCTGCCATCTGTTGATCAATGATAGAAAAAGCGATATATTTCTCTTTAAATTCATGTATCACTTATTGTAATATGTGCAGTAGTTTCGAAAATGTGATTTTTTAAATTGGGTCTATCCTTTGTACTCATCCTGTACAATGTTACGATAAATGCAATTACACGATAAATGCAAAAATACAATTGCGATGTCGAATATCTGTGTGAGTTTATACTTAAAGTAAATTTAGAGGGTGTAATGCATATCAAACAATTCTTCTTTACCCAAGCTATTTTCTTTACTTAAACTACCTGAACTAAAGAGCTGAACTGTCATTAAAAATATCCATATAGGTCGTCCGCTCGGATATACGAGCAATGTTGATAGCCTGTGTAAGTGTAATGACTTTTATAATTTCTGTTATGTTTGGATCCTAGTTTTAATATACCAGTAACTCAATCAGCACAATGATTTAAAACAGAGAGCTTTGAAAATAAATAAAATTTGGGCCAGTGTTTTTGAAAATTCTATGGCATTTGATTCAATTTAATGGGATTAACTTGCTTTAGATAGTTAGATCGCTTGCCGACAGCATCAAGACTATTTTTAAATAAATATTTTAATTTTGAACTTTGACCAGATGACGTGAACGACACATGAGATACCACAACCCTCTTTATATGTGAACATTAGACCAATAAGTTGATGTTTGACTGTGAGGAAATGGTATGCATGAAAAGTCGAAAATGGAAGTTCTCAAACATACTTCCCTCTGGCTCCGAAACCTATACTCTACCATAAGGCCATTGTGGCTCACAAAGTTCCTTAACTATACGTGGACTATAATTATTTAGACATGTTCCGAAATTTGATCTCCCGTTAAAAAACGCCGGGAATATTCTCCCCTCCACTGCGTATACTTACACAGTATGGCGCAGTTTGTGTAAAGTTTCATAGCATTGTTCTTCTTTCTAGGAATGACTGCGTCCGATATTCGACAAATGTCTGTGATTTTTATTTCTCTATAATATGTAAATTACATTTATGTGTATTGTTACTTTTTCTATTCTCTTTACGTAATGTTACTATGAGAAAAATAAATATGGGAATGTGAAATTTCCAGGATTGCGATGGGTTCTCTCTTTTTAGATTGGTTGCGTCTATTTAGTAATTACATAAATGCTGTAGGAGTGAGTTACTTTCATTTTAATGAAAGTACATCCTATAGGAGAGGCCGTAGCGTGGTCAGGGTTAACCATTAAAACTGAACCTCAATTCTGGCTTTTCGTGCTATTCTGAACGACGATCATTCAGATAATCTATATACTTCGGCAAGTTTGTTATAACTCTAATTGGTCCAGAATTTAACACTTGTTGCCTTTTCTTTTTTTAAGGCAATAACCAAGTACGGAATTTCTCCCATCCGACGTTAACAACGCTACTACCATCCATCAACTTTATAGAGTTTTATTGCAGTTCATTGGCCACCGGCCGGGGCCTTCAGCTGCATTCGTGGAAAAGTTTTGACTTGAGATGAGTGAAATTCCGGGGAGTGCAGAAAGACATGTACAATGCGGAAAGCAGAAATGAGTTAATTGTAAAATAACTAAAATAAAAATAAAAAATTCTAAATAGATAATTTTTTTTTAAAAAAAGTAAAAGCATGACAAGAGTTACTATAAAATAATAAATTAATTGATAAACGTTAGGAAGAGTTGCTAAAAATTAATTTATCGAGACTTTGGAGTCAAACAAAGTCAAGGAAAACTTAGGCTAGGATTGAAGCTAAGGGAAAAAATTGGAAGGATAATTTAATACACATCTATTGTTGTGACTTATGACACTTTACAAGCCCGCTGACATCTGTCAAAGATTTAAGCCGAATGAGCGTCTCTTGTTTTTTCAGTAGCGCCAACTAGCGCCAAGAATACGACTTAGCTACTTCATGCTTCACATTTTCTTGCACAACCCCTTTTTACAAGGGGGCACATTCACACACCTCACAGATAGAACACAAAAGAAGAACAACCATGCTTCCAACTAATTTCATTTTTGAATCTTCTTATTCACATACTGTTAGACAGTCAGACGTAATTCAAAACATTTTTTTTTCGTCCTTATGGAGGTCTGAATCGTGTCGATTCGTCAAAATCTCGAGGCCAAATTTTTTTTTTTTTTTGACGACTACAGTAGTTCCTCTTTATATGCTACATATTCCAGAAAACAAAAAAGCATCTAAAAACGACTAAACTGGAATTGTTGATCGGCCTGTTGCAGCTGCTAGTCTTACTTCCCCATTCATCTGTCTTCTTAACTCTTCAGCGAAAGCATTGGTATGAAAGATCCTTAATTCCTTTCTAAAAGGAGATCCTTTCCTTTCTGCATTATGCACGTATTTGACGTAAAAAAGCATCCGATGAAAGAGGACTTTCGGTTCTACGAATGTCCGAAGTGTCACGAACTTTCGGAATCAAGGTCGGTGCCGGATTTGATAGAGGAATGCTTTTGTCATCTAACCTTGCAGCTGACCCTTGCCTCCCGAACAGAATGCTGCACATGGGAAATAAAAAAAAATGTCTAATAATAACTTCTTCGAAATTCATCATCATTTCCTTCTTTTATTCCTTTCTATAATTTGTGCGAACGAGACAGTGCATTTTTAAGGGGTCGATGCCATCTGTTTTGTAATTTAATGCCTGATTCAAGTGGCATGAATCTTTTGAGAAAGGAAAAGCATTTTAAAATATGAATGCTTTGTAATATTAGGATTTTATTCTGAGAATTAAAAATACTCCGTATTTTAAAGACGTCACCATAGCGTAGTGTGAAAGTATAAATATGTAGTAATAATTCAGAATTTATTCATTTTTATTTTATGGGATGTCAGAATATTTTGAAAATTTTTGTATTTATAAAATTACAATGGTGATGACTTCTATATAAATCTGACCAGAAATGGCATTTAAAGTGGTATTAACTTCTTCACAATTCAATAATTTCATTTTTGAAATTAAATTTATGCTGCATCTTAAAAGCAAATCAGAAATGCATAGATTTTTCAGGTATATTTTCCATGAGAAAGTTATAAAAAATGTTGTAAATAATTGAATATTTGCTTATATTTTACTTTAATGCTGTTAGAATATTTCGGAAATGCTACGAAAAAATAAAATTATAATGTTAAACTTCGTGACTAGAGCATGCATTTGGGAGCATGAATGTTTCGTATTTTCAGAATTTTATTCTGTGAATTAAAAATGTAAGCTCTATTTTAAATTCAACTTAGCAATGTATAAATTATTTATTTAATTATACTTTTTATATGTGAACACTGCAAGAACACCGCAGCTTATAACGTGTGCTGCAAGAAACATTTATTATTATCATGCTTATTACGTATGTTATAAGGATGTTTCAAAATTTTTGAATAACTAAAATTTTCTTGTTAAAATTTTTAAGACCTTTTAACTTTCTTGCTTCAAACAACCCATATTATATTATTTTATACAACTTCACATACTATTTATTGAAAAAATGCATAAATCATATTATGTGTGTGTGTGTGTGTGTGTGTGTGCGTGCGTCATTGCTTTATATAAAATCTGCCAAATGTTTTTATAATCAAAATGAATTTTTTCATAAACAAAATAGCAATATATCAATAAACATGATGTCTCAGAATTTTTCATTAATTCAACAACAACAACAAGATATAAAATTTGAACTCGCTTGTTTTATTGTTCCTTTCTTTGGCGGCACTCATTACCAATAACTTTGAAAGATAATTAGATAATAATTCCCTCTTTCTGTTAGTGAGTATTTACTTTAAAATAAAAAAGCAGTTAAACCCATTAATTTTGGTTTAAATTCATAATATTATTACTATGCCGGCGAAATATATTATAAAGTCCAGCATCGGATAATATTGTTATAACATTGGGTATTCAATCCAATTTGTTACAAAAGATGTTGAACATATTCGAAAATATTGATTCTAAATGGCGATTTAATATAAACCACCGTTTATTTCTTTAAAAAAAAGCCTTCTAAGTCGAATTCAGTTCATAGATTAAATATATCTTAAAAGCAAAACAATAAGTAAATTTTGAATTCTTACTCACGTTTCGTTTGCAAATATGTAAAAATTATTATAGTGATATAAAATGAATGCTTATGTTTGTGGGCACTTTAAAAATATGTAGTTGTTATAAAATAATAATAGTGTTGATCTATTTATTTGATTAGTTTTCTCTAACTGAAAAGTTTGATTTAACATCGTTATAATCTTTATAAGAATTACAATTATTTATACTATAATGTATTTTGTCTCAAATCTGGGTTGAATGCTAAAGGCGTGCTCTTTATTTTATATAGCCCAGTTCAGGTGATGTTACAGTAGCATTAGCTGTAAGAGTTCATCCAACATTAGAATTGTCTGAAGACAAATACTTTTTCTTAACCTGTGGAAAAGCAGGATTCAGAAATGCTAGGTAAGCATTTTTACACCCTTTAATTTCCGATAGTCTATATTACGAATTTAAAGGGATAATCCATATCTTGAAAATAATCCAGTGGTTGTAATATTCCATATCTAGTAATAAAGCTCAGTTTGAAAGTTCTCCTTTTTTTTTAAATAAATTAACTTTATCGTTTATTAATATTTTAACTATCCAACAATGTTTTGAGGAAAAGGGCATACATTGAGCAAAGAAAAAGGTAATAATAATAGTAAAATAATTCATCCAAAAATATGCATAAAAATCCGTTAAAATTTAAGCCAGAAAATATTCCTTTAATCAAAAACCCAAATAACTTATAAATATGTCTAAAATTTTTAACTTTTTAAAAAGATGTAAAGATTTTAATATTTCTTTATTTTTTTACTACGTTTATTAAATATTTAAATAAATTTTCTAGAATTTTTGGAAAAAAATACAAGTTGGAATAATTTTTTTAATTTTATTTTTCCTTGAGATATCTAATTTTTATTCAAGTAAATTAGTAAAAACTGAAATCATTGATATAAATTTCTCTCAGGATTGTGCTGCCATCTATTGAACTCAGAAAAATTATAATTTCAACATTTGCTCTATAGAGGGCAGCACAAAACATAAATCTCACCTAAAAAAAGGTCGTTTATGAAAGGTTTGCACTTCCAACCGAAAATTTTGCTATCAGTATTTTTTCTTTCCGTAATTTCATTCTTTTAGAGAAAAAATATTTAGAAGTGGAAATATATAAAATAAAATAGGATGAATAAGAAAAGAATGAATAAGTAAATGAAATTTTTAAGAATAAATTCCTGCAAAATCGATCATATTAAAATTGGATAATTATTTTGGATAGTAATGAAATATGAATTTTTTCACATACATTGGAAATGTTTCTAAATTTTTAGAAAGCAGTTGAAAAATTAACTAAAATGTTACTAATTAAAGGTAATTAATTAATTACATTTGATCAATCACATAATGTAGTTAATTAAAACAATTAATTGCATATTGTAAAAGTAATCAAACATTTTTAAATTTCAAACGCAATCTTAAGTAGTCGAATTTTACACATTAGCTTATTTAACATACTTTTTTTTTTCTTCTAGAAATGAAACCTCAAGAGTTACGTTAAACTTTTATCATGACAACAAAAAGGTTCAAGAGCTTATCTATAATCAAGATTATGAACTAAGAGCTGCAATGACCAAGCCTGATGGTATGTTTTATAAATTTTTAAAGAATTTTATTTTGTAGGGCAACAATTTGTTGCTATCCAATTTACAACAAATGCATGCTTCATAATTAATGAAGCATTGCATGAAGAATGGGAGAGAAATAATTTATTTCTTCATCTTTCAGGCATTCACAAGCTAAAAGTGAGGTCTTGTCTGAGTTTCTCTTCAAATACAACAGAAACGCCTTTAATAGACGGGAATGGGTAGGTATTCTTATAAATATTATACATTTTTGTGGTATTTAATTTTGAATGGAAATATTACTGTTGAAAAAGCCAATAACAGACTTACTCTATTGTTAACGCATTTATAAAATGGCGACGTGTTTCCATGGGGAAAAAATTGAGAAAGGACAATTTTTAGTTAGGGAAATTACTTTGCATTTATAATATGATTTTTCAAAACAATTATATTTTTAATTCCTTTATCATTTGTATGTGCTGGAATACTTTTGAACGTACTATTATACATAATAGTAATTGACCTAAAACATTTAAATACTGTTATTACTGATATCAAATAGGAATTATTAAGCGTGTTTTATATAATTGTAGAATGCAATGGGTTTTGTTTAAAAAAAATGTCCACCTTAAATGTGTGCGTATTTTATATTAAAATTTAATGCATAAAAATTATTTTGTTATTTATTAATGTTATTTTATAATTTAAAAAAATATGTAACATTAAAATGTGCGATATTTTAATAAAACTTTATTTAACTTTGATTGTGGTTTTTTTTCTTTTATAATTAAATTAATATTTACTACAAATTCAAGCAATTAGTTATCGATATTTTTACTTTTATAATTAAAAAAATATTTAATATAAATTCAAACAGTTAGTTATTGATATTTATTTCGATATAACAATTAGTTAGCGATATTCTTTCTTTTATAATTAAATGAAAATTTATTACAAATTCAAACAATTAATAATCGATATTTATTTCGATATAGCAATTAGTTATTGGTATTTATTTCCACATAACATTTAGTTATCGATATTTTTTTATAATTAAATGAAGATTTACTACAAATTCATACTAGTTATAAATATTTATAACATTTTCGCAGCAGATTTTTTATAAAAAATTTCTTCATGATATATAATTAAACTATATGGATGTTCTGTGAAATAATTACCTGATAGTTGAATTAATTAATAAAATATATCTCACTTCTTTTAGATGTCCGTTGACTTCATTCCTAACATCATTCCATTACAATGATACAACTCACTCTGCCAATGCGCAATTATCTTCCATATTCAAATTTCCCGATTCTAATAAAATTTATGTCCAGTGCGACATCGTACTGTGCAGAGGACCATGTGAACAGGTAAAAAACATTTTAATTCCTTCTTTTAATCAATGTTCATTTCTTATTAAATTAAGTGAGGCTGTAAGGTTAGTTCTCAGATGTTATAATTAACTATATATATATATATATATATAATATTAAAATCTAATTTAAATCTTAATTAATTTTCTAACTTATCTTAATTTAGACCGTGTTAATTTTAGTCTAAAATAGTCTCTTATTTCCTGATTCAATTCCACTTTTTCATTTAACCAATTATACACACCCTCCATAAAACTGCTCACTTCAGCAGGTTCACACACTCCGAGAGAAGAGATAAAAATATTTAATTTTTACCTCATTCTTTTAAAAGATACCTAGATTTCCCTTTCCTAAGTCTATACATGTCAAAGAAATCCCTTCAAAATCTCATTGTAAATACTATTGAGGGGAAAATTTTGGTCTCTTTTGCTCTTCTGCTTTTGTATTGCGATGCAGACTGACCTATTTCTGACCACTTATTCTTGTACATAAATTATGCCTCCCGGGATGAAATAAATCCCGGGCCGCAACAGAAGATATAAAGTATTGATGGATTGGTGCATTTCCTATGTCTCTGAAATCTGATTAGAACAAGAGACAGAAAACTGTTTTGAATAAGAATATTTTTAATGGCACCGAAATACGATTTCTTAAAGAGGTTCTATATAAAGGGTGTTTTTTCAACAGGTCCCATGTCGGAGACCTTCCGAACCACTTCCCAGAGCTCTTCCTCGCGTAAGGAATGGAACAGAAGATGGACAACTGATGGCCTCCACTTCTGCCTACATCATTGAGCCAGGAGATCCCATACGTGAGTGTAGATTTAATATTTTAATTTATATATTTAATACAGAGGAAATTCTAGAATGCTTATTCTTTCTTATTATGGTTTTAGTACAATACCAGTAGAATTTTTTTTTGATATATATGCTAATGCATATGCTACACCAATGATTTATAAAGATTTATCTCCCACAGGGAAATTATCTGTCTTTTGTGTAATCACCATGTAGATAGATTTATTATTTCGCCCTATTGTTTAACTTAAAGTGTAATGATTAGATTTATAGTTCTCTAGTCGCCCTTAGTGGTAAGCATTTTCCCAAAAACGTGTTTAATTTCAGTTGAATCTCTCATACATAATTCCATATTCATATTTCTCTCGATAAAATAATTTTATGCTTCGAATTATGATAGAAATTTAAAATTATTTATTAAAGTAGTCTTTCACCTATTTTTTAATTGTTTCCATGAACGTGTCTAAGTTACAAGAAGTATTTTCCGACTTTATCGAACATTAAATTACTTGTTGTCAACACCAACTTCACTTTCTTCTTTTTTTTTTTTTTTTCATGTAAAATATGATATTGATTCCATCTTTAAAATGATGAAACATATATTCACCTTAAAAGCATATTAGTTGGATTAAAATATGTTGGTAAAAATAATTACATAGTTTCAATTATAATTTCTGAATTTACCAAATACATTAATTTCTTAAAGAGTACATTACCGAATACATTAATTCTCAGATTTTATAAAAAAAAACTTGATTAAACAATAAAAAAATATTCATTACAATATTAATTAAATATATATATATGTGTGTGTATAAAATTACTAGCACAACTTCATTAATGATGGGAGGACATTAAATAAATATTTGTGCTCATAAATCTTAAAACGGAATAATGCATTTTTTTTTTCATTCTAAAAATGAGAAGTATTCTTGAAAATTATGTTTAAGAACTATTTCTAAAACTTTGTTAAAACAGAATAATAAATATTTTTAAGGCGAAATAATGAATATTCTTTAATTATAAAAATGAAAAGTATACTTGAAAATTATGCAAAGAAATATTTTTAAAAATTTGTTAAAATTAAGGCAAAAAAAAATTAAAAACAAGGCAAATAAATCGTTCGATTGCAAATTATTGCAGTATAAATCTTGAGTAAAAATTCTCTTTGCAAATTATCATTAGAAATCACAATATTTTAACTGATTAAAATATTATAATTTCGAAGTGAATCGCTCCGAATTGCCCATTCTCAACCCCCAAAGTTTATTTGTGCCAAATTTAGCGATTTCAGTCAAATGACTGACTCTGTAGAACGTTGACAAACAAATAATTCAATTTTAATAATAGAAATGAAAGGAGGTAAAAATCAATGGTTTGTTGGTAGAAAGCAAGTCAATATTTAATAGTTTGAAATAGTAAGAAAGTGCGCTTTTTAGCTATCTACATCCATTTATTTGAAAAGGATATTGGATATGTTGTCTCCTATCACATACAAAGGAATGGTATAGAAATTTATTGTGATATCTATCATTCAAATCGCCGAGAGGGTTCCCCCAAAAGTTTTTCGCACACTCTAATAAACTTGCCATGCCAGAGAACATCTTTCATGACCTTGGCGTACAATAGTTATGAAATATCAATTTTTGGCGCGAATTTAGCAATTTTACTGAATCTGCCGTGCCATTTTTGGTGAATATTTTTAGCGGTTAATCCACGACATGTGGTTAATATATCTCAAAAATCGTATTTATGCTTTAGACAAATTTTTCCCTGCCGATTGAAACAAAAATTTTACACAGAGCTATACTTGTAAACACAAAATCACATACCAAATTTCAGATATTTAAGTCATTGGGTTTCTGAGTTACTGCTTTTAAATATTTATGAAAGTACAGACCGACAGACAGTCAAACCGTTACTGGTTTAGATGCAAACTTTGATAGGTGTCTACACTATGAATGTTAAATGCTGCGTACCGAATGTTATCTGTCTAGCTCTCTTCGTTTTGTAGCTATCGTGTTAATATACCTTTCAACAGCAGGGCGGACGGATTTTCTCTGAAAGGATTTTGCACAAAATTTAATAAAAATCTGCAAATTTGGTGTAAAGACCGTATGCCAAATTTCAAACGTCTCACTCAAAGCGTTTTTGAGTTATTTGTGTCATCGATAGACGGACGGACATTTTCCAAAAATGTGTTTTCCGAACTCAGAGTGATCTAAAACGTGGAGACTCGTCAAAATCTCGAGTTCGAATTTATTGACGATTACTGTGCTTTCTCTATACTAAGCATATGAGAAAGTAAAACAGCAAACGATCGCTTTCTGTAACCACAAGATGCTGATGGTTGACTTTCTTATTTTTCAGTGGCTGAATCCTTAGAGAGTTGCACTGAGTGGAGGTTCCCATGGCTGATAGGGTTGTGTATCTGCCTCGCAATCCTGCTTCTTGTCATGCTGATAGTCAACATTTTCCTCTGCTCGTCCCTGACCTGCACATGTACAAAAACAGAGGTAAGACCCTATTTTAATATTATTTTTGGCAACTGATAAGATGTTGCTACTTCTAACAGCAAAAGAGCACAGAACTAGGAACTTCATCCTCTAGTTCCAGGAGATACCCGAGTTCTCCTGTAACTTCAAATTTATCGTAATTTATTTCAAACCTTTCTCATTCTTGAAGATGATATTCTTTCAAAGAAGCGTCATCATTGTTACTCTTTTGGTTAAAAAAAATTATTAATGAAGCACGTTCTATTTTCGACAAAGTCAAGTCATAGTTAATTTAAAAAATATTCTTGTTCTGTTATCAGCAAAATGTTTTTGGAATTGAAATGGCTGTTCTTTTGATATAATTAAGAAACTAAAAGCCTCTAATAAGCTACAACGCCACCTATCGAGAAAAAAAATAATTTCCTAGTGTAATTCATTCCCCCCATGCTATAAATATTGTAGCCGGCGTTCTGGCTTAGGAGTAGCGCGTCTTCCCCTCTTTCCGGGTTCGAGCATGGTTGTTCTTCCCTTCTCTTCTAGCTGTGAGGTGTGTGAAAGAGCCACCCGTAAAAAGTGTTTGTGCAAACGAGTGTATGGATGTCATCTTTATACGAGCTAGAAGTTAGACTTCTGCCCTCGGGTGCTCAGAGGTCCCTATCCTCAGAAGATACTGCACCCCCTTTCCGTGGTATCACGGACTCGACATCATCATCATAAATATTGTTAATGCCGTTTCTTCAAGATACTCCAAAATCTTAGTTTTCTTGTAGAATCCTTCCTCCATTTTAACTACAACTAGCACTATATAATATATATAGTGCAGTATATTTTACAGAACCCTAAAGATTGTGGGGCCCGGGGCATCTTGGCCCCGCTTGCTGATTGAAAAAAAAATATTTATACATTTTCCTAGTTCTCAACTGTGTTCGCAAATTTATAAAAATGGATATAATGGAAAACCTACAGAAATGGGAAAAATGCCAAACTGCACCACTGCTAATTACTGACTGCATCGCATGCTGCTGTCAATTATTAGTTGCAGTTTTGCCATGCTAAATTGTAACTATGCTCCATAAAACTGCATTGAATTGCTGAAAATAATATAAACAAAAATCACTAATCTAACCCACTCGAAGGCATAATGAAAAAATTGAATGATCGAAATGCAGCAATATATAGGCAGGAACTATGTTCCATAAAACCGCCTTGAACTGCTGCAAATAATATAATCAGAAGTCACTAATCTGACCCACCCATAAGACATACTGAAAAAAATTCAGTAATCGAAATGCAGCGATTTATAGTCAGGAACTATAGTTAAGTACTAAAAGCCATAACGGGTCAACCCTTTCCTTAAAGGAGGCACGTCCCATCATTATTAGGGAATAATCGATCCCACAGCATTTGTTTATCCACCAACATGACGAGAACCAAGCGCCATATTGGAAGCTTCTCATCCTTATAACTAAGGCGCCCTTCTCCAGGTGGGACCTGCAAATACTATAAAAAGAAAGGGTTTACAAGCAAAACATATGTAAATGAAATTTGTAAATCATATTAGCACAAAAAGTTGAACAACATTATTACGATATTTTCAAGATATTGGCCAGATTTCAGTATGTCGAACAACATCGTGAGAATATCGTACAATATCTTGTGTTTATAGGGATGTGCAGAAAATTTTCATTCCATGCTGCAATGTACGAAAAACTATAATTAAGCTGTAAACAAACATCTGGACATTTTGTATATAATAATAAGAAAATATTTGCATAGGTGGAACAATATACATATATATTTTTAGTTTAATTTTTCAGCGTGTCAGTTTTATAACAATGCGCGATCCCCCTGGGTACACCTCGTGACTGAGGATGAGAAGCTGCTAGCATGGTGGTTGGTTCTCGCCACCCTTGTGAGTGCACGAAAGGGTGAAAGTTTGGCTCCTCCCATCCATGACAAGACGTACTTCCTTAGGGAAGGGTTGTGCCGTGGCCGGTGATGGCCCTTAGGACTCAATCACAGTTCCCGCCAGTGTTGCTGTTGCCGCCGTTCCATCATTCAGATCTGTCCGCGCGCCTCAGGGCAGGTCGGAGTAGCCGGTTTAAAGTTTAACGTAATGCACGGGTGATGCAATTGCTGGAAGCATATTTTAAAACATTTTTTGAGGATTTTATGTAAAAATATAAAAGTTATAAAATTTGTCTGTTAGCTTAGCATATGTTTGTTATTGCTTAATTCTGTGCCAGTTATGTACCTTTCTCTGCACATAATTTAATAAATGATTCACTTTTCACAGGTGGTAGACAAAGAACCTTCTGAAATGGATGATTATGATCCATACAGAGTTGGATGGGTCTCTGGATCTCACTACGGCTCTCGCAGCTCCCTCCACAAACCCGGTTACTTGTCCGGTGGATCCACCCTCAATTCCACTGCCCGCTCCGTGAGCAATGCCAGTGACCATTACGCCATTGTCCACTCGAGGCCAGGCAGTAGGTACTCACAACACTCCAGCAAAGAACCTTTGCACAAGAGCTCTGGAGGCTCCATACTTTCCAATGGCCATCACAATCATTACAACTCAAGGATATAGGACAATGTATAGTAAAAGCTCAGGGAAAGTGTTACAGACAGTTCAAAGCTGGAAATCAGGCCATTTGATCCCTACAGGATAAAGGACAATGTTTGTGTGAGCAATTTGGATACTCTGTGGCTTTGATTTTTCCAGTGTATAGTATCACTTACCCACCTCCAGAAATGACTAACTCTCCAGGTAGCACAGTCTGTTGCACAATATTGTACAATACTGTGCGATATTATATATTAATCTATATTCCACAATATTGTGAATATTTATCAATGTCATACAATATTGTACAATATTTGTGTGCTACTAGGGTCTAGTGGTATAGTTACAATTAACAAAGTTCATGGTTTGGAACTGGAAGCATGCACAATATCTGATGATATGAAATGCCATTATACATGTGATTTGAGAAATTCCCTCCAGTCTCTCAGGTAGTTCATGCTGTACGATATTAAACAATATTTTTTGATATTATGCAATATTGTACAATGCCGCACAATATTATACAGCATCTGCGTACTACCGGGATTATTATAGTAGGAAGAGTTTTTATAACACAAAATATTTATTCTGTTTGATTTGCTTAAATGTATATAATGAAAGACTACTTAATTATTTAATAATAAGACAAGATTTTTTAATTTTATTATAATTATGAACAGAAATTTTATAAATATTTTATTATATACTGATATGTTAAAAATTGTTTTAAAAAAATGTTAAGTGATATTAGTATTGTTATTAAATTGTTCGTTTTGTTTATAATAAAATGTAATGTTATTTAAATACATTTTTTTATGTTGATCTAGATGAATTACAAAGTAATAAATTCAATTCAATTTTAAATTTTTTTCAAAAAATCATATTTAATATAAAGCAAGAAAAAAGCATTTAAAATTCGTCATATTGATCTATAATTAGAATATAAATGAAAATATTTTAAGCAGTCGTGAATTAATTGTTTAAAAATCAAAATTCTTAATAATTAATATTCATGGAAACATGCATAATTGTTCAATAAAATATGCATAACTTTGTAAAAAAACAAATAAAATTTTAAAACTTTATAAAAATTAATATAGAGTTTATAAAATTTCTCTTAATAAATAAAGTATTGTGATAGTACTATTATTTGTAAAATTTGAAATAAATTAATCAGAGTTCAATCTTTAGTATCACGATGCAAGTTAAATATCCAGAAAGGCATTAAACCCATGGTGCTGTTGAGCTTAATGTGTTTAGAGATATGTTAGTAGTAGCAAATAATTTTTCATTTTCATCTTATTTCATTATTATATAAATTTTTCATTCATATGCTTCTTTCTAACTTCATTAACAATTTTTGGTACATTTATTTTTTCTTTGTGAGTGGTTCAAAGTATTTTGGGTCTTAGAATAAATTCGGATTTTCTTTCTTTTTTACATAACAGTGAACACGATGGTGTCCTTAACAGGTCGGAAACATTGTATACTGCATTTTTGCCCTTCATTTCTCATATGAGAAGGTTTATTATCAACAACAAGTTAATAAATCTGTTTGTCTGTTCATTAAATGAAGATCTGATTGTTAGGTTTTATAGATAAAAACTTTTTACAACAAATTATTCCGATTTCATATATTTTTATATTTAAAAACATTTTCATAATAACTATGAAATTTTTATGATTTTTTTTCATTTAATATTTGAAATATTTATAACATTTAAAACACAAATGAATCTGAATTAAAATATTTTATTATATCTTTCTCGTATAGTTAAAAAAATAGATTTCATCTTTGTAAATATAACTAAGTTGTAAGTTACCTGGAATAAATTTTATTGCTGTTTGTGTTGAACCGTGATAAGTACACAGCTTATTGTGGAAAAAAAAATGTAAATATGTTATTTTTGTAATGAATAAACAAATTTAATGTAAACTGTCTTTGATATTTGTTAATGAATGAATATAAAAATGAATTATATTTCATTAAATATCAGTATTTCACATCTTGAAACCTAGATTACCCTAAACATCATGATTTCAATAAAAATATCCTTTTAAGGGAGAAAAAAAAAATGAAAAATTCAATATTTTTAGAAAACACATATTCAAATCTTCTCACTGCTGTCTAAAATTTTTTTAATTATTCTTACGGAACAAGTCATAATTGTAAATTCATAATTAGCAATTATTAGATTAAAATGATATTCAAACATTATAAAATTCAGAATAGACATTAATTACTAAAAAAAAATTGTTTTCCATATAAGTCTAGTTTATTTATTTGCTATTTACTACCAAAAAATTATTATATTCTTTTTAAAGTTGTTTTAATACACGTACCAATTACTTTAATGCATTTTGTCCTAAATTTTTAATGAAATTACTAAGATTTAAATAAACTTTTATATAATTTACTTCAATATAAAAAAATTACTATATTCTTTTTAAAGCAATTTTAATAAATGTACCAATTACTTTATTATACTTTGGCCTTAATGAAATTTCTAAGATTGGAATAAAAATTTCGCCCATGTTTTTCTGGTTTTAACATAAGTTTACTGTAAATAAATTTATATCACTTAATAAGAAAAATATAGAAAATAATTACTGATTAAAACTATTTGATATTTTAGTGATTAAAAATTAATAGTAAGTTTGAAAGTGAATAAACTATCTGTTAAAATTAATTTGTCATGAAACAATTATCATGAAAAAAAAATCTAAATTCAGCATTTTATTTACAAAACCTGAGCTAAAAGGTAAAAGATTCTGTATGTACATAAAAACTTAAATGTCAGTATAAATTCAGAACTTCCTTGTCGTACAGATTTTACTTAGATGTTAAATGCTTAGTTTCAGACACATTTGCCATGCTAAAATGTAAAATTGTAGCATTCAATTTTTCAAATTAATTTGATAAATAATTAAGATTACACATTCATTTAATAAAATAATCAGCTGAGTAATTGTCAGTTAAAATATATCTTCCATACTTAGGTATATAAACTGTTGTATTTATGTCTTTAAATAAATTATGAAATGAGTACTGTTTGTTTTCCAGCTATTTACTTCTATATTACAAAAGAAATCATACAGAGAAATTTTTATCTTATGCATGAACAAAACTTTAATAAAGCATTTGTGCAACAAAACCACATATTCTCAGTACACAACTATATAGAAAGAATATTATTCAAATCGTTTTCAGAATCTCAATGTTTTTAAACATTCTTGTGAGCAATTTAAATAGTTAAAAAAAAATACTCTTTTCTTTCCTTCGGGGGAAAAAAACAACAACAATTCAGCTTATCTTTGAAAAATTCAATAAAATTTCATCAAACAGTAAAATGAATAAAAATGAAATTATAATTTATATTTTAGTTTATGAGCAATAAAATTTTAGAATATAGAGGTTAAAATCTCATATTTTAAGAAAAGTAGCATAAGAAATTAAATGATATATTTCTTCCTTAAAAAAATGAATTAAAAATTAAAACTGAAACAAAATGAATAAAAAAAACATGACACATTTTCGCCTGCTTTTTTTTTTTTTAATTTGGTCCTTCAAAAGCGACATTACATAAATCTAGGTATGTTGATGTAGCAATTAATTCTTTATATATGATACAAGTTCTTTCATTTAAACTACAGTATCCCTATCTCATTATCTAGAGTTACACTACAATTTTATTGCTTGTAGAGATCATGTAGCTAAGCTCATCAGTGGGCTTAGCTAATCCTTAGCTCATATTCTTATCAAAACAATAGATTTCTTAAGGTGGATGGCGATTCTTCCCTTCCCAATAATACATTCACATTCCGTAGAACAACTTTAGTGGATTTTCAACCGATTCTGTCATCTCTTAATAATAATAATAATTGTTTTGAAATTTTATTTGAACTGATGCTATATTTTTCAGAGCTTGATGATAAAAAAATTAAGTAATGAAACTTAATATTTTGGGAACATAAAAACAATACAAAGGACTTATGAATAAGCACAAAACATCAAAAGATTAAAATAAAAATGAAAAAAAAATAATAATAAGAGAAAGGATATATAGGACAATCTATCTCTGTGTAGACATTGAGTCACAGAATTAGTTGAAGCCATGATTAAAAGAGGGAAATTAAATGCAAGCAGACAATGGAAACTGAATCAAACATGAAATACATAAAAGTACAAACTAGATATTTAACTGTTAGCCAATAAAAGTATTCAGATTAACAGCAAGCTAATTTTGAAAAAGTAAAAATTTGAATTATTCAATTTTATGTTAATGTAATTCAATAACATTTTTATGGAAAATATTAATATGGAAGAAATGTTATTGATCAATACAAAATAATAATAATTTAAAGGCATTCTATTTACAATTATATTTTTAAGAACTCTAAAACAAAACTAAAATAATTCAATTATTTCACAACATTATTGTAACAGATGATGTTAATTAGCTTGCTATAAACCTGAATAAAGTTAAAAACAGGATTGTTATTACCACAGGAACTTTTCCAAGACTAGATACAAACTGATAAGGGGAATGGCGATAGAAATGTTGTGCTTTCTGTGTTTAAATCCAACAATGTTATTTTTTTTAAGTATCACGAGACAAATAAAAAGTATTTAAAACCTCAATAAACAACTTTTAAAACTTTATTTATTTATTTTTGAACTAATAAAATACAACTTGACAAACGAGATATCAGGAATATAGGGATAAGGTCAGCTCCATAATATGCTGCTAAAATAATATGATTATTACTTTTACATTTTGGAGTACCACTTTTATAATTATTAATTTGATTTGATGAACTATTTAAAATCAGAGGAAATTCATATATTAACATTGAAACCAGGCACATCGTATCTTTGATATTAATTTTGATTTTAGCAAATTGTTTATATACAGATTTTGTATGCTGACTGTGTCCCCAATATCCCATAATGTCAGTTGCTACATAACTTTTAAAATCGTTAGGTTGCAGGGACGTTAATGTTATATCATTAATTACACAATTAACAAGGGTCATTGGACTTAAAATGACCACTATGACTAATATCTGTGCAAGCTACAAAAATACAATTGTTCAACATGATTTCTACACAACACAGATTTTTTTCTTATATAATACAATACATCAGCTGAAATACACAGTACAGCAATACTATACATCTACATGATTCATTTCCAATGGCTACAAAAGAAAATATCAAATGGCATCTTTTTGCAGACGGAGAAAAAGAGTTCATATTTCGAAGCATTACCAATTGAATCACGATTCTTATTTTTTAAAGAAATCGAGTTTGGTTTATGCAAATAAAACATGAAGATATTGTCCTTTCAAATGGCTAGGAAAGATAATTTTTATCTTATAACAATTCCCTCATGCATTTTAAAATAAATAAAAGACCATCACCATCAAATTGTCCATAGAATTTCAGCTGCCACCGGTATTAAATATGTTGTTTATAAAAAAAATGAAAATAATTGTTCATTTAAATGAAAACTACAACATCCACATAGGACTTTAAATTGCACACAGAATACACTCACTTGCATATAAATAATTTTGGAATTAATTAAAATAAATGCTTTAGTTGAAACTATATTGATATTAATCAACACAGCATACACTTGCATGAAATCAAATATTAAGAATCTGAAAGATTTAATAATAGAAATTATATATGAAAAAAATTAAAACTGGAATTCTTTTTAGCCATAAGCAGATACAATAAATTAAATTTTTGGTTAATAATATTGATGATTGAAACCTGAGCAATTAATTGCAAAGATGATACTTCTTTTGAACAACAAAATATTATAACATGATTGAATAATAAGAAAAAAATAAATGCCTAAAACAGTGATTCCTACTTTTTTAGGTTTTATTAGTTTAATTTTTATTATAATATTGAAACACTAAACAATTAGCAAATGAAGTTTTTAATAATCTGCAGTATTGATTAACAATCTTGAACAACAGCACTAGTGAAAATGACAATTAATTTTGTTTGATATGTAGTGTTGGATAATTTTGTATCACATTTAACCAAAATTTGGCTAATATAGGTGATATGTAAGTATACAATATAAATTTTAGAGGCAACTGAACATAAAGCATATCTTATTCATATAGAAAATTCAAAATACATTTAGTATTACCAGTTTTTTTTAAACAAATAACTAAAAAGAACCAAAACCAAAAATTATTGCAGCTATGGCAGACATTTATACCTCTCCTCTTATGGTATCATATACATAACGACAAATTTGTTCAATCTATTAAGTATTTAAACCAAGGAAAATTCTAATTAAACATGTTATGCAATTTAAATAGAACTTTTGAATAAACTTGAATAAAATAAATTTGAAAGGTTCATTCACATATTAGTATCACATAATGAAAAAATAATCACAAAATTAAATTCAACACATGCTATACATTAGACATTAATAAATTAGAGGTATGTTGTTTTTATTGAGAATAAGCCAGATGTTTAAAAATAACATTCTGAAATTATTAACTACATTGATTGAAAAATTACAATGAAATGTTATGAAATTAGCCCAGTGTTTAATTTATGCAGTTAAAACTATACACGGAAGAAAATTTTTCACCTTCTTTAAGTGAAAAACATAGCAGGAAGCTCAGTTGAAAAAATATTCATGTGCACAATCTGTTCATTATTAACTCAGTCTTATATGAAGCTAAGCAATTCATCTTGCATTTCTTGTTTTCACAGAGAGCTTCAAAGTAGAATATTTGTGTCAAAGTTAACAAGTGTTTTTCTCACAGCATTAAATCAACATGGCACACAGGTGACAAAAATGTGATTCGCTTATAAATGAGTTGATTATGAAATATCAAAGCAGCAACATAGGAAAAAAAATTCAATGAAAAAATAAGTGGGAAAGCTGATTTTTGAAGTATAACAGCAAGTCTTTGCCCTTCTAGTAGTATGAAGATTTTCAACACTAATATTATCATACTGATAATCAATCAAATTGATTATTATGATAATTCACAGTTAACATAGAGTTCCATGCAATAGAATGAACACAAACTTGCGATGAAGGAGGAAATGCTTCCCTATACAGAATCAAAGTAAAATATTATAAAATATATACATCTACATGCAACAGAAGAGTTTGATCTATACGATGGCTGCATGGAACTTATATCTATCATATGGCACACATTTTTACAATAGTGAACCTGTAAAAACAAGGTTGAAATGCAAATAAAACTACATCATGTTGCTTTATAAATCCAACAAAAAAATTTTTGAACTCTAGTGAGGTGAAGGGCAAGGACCCTGTAATAATTAAAATATTACAAAATTAAATATCATATGCTCTACCTATTTACAAAATGACAATGATTCTATACTCAGAAATCAGTTTTCCAGTATGCACATGTACTCATGCCCATGCATCGATAAAATGAGCAAATGGGTAAAAAGAAACTGAAGAACTATATGTTGGCAACATTTAGGCATTAATACTAAAGGAATAATCAGCAAAAAACAGATTTCTTTCAACACATTAATAAACACATGGAGACAAAACATGACAATCACATATATTCAATACCAGAATTAAGTTATACACGGAATGATTTTTCTCTGGTACTTCAGTAAAAAGCATTTTTTTTCTCCATTTTTTTTCACAATAATTCCTCTGGCATGACAATATGCTGTAAATTAAAAAAAGTTTCTCTACAGATAAAATTGTATAATGTCAGTCTTTCCTCTGCATGTATTTTTACATCTATAAAAACCCAATGCTCTTCACCTAGACAAAACAGCAGGCAATGGCCATCAATCTAGCTAAAAAATCACACTTCAAAAAGTTTGTTTGTTTGTTTTTACTTTTTATTAACTGTTATAACGATTCCACTTTGTTTATATTGTTATCATCACTTTTTATCTAAAATGCAAAAAAGAACTGTCTTTCTAATAGTGTTCACTTCACAACAGAAGTGACGTTCAGGAACAAGCACTGAAGGAAGGATACGCAATATCATTGCAATGTGAGGTATATATCTGTATATACTGCAATGAGAGTGAGGTAATCTTTACACGGTAGTTGCAGCACAGCATTTTCCCCCCATCTAGTTGAGAACCGATTTGGCCGGAAGATTGACTCAGCTGCTTTCAGCTGCAAGATAACATCCTACAGGAGTGTGTGGGAATGGGAACTGAAAACAAATCAGATCTGTATCACTGCCTCTTTTAGCAGGTTATAGGCATATATGTCTTAAGGAGAAAATACAAAAATAAAGTTGGAGTGTAATTTAGGGTTGCTTTTTTTTTCACTCAAAGTAAAATTAAAAACAGAAATTAGGCACATATGGATTATGTTTTGCAAAATAAATAATTATCTAATTTAGATATATCTGAGTGATTGATTGTTGCAGTAAAAATTTTTAAGAAAATCACAATAAAAAGGGACTATACTTTGATGAAGCAAAGCAAAAGAAAATTGAATAATTTTAACGAAATAAACAAAAATAAAATAAATATTAAATAATAATTAACTTTTAATCTCTTATCTTGATTTAGACTTACAGAAATAAAAATACAGAAAACAATGCTTCTAAAGAGTAAAGCATGCCTTTTAACTGATTCAGGGAGTGTGATTTTAGTAAACAATCTTTCACTAAAAATACATAAAAATATCCTTTATACCAATACTGAAGGAGAGCTGAAACCCCTACAAAATTTGCTATCATAATTTTAAGATAGTACTACACACTGCCTGGAAATCTAGTAACCAATTCAACAAGAATATAATTATCGGTGAAACAGAAACCTGAAAGTTTTCAGTTCTTTTTCCACTAATCACCCCCATGATTTCATGCTGTCCGTAAACTGCACACTGAACTATGTATGGCTTGGAGAGTTTTCTGTATCTAAATGTACTAAGGACATGTTGTAGCCTGGGGCTCAGAGTTTATGGAGGAGGAAAGTGAGAGGTCCTCCGCTTCCTCCATGTCCTCCTCTTGTTCATCGTGCATGCCTTGAGGATCAGAGTTGGCCTCAGAGTGGCGATCCTCCTCCTCCCTTGGATGCTGTATTTCGGGAGGACACATGTGACCAGTTTCATCAGAGAGAGGTTCTTGTTTAATGTGGATGTTTGAACCATTCCTGAAATGAAACAGTCACAAAACTAATTAAGTTATCTGTTTTTCCTCTTCTATAAAATAAAAATTGAAAGCCCAGTGCTTAAGCATGTTTTAAACACAAAACTTTTACAAGGCTTTTAATTAAGATTATAATATACAATTCTTTTGATATAAAAAAATAGTAATTTTCTCTGTGGTGAAAAACAAAATTTTGAATTTGATTTTTCATTTCCTAAGTTGCTTGATTTTTGAAACTTCATATTGATGTGGTATCAATACATTATTATTTTAATAATTCCAAAACTCAATCATAAGTTAATCAAATCATTTAAATGAATTTTGATTTAGTACAAATCACACCATCACTTACTGAATTTAAAAGAAAAAAGTGATTGATTTCATTACATATATAATAAATGAAATATAAACTACATTAAAAATTAAAAAAATAGGAGACAATATAAGTAAAGGTAAAAAAAAATTACTATGCATTAACACAAGTGTGTGTTTTAAAAAAATAAAATCATTAAGAAATTTATAAATCTTTAGAGGAAATTAAAAAGTAATAATAATAATGCTCATACACATCATGGAATTTAATTAGAAGTGGATTGACTAATAAAAGTAATAGTTTTAAAGCAGATAAATTAAAACATAATTTCAGTTTAACTATCAATAAGTGACTGATTAAGTTTAAGTCTCTTTCACACACAAAGAATTAGAAATGAAAAAGAAATTAACAGGCACAACAGGAACAATAAAGACAAATTTCATCTCCTATTTCTAAATATATCACTAGCTGATTACAAATACTACACAGTACATAATTAATATTATATTTGGAGAAAGAATTTACAATTCATTAAATAGAATGATTAATATAATGAAAATTTGGATTGACTGAATGATATTACCTTTAGTAACAATGATAAATAACAATATTTATAATAGGAAGGATTTATTAAATGCCTCACAAGAAAAATTACTAATGACAAGAATTATTTATTATCTTTTTTAATTTCACATTCAAATTTGCTATGCTTATAAAACATGAATACAAATACAAATAAGTACAATTATTTTCATACTTGAAAAATGAAACTAATATACCAACATTCAAATTCTGCATAATAAAAATAATATAAACCCTTGAAAGTTTACATGTAGGTGCTGTTAATTTATATAAAGTTTATAGATAAAAAAGAGTACAAGAAATCCTTAACAATTATTCTATAACAAATAAATTTCACATTGTACATATTTAAAAAATTAAGTAAAAAAGATTTTGAAATCTAACATCTTATTCATTGAGAGAAAAATAAGCATAAAAAATTTAATACTTTCTGAAAAAAATCAATATTAATATCTAGTATAAAGATAATTTAATATCTTTATACTAGTTTTGAATAATTTACAAGAAACAAATTTGTTTCTTTCTAATACAAATCTATATAACATTAATATATGTAAGAAGACGAGATTATTTACTAATTATACTGCTCCTAGTACATCTTTTTGCACTGCAACCTTCAGATGTCTTTGACTAAAGAATTACTTAATCTGAGCAAGAAAAGATTGGAATATGTTAGGTTATGACTTACATAGACGAATTGTTCATCCCATGTGTGATCATTTCTACCACATAGCGCTCTGCTTCACTAAGAGCAGATGTGCCACAGGATTGAGAAGTGACACAGTCAGGTGTGGCAGCAGGGGTTGGCGTGGACGTTGGAGTGTTTGGCCCTGCTCCACTACCTCCCACTGATGAATTAAGGAAGGATAAATTACTTTCGGCCAAGGCAGCCTGAAAGAAAAGAAGCATAGTCAGTCAATATATGGTATTATCAACATTTTCAAGGATCACAAAATAAGACAACCATATCAATATTTTAAAGCATAATTATATACTTAAAATTGATCATTATAATATGAATTACAAATATTAATTTAATCCAAACATTGCTGATGACTGATCACCAGTGATATAAAAACAAGTAGGACATGACATTTGTTTTCGTCCTCCAAGATCAATATATTTTATTTTAAAAAGTAAAATTATTGCACCAATATTTTATTTTTGAAATGCTATCTAGGGTATTAATACATACTTGACAACAACAATTATGACTTAAAATTTATTTAAAAACTATCTACTTTTGAAAACTTATTCCAGCATTTAGAATGAATTTGAATTTAATTTAATTCTAGATTACCTTCAAATCTTTTCCAGTTCATGATTCATTTACTGCATTGCATAATTTGAAAACTGACTCATGATTTTTCAGTAACTAAAACCTCAATAGGGTAAATTTAAATTATATTTACAAATGCTTGAATTTCTTGTTAAAACCATTCCATCTTATTATGGTTAATTTGATGTTAAAATACAAAGCATAATAATAATTTAAAAAAATTCTCTTCGAAATGTAAGCCCCATAATTCTTTAATGGCTTGAGTATTAAATTTACATATTTATTCTTTTAAAATACTTACTGGTATATAGTTAAAATTCTTTTATCCATTTATATCAATATGAAATGAAATCAAAGTAGCATGGGAAATATGGATAAAAATGCATGGCTTGTTTATTCTCATAACTTATAAAATCAGAATTAAACTTTCTCATATTGGTTTACTTCCAAAAATTTACAAACAAACAAATGGTTCAACAACAAAGCTGGTTAACTTTCATATTTACAGACTGTGGGGGAAAAAATATGTCAAGACTCTTCCACAAATATATATATAACAAAAGAAATAAATTCATTTGATTGACAAATTTGTCATTTAAAATTTAATCAGCATACAACATAATGATTTCAAAAGAATAAATCAAATGCAAATGATCGAAATCAGTATTTCTTAAGTTTAGCATTTCTGCTATCAAATATAGGAAAATTAATAAGTAATAAAAAAAGTCTTTGTCCTGAAACAAACCTGTAAAGAAGCATTGAGAGAATCTCCATACAGCCCAGGGCTTTGTCTCAGGGGAGGACTACCCATTCGACCTTGACCATGCATGAGTGGTACACCTTGTGGGACAAGACCCTGTGCTGGCATCTGCAGACTGCTAAAATGGCAAAAAGGGGGTTCAAATGCATTGTGGCATAATTATTTGCATTACAAATAAAAACCTTGTATCAGATTTATAAAAACATCCTGAAGGCAATATCTTTGCTCAAAATGAAAGACAATAAAAATGTTATTAAATAATACCATTATGGAATGTGTAAGACCTTTTTTTATAATTACCATCATTCACCAAAGAAAAGTAAAATCACCAAGAAAATATACCTAATAACATATGTCAATAAGTTTCATTTTTTAATTATATAAAAGGACACCAGTTCATTCGGAAAAAAGTGAAATTTCACTGTTTTTCCAGATAACACACACTTCAAGAAAGATAATATACTGTTATAAATACTTCATTTTTATTTTCAAGTAGATTAAGTATTTTACTTTTTGAAAAACCAACTATAATTTTAACATCTTGCAACTAAGCCATACTGCATTAAAACTGGAATATTTAATAGCAAATCAGTCTTAAATATATAATAAAATTGTGTGCAAATTGTTATACTAATAGTATTTTATTACAAAGTAATATCTGCATAATTCTGTATGTATATAATATGATTTTATACTGAATTTCAACAGAAATTTGAAACTAAATGGATTTAATATATTCCAATTTGTAAATTAATCTTGTACTACTGGAATTATTAAATATTCTTTTTTTTCTTCTCTCAATTATAATAGTTTTTGTAGAGCACATTTAAAGTAAATGTTTGTGCATGAATAAAAATAATTAATATTAACTAATAATTTTAATAAAAACACAATCTAGATAAAATTTAGACTTCACATAAAATATTGCTTAAATCTGCAAAAAAAAAAAAAAAAAAAAAAAAAAAAAGGCAATATTAATAAAATATCCTTGGTTTATAAATTAATCTTTTACTACTGGAATCATTAAATATTCATCTCTTTTTTCTCTCATTTATAATAATTTTTGTAGCGCACATTTGAAGTAAATTTTTGTGCATGAATAAAAATAATTAATATTAACTAATAATTTTAATAAAAACACAATCTATATAAAATTTAGAATTCACATAAAATATTGCTTAAAGCTGCAAAAAAAAGGCAATATTAATAAAATATCCTTGGTTTATAAAATATTTCTATAGGAATAATAAATTTCCATAAGAAAAAGAAATAATACAATCAGTAATAATATAACCACAACACAATCAAACTTTTTACATTTCAACACACTTCATTTAGAGTAGATAGCTGATGGCATTAAATTTTAAGGCAAATAATTTATTGAAAGTTCAATTTCAATAGATTTGTCTAGAATATTTTATAGAAACAATAAAATTAATATATATGACCAAAATTCTCATTATGAAACACACGAGTAATCTCATAAGTGAATGTGAATTTCTTTTTCCTCTACAGTAAGTTTCCAGCTTAAAGCTAAATATATGCAATGATATAATAGATTTACATTTAATAAAAATGAGTTAAATATAAAATAAGAGAATGTATGGTAAAATTATAAATAAAAAATACTAAACTATATGATTATTTATCTTGGTTTTTATAAATATGTTGACAAGAAAAAGTGGCATTAATCTTTAATAAATTTAAAACTTGGTTATAATAATTAAAAGTAGTAAAATATAAATAAAGTATTACTTAGAACCAATTACTTAATGAGCAATTGAATCCATAAGATTGGGAAATCAAGTTTTAATTTATTCAATCAAAAAATTTGAATGCATTTTATAATAAAATCAAATTCTGGATGACTAAATGTTGAAACTTGAAAATGCATCAGTTCAGTATTTTATACTATTTTTAACAATAAAAAATAGTATAAATATATGAATTTATTCTGCTAAAAATATATTACTGGAAATAATTAGTAAAAATTCTATCACAAAAATTCTATTATTAATATATTTGTGAAAGGAATTTAATTTAAAAGTTAAAAATTTAATAATCTTTTATAGGTGTTGTTTATGAATTAAGAGTAGCAATAATACACTGTGAAAATTTAATTATGGATATATTTTATCATGCAATTATGAAAAATGCTTTAAAGACTGATAAAAATAACAATCTTTTTAAAGTGAAGATAAAGTTTTTCAGTTACTTATGTTGATATTTAGATATAAAAGTTATATTCTGATGAATTCTGAATAAAGATAATCATGAGAATTTTGATCACACAATTTTTTCAAGGTGCAAATATTATTACTAAGTACAAAAATTTACACAGTATAAAAATCAGTAAAATGTGAATTCACTATGAAATTTTGAAAGATAATAAGTAAATTTGTCAGAACACTTGCTAAGACTTCTACAGATGCATCTATATCAGAAACTACAGAAAGCTGTTTTCAGCTTGAACTACAGCCTCTAGTACTATATCTAAAACTCTAAAAATTATTATCTAAAAGATCTATAAAATTTATTGCCTATTATTAGCATTGGAATAACTCCTGAAAAAAGCATGAAAATTATCAGAAACAATATTCATTACAGAAGCAGATTATTTTCCACCTTTACAAATAAATTTCTGCTCATAGAAGCAGACACTACGAAAAACATTATCTAGGGAAACTAGTGTTAAAAAATAGCAACTGCAATGTTAAAAAACACAAATATTTTCTGTTAAAATCAATAAGTATTATATTAAAATTTCAACAAGTTTTCAAAAATACCAAAATTGAATTTTATACAAATATGACATGATTCTACATTCTATTAAAAACTTTATTTAACTTCAAATACCAACTTTTGAATATAAATAAATGAATAATTTTGTTAAATCCAGATAAAATAAGAAATTTTAAGAAAAATCTTTCTAAAGAAATTATACAGTACTAAATATATTTTTAATAGCAAATATTTTGTAGATAAATATCCTCTAATAGCATAGAAATATACTTCAATATTTGCAATATTGCACAGTTTTGTTAAAAAAATTAAAATACTTTCAGACAATAGTGTAGAATATTTTATGTTCTTTGAGTTTTTAATTAACAAAAACATTTCACTATATATGTATATATAATTCAAAACAAAAATCATTTCAATTTTGTTAGCTTAAAACAAATACTTTCAATAAAATATCAGAGATCAATCTGCAAGAAACAAATATGAATTAGTACATGAAATTATTTTGGATAATAATAATAATAAGATGTCTACATTGTTAGAGTGAAAGAAAGGGCAAGAGCACATTTAACAATGGATTTCAATCAAGAGCTGTGAGGCAGGCAACATGCAAGCGGTCATGCAATGGTACTGTGGGCTTGGTTAGCGAATGAGTTCCAATGTCAAAAGAAAATAAGTAGGAAAGTAAGAAAAAACGAACAGCAGGCTTACTGTGAGGAGGGGATGTCAGAATCAGGGTATTTTCGGGGACGGCCGCGACTCAGGTGGCGCCGTCTCACAAACTCCTGGTCGTCCACTCGCCACCATGACCCAAAGTCGTCCTCATACCGAACAAAGCATTTATGGAGAGACAGATTGGTGCGTATTGCATTCTGTGCAGAAAAGGGTTTTGGAAAAGGAGAAGGGAGCCATATAGGAGAAGGGGAACAAATAAGGGGGAAAGAGTGCAAAAATATGAAACATCGAAACACAGCAACAAAAGCAGACGATTTTTTAACACACATTCCAGCAGAACACAATACATATAAAGCATACATGAAGGTGATGCAATACATTAACGCACACACACGCATTATGAAAAAACAAAACAAAACATTTTTAAGCAGGGAAGGGGAACACAGTTGCATTTAAGGGGAGGTTGCATCACCACAGAGAGTCGAGGAACGATTAAAAGGGTGTTGGGGGCAGGAAAGAGGGAGGAGAGAAAGAGAAAAGAAGAAAAAAAATGAGTAAGTTCAATATTTGACGAATGATGTACAACATAAAAACATACCCTGACATTCGTTCTTGAAGTCGTTGAGGACGCCGTTTGTAGAACTCAAGTTCATCCACAGTCCAAACGGCTCCTTTAACATTTTCAACCCGCATAAAACATTTGTGAAGACTTAGGTTGTGACGTACTGCATTCTAAATAATTAAGAGCAGCATTTCAACAATGTGTAAACTACAGATATTAACTAATAATCCTTACACGAAGTCTCCTTCAGAGACTTAATTTCTTCAAATGTTAAAAAAAATCATTTTAAATTTCAATTTTTACTAAAAAAATTGAAATTTAGAATGAAATCAATGAATATTTTATTATTTCCTTTTCTGTCCTTTCTTTTTTTCTTTATAATCTTGAAAGAAGATACATAAATGCAATTTTATTTAAAATATTATAAAAAAATAGTAAAACTTTGATGAAATTTTGAATCAGTGATGCACAATCTAAATACTAAATAAGTTATTTTATAAATAATACATAAATTTAATTTGTTAATGCACTTTTTTTTATATATTATAAATTTGATTATTTCAATATCTCATTTATAACTTAAAATTTTTCTGGGGAATAAATTTTAATATCAATTAATATTATTATCTAAAAAATGCAAATTTGAAAATTTTGCAAATGAAATCAACCATTTAAAAAATTTTTAAGTTTAGTTTGAAATGGCTCATGGTGGTAAGGTTATGATCAAAAATAAATTTACAATTTCTTTCAGAAAAATTTCTAAAAAATACATAATTTTGTATAACTGATAACAAGAAAGAAATTGAGGGATGTATAATATTCTTCCTTTTAAACTACAGCAAAATAAGACACAAACCTTCAAGTAAAGATATTATAAAATTTTATAAATAGCTAAAATTAAATAAAATATGGCATAAAATACGGTAATTTTTAAAAAAATAAATTTAATTTTTTTATATAGTAATTTGTGATTTAACAAAGGCAAGGTAAAAGTCTATCCAGAAAAATTCCTTCAGCAATTTTATATTTGATTATTAAATATTATTTTAATCACAATGAAATTCATTTGAAAGGTGTGATTTATATTTACTTATTAAATTTTTGATATAATATCCCTTAATTATATATCATATATCCAAATTTTAGTAAAAACTTGAAATTTTAAAAAGAATTAAAATTGTGCATCACTTTTAGAAAATATAGAAAAATGCTAAACTTTTATGCATGCAGAATATATTAACTATTGCATATAAAAACAATTCAAAAGTAAAAAAGAATGTCTAAAGTTCTCACAAAAATAAATGAAATACTAACAATTAAAAGCTGATTAATATAAAAAGGGATAATGGTTAAAATAAATATTTTTTTCTACTAGAAAGGTTAACAATCACTAGGCAATCAAACAGAAACACAGTATCTACAATCTAAGTCACAATGACATCAGCTAGAAATGTGATACTTACAAGAGACTAGCTTGTAAACCATTAACACCAAACTTAAGTTGTCACTGTGTCCATAACTACATTAATTTATTAACTCAAAATTTAAATTACATCTGCAGTTTTATCATTGAGTGTGTCACTTGCCAATCAGAAATAAAAAGAATTAAGATGTGCGGTTCAAAGAAAATTTATAGAAGACAAGAACAGAAGAAATTTGACACAAATTTTGATAAAAAAATAAAAATAAATTTTGAAAATCTCTCCTGTCTAGTTAGTCAGATAAATAAAATGCGAATTGAAAATAAAATTATCATACTTTAAAAGCTTTCTTACAATAAAAAGTTATTATTCTTTCAATAGATTATAAGGAATTTTAAAGCTTAATTCTAATATTTAATGAGCTCTATATCTCTTATATCTAGTTTCTCATGAAAACAAGTAATTTCTTATCTTTTATACAAATATTAAATTGATTTGTACCCCATTTTTAACCGACTAATTTAAAAATTACTTAAATATGAAGTAAAATTAATTTTAATCCCTTAAAGCATATAGGACACTCAAACATCTAAATTTAAACATATATAAAATAAAAATTTCTATCAATAAACATGAAATATTTTTAAAGTTTAAAGTAATTCCCAGTTTACAAAAGTTAAATTGATTCCTAAACAAATGCTAAACTTTATTGAAGAATAGTTTTAATCTTTTAAATTTATTTTTAATAAAACAAAAAAATCAATGAAAAATATGTGCTTGTACTTTTATTTTCTCTTTAACTACTAGGTTACAATTAAACTAAACTATAACATATTTATAAGCATTTTTCTTTCTTTTTTCCCAAATAAAATAGTTAACAGAAAAAAATCAATTGTAACAACAAAAGAAAGCTTTTAAAGATATATTTCTCATTTCAATGCAATTTTGATTTGATAATTCAGAAAAATTTCAAACTAATCTTGTAATTATGAATACAGTTTGACTAACAAACAGCAAGGGATAATAAAAATCACAGGCAAAGTACCTTGAAGGAAGAGTTCCGGAATTTTCCCTGAAAAGAACAATTACTTTATGCAGAAAAACTACTAACATGGCCTGCATTAAGTACAAAGAGATCGTAAAGATAGAGAAAGTTCAGAAAGTAACCCACTCAATGTAATAAACATGCAGAAGACAATTACTTCAAAACTTAATTTACCTATACTGAATATATAAATTATTGGAGAATAAAATTAAGAATATTAAAGAGGCCTTTTATTTCAATGCGAATTGAGAGTTTTTGCTTAACTTGATTCTGAACAATCAAAGCAATTTTAAATCTCATAATTGAATATTAATTTGCCTCAATTGACATTTAAATTAATTTTTTACTCATAAAATAGCATTAATAAGTTAATATCACTCCCACATAACACAAACTGATTTTTTACTTGTCTCATTAAAAGAAATTTATGAATGATATAAAAAGAGTAAAAAATCAAGTAAAATTTTACTGAATAAAATATTTTAATTAAATATTTAATAAATTCTATTGAAATTGATATTTGTGACACAAGAGAAAGTGTTATATTTTATAAGAAAGTATTTTCATTATTTAAAAAAATTATATGCACACACAAAAACAATAATCATTTTAGAAATAAATACCTTCCATGTGGCAGCATTTCGTCTGAAGTAGCAAAAAGTGTTTTGAAACCAATTATATATTTCATTTAAAGTGAGTTGCTTCTCTGGAGCTTCAATTATAGCCTAAATGGAGAAAGAAGTTATTTTCCATGAAATAGCAAATCAAACATAGTCCCACATATTTATTTCTTGTTTAAATGTGTAGCAGAACTACTATTAATAAACTGATTCAAAAAGAAAATCCAATTAAAAAAGCATAAATGATAAAATTAAAAAGTCTTACATTAGGTAATATTTCATAATTATCTTCTTATAACATCATATAATCATTAATAAATTAAAATATTTAATTAAGTGCAAATATGTCAAATTAAGTTTAATTTATCAATTAGAAATAACAAATTTTATGTAATATCCTTATTTTCAGCAAAGCAGAAAATTTATCAAAATAGATAATATTCCTGAAAAACACTTTTTCTTTTGAATTTCTTTTCCAAACATAGACAAGAAATATCAGTAATTCAAAAATAATGTATTTGGCTTCTAACTTGTATTAAAAAAAAATTTAAAAAAACCTATTCAATATTTAGCAATTTCCTGATCAAATATCATCACTCAGATTAAATAAGAAAATTTATAATGGCATTTTTTTTTAAATATTTGAATGTTTTATGTGATCAAAAATTAACTTCAAAATATAAAATTTGAAACATTATTGATTTTTTCAAAACATCACTGAGATAATTATAATACGACACCAAAATTAATAATTGTAATGCAAATAGGCTACTGAACAATGTATTAAAATTGTTTCTTTTTGATATAGTGACTGTTGACACATTTCAGTTTACAATTGTGAGTTCTAAATACATTAAGAATCACTATTGTAAACTTTAGAACTTCAAATTTACTTTTGTAAATGCGAGTCCTAAGTTCATTTCCATATGTTTGCTGCTGCATAAAGGTTTTTGCATCAATAAAAGCAAACAAAATAAAATAAATGACTCAATTAAAAGGTTATCCACTTCATAAATGAATAGTTGCATTAAATTTTTATCAAAATCTTGATTCGTAAATATAAGTTTAATACTATAATTCACAAATATATTAATATATATATATAAAGTAGACACTATTCACAGAAATGAATGTATTACTTAAAAATCATAATATCTATAGTGATGATGAAATTTTTTAATCATCTTACTTGTCTTATCAAAGAAGCATATGTAAATGGTGGTCTGACATCGGCATTTCTGTAAAATTCTCTGTTTCTCTGAATTTCTACAAATAAATTGAAAGATCACAATCAATTTTTGATACAACCACTAATATTTGCAAGAATATTTGAAAATGACATTATGACAAAACATGTAACATGTATATACGTGTTATAATCTACAGTAGAAACTATTAATTATCTCCCTCTCTCTCTCTATATATATAATGTTGTGAATATTTTAAAATGAATTCTTACAGTTAATGTTTTGTGAAATAACTGAAAAATTCAAACAATATGCTGGAATATCAAATATCATTTTCTAAAATAAAAGTATTGAATGTAGTTTTAAATAAATTACTCTTTAATATATAAATAATTGCTTTTTAATAAATTTTAAGTTTTAAATAAAGGTTTATAAAGTTTTGATTAAAATTTTATTTTTAATAAACAAATTTCACAGAAAATATTAATAATATAATTTGTTTCATTCTTTCTTGAAATGGAAATTGCATTCAAGACTAATTCTGAAATTTATAATCAACAGGTCATATGATTTTAAAGAAGAATCAAAAACTTCAAGATCTCAGCAATGTTATAAAAAAATGTTCTAAAATTTAAAAAAAAAATGAAATTAAGTGTAAAATGACTTTATACATAAGAAACAAAGATGGGTCATTCTAAAATAAATATTTGTTAGTTCTAGTATTACAATTTGATAGAGCTATTTAATAATAATAATAATACAACAAATTTGAATGCAGGATTTTTGTCACAAGCATTAAATATACATTATCGAATAGGCTTTTAATTATTACAAGAAACAAACAATATTCACAGCATAGAATGCAATAACTAAAAATGGTGAAAATTACAGAAATTACCAAATAATCATATTTAAGAAATGGAGCATATAAAATGACTAACAAAATAATAGGTTACCTTCAGTGATATCTAAATTAGCTCTTTCAACGACTCTTCTCCTTATAGGAGAATCAGGTAGAGAAGGAACGTCAAGCACTGTAAAAAAAAAAGAATTATAATATTCATGTATATTAAAAATGAAGACTTCTATGTTTTTATATGTCTTATAAACACTACAAATTTTTTGAAATAATTTTCATATTTATAAATAAAAGAGTTTTCATACATTTTTTTTTTCAATTTTCAAGCATTTTAAATGCTACAAAAAATGAAAAGCTTTAAAAAACCTATATTATGTTCATGTAAATTAGAAATATGCATTTTTTAAAAGCAAATTACTACTATATATCTTGAAAAGCAAATGGGAAAACATTTTTAAAAAAAAACAACACTTGGAAGCATATCAATGAATGGGAATATTAGAAAACACC
Source organism: Argiope aurantia (assembly GCA_026543865.1). Classification (NCBI taxonomy): domain Eukaryota; kingdom Metazoa; phylum Arthropoda; class Arachnida; order Araneae; family Araneidae; genus Argiope; species Argiope aurantia. The sequence goes on from JAPMOR010023574.1 coordinate 357,704, forward strand.
ACTGTGTTGCATATAAATTTAAATCATGAAATATAATTAAAAGACATAACTTTATAATAATTTATTAAATATCTATATTTCATATAATTCTAAGATTATTCATTTTGTTATTCTTATCTATCATATAATAATAATACATCTATAATATAATACAATATGAAAATCTGAAATAATTTCAATTACAATTTCAAACTAGAAAAAAGAACAAAAATAATTTTTAAAGATAAATTAATATGACTATTAATTTCATTTCATGTTCAGTAAAGTCAATCGGCTTAGCCTTTAAAAAGTAATAAATAAAAACACTTATATTATCATCTCCTATTTTCGTTAAATTTCTCATTAAAAATTAACTATTTCATAGCAAATGGACAAATTAAACTGTTTAAGCAAATGAATTCAATCCACAATTTAACAAGGAAATATTGCATGAGACATATAAAAAAGGTGTCATCAGACATATAAAAACTCCGGTTTTAAAAATTTTGAATACAGGGAGGCGAATTTCGCTCAGAGACAATCAAGTTATTGATTAAATCCTATTACCATTACCGCATTTACCGCCATCCAGAATTAACAAAAATATTAGGCAATTTATAAATTACTATATTGTGCTGCCATCTACACGTTTGAATTCTAAAGATAGATCGAAAAATATTTCCATGCTCTTGATGTAATAAAGAGAGAGAACTATTAACAGCATATTTATCAAATGTTCCTTGATACAGGTTGTTCAGTAAAATTTCATTTCTACGTAAAAAGTTTGTTGCTAAAAACAAAAATAAGCTCAAAACGAATATTCTAAGTTCCAATAAATATTTTTAAAAAATTATTGTCGAAATATTTCTAAGGAAAGAACGTTTGTTTGTATTCTTTTTTTCAGTTAAAATCAAATTAATAGAAAATTAGTATAAAAGAAAACAATCTAACTTTATTTTTTCTTAGATATTATAAGTAATAATGCATATAATATTACTAAAAGATGGATTTATATGATTTTGTTCATGTTCTTTGAGAATATTAATACGAATACTCTACAACTTTTCTATCATGTAATGTCAAAAACGATCATAAATAAAATTAATGTGAAAAGATATGTATTAAAACTAAAGAATTTAAATAAGTCAAAATGGAACCAAATTTAAAATAGTTTTTTAAAAAGCAAAGAATAAATCCAAAGTGAGCAAACGTTTGAATAAGCAAGAATTTCGTCTTTTTGTTGACTTTAAAAAATCCCCTCGAATTTGAATTAAAATTACTCTACTGTCCTTATTTTTCAGTATAATATGTTCGTATAAAACAAAATATTAAAAGCGCTAACTTTTGGATGACATCTTCCAACTTTTTTTTTTATACACGATTTCAGTTAGAAACATAAAATACAATAAAAACGAGGTTATCAACTGAACCAGACGATTTTTGAAACCACAGATAACAAATTGTAGAAAATCTGTTTTGAATCTATTAAATCATTCAATAAATTTTGAAAAATTAATTCAAATTGCACGAAAATGACAAATTTAATTTTGAATTCAATTTAAATTAAATTTATCAATGAAAAACTTAATTCTGAATTTCACGATATAAAAATATTTCTTCGGGAATAATTTGCTGCGAAAAAACGATAAAATGTCGATTATTTTTTAATTAATTGAACATTTAATTAACTTTTTTCACTTTCAAAAACTGAAGATATTTTGTTTCTTGTCTTAAAGAATAAGTGTGCAAAATTTTGTTGTTCTCGGCGCAGTTGCTTCGAAAAAGACGTAGACGATATATTTATACGTGATACAATGACATTTATATTAAGATATGGTCATCTATCTTACAAAGATTCATGTAGGTGAGTCAGTTGAAGGAAAAAAAAAATAATTACAGGAATAGCAAAATTTATCTGTACATGCTTCTTTTCCGGGTTTTTTTTTAAAAAAAACTTTTTAATAATTTTATTGCTATTGTTTTTATATTATTGTTCCTCGTATTATTTATTAATCTCTTTTAAAAGGGAGGGAATTTTGTTTAATAGAATGTTTTATACCATGGTTTGCATCAAGTGATCGACCCATCAATTGGATAATTTCCATTCTCCTTTTGTCCCTCGCCGACAAATATATTCTTTTGGGTTCATCCAATTTTGTTTCAAATAGAAAATGAAAAGGAAAGCTGAATTTTTTCTTTATTGCTTCAAACGTATAAAGTATTTATAAATTCTTGGAAAAAGTTCAGCATTTGCCGTTTCATTACTTTAATTACTTTCTCTTTCAAAAGATATGAAAAGTATATTTTTATCAGTTATAAATGCAATTTATCTATAAAGAATACATGGAATAGAGAGATCTTAAAATCTGCGTTATTCTAGCATTCATTTTGGAATTATACCAATAATTTGCATTATCACCATATCTTCGCTTTTTATATTCGATATCCATTTGCACTTAGACATATGAAATTCACATTAGAAAATACTAGATAAATGGAGTGGAAATTAAATGATTTATCGAGAGACATATTTAGGATGAGAATACAAAATAACGAAGGATATCAAGCAGCTTTTATTAAATCCAAAATTACAATATGATATAAAAGAGGCTTAAAATAAATCTGCAATTGTAGTACTAAGTAAATTAAGAAATTCAAAACCAGGAGTAGTTTCCCTGAAACTTTCTCGCCTACTCTTCAATTGAAAATCTTATTCTTCTTCTTCGGCAAAAAAATTGTGTACCTTGAGTAAAGCTGTGAATAATTTGAATGACATTGGTGTTGGATAGTGTCAAAATATGGATCTTTGACGTAAATCTAGCATTTTTACGGAATTAATTTCATGACTATGTACTTTAGACGTCTTTTTGATGGTTGATTGACACCAAAAATTTGACATGAAGCTACAGTTACAGTCAGAAGAGGACAAACCGAATTTCATTGATTTAAGCCATTAAGCTTTTCATTGATTAAGCTTTTATGTCATAATACATTTACATGCAGGCGTAAGTACAGATCGACAATCGGTCCAGTTTTGGGTTAAAAACTTGATAAGAATCTACAATTTAGATGTTAAACATACCAAATTTCGTTTATCTAGCTTTTTATAATTTATAGTTATCAAATTCGTTTGTACACAAAAAGCTAGACATACAGACTTCCTATGAATGGATTTCATACAAAATATGATAGAAATCTGAAAATTTAGTCGCAATTCCGTATACCGAATTTCATTAATCTAGCTCAAAGCTTTTTGAATTATTCTGTTCACAGATAGACAGACATAATAATATCAAAATTGTGTTTTTCGAATTCAGGAAGGTCTAAAATGTGGAGATTCATCAAAATCTAGAGGAGGTCTAAAACAATACTTCCTTTATATTTCGTAAGGTAAAAATTAAATGCCATTAAAAATCAAGGCATGGATATTATTGTTTATTATTACTTAATTCTTTCTCTTTTCATAAACGACACGAAATCATATTTTAATAATTCGAAATTTACAGAAGCTTTTCGACTTGAAACTCTCAATTTCGCCAAAATAAAAAAAAAAAAAAAAAATCGACAGATGTATTTTAAGGTCGAAAGAATTTCATGTTTAAATATGGCATTAAACTTTCTATATTGACTGGTTTGAAAAACTTTATTTCTGGTGCAGATATATTTTTTAATTCACTACGAACCTTATTTTATAACTGAATGCCGAGTTTTGTTGATTTAAGTCATTGCTTTTGTGAGTTATAATAAATTTACATGCATGCGAAAAGTACAGATCGTAAAACGTCCAACTATTTGACAGATTTGATTAAAAACTTGATAAGAGACAGGTAATAGCTTACAAAAGTTGCATGTTCTACATATAAGAAGTGCCTAAAATGCTTTTGTTGCCACTTTGAAAAGTGAAACATTTTGTAACAACTTGTGTAAACGATGCTTCACTAGATGTGGACAACTTAATATGAAAAACATATCATGCCTTATACGCACAGGATATTAGACGATATCTCCGAGATGTTAACCAATACTATGAATACAGGTATAACAAAGATGTCACAATGTTGAGCATTTTTTGGTAATAAGGAAATGCAATGAAACGACTGCGGGCCGGAACATTCATCTTAAACTATTAACATTAACGTCCAGCAAACTATTTGAAGCTAGTTAAATTTCACTTCTGTATTTAAACTATTTGCATTCCATTACCTTCCTTTTCTCTCCCCCCCTCCTTTAACAAATTAATAAGCATCTCCAAACTTCTATATAGGTTTCAACTGGCATATATCAACTATTATACAGATTTTAAAGTCTAATTTAAAAATAAAGTTATATGTTCTTTTTTATTCGAAGTAATGCAAGGAAATGGAATGTAATTTTAATGTATAACTACTAAAATTTTTTTTATATAATCTATCGATATTCTAATTATTTTTTTAAAGGAAGAAATTTAATTTAAAAGAATTTTATTGAAATCTATGCTTTAAATTAGTTTGGACTCTGAGGGTGTTAAGGCTCACCGCAAAGACGAAACAGCAGTCAATTATCTTTCTCATTTTATAATGCCAAGTATAACAAAAGAAGAGAGTGGAAAATATACTGTTCTCTGAATGCCAATCACCAACGCATCTTCACAAGAACAAGAGATGGCTGATTATGCAGATAACATTTAAAAAAAACATTAAACTAGAAACATTGAAACATATAATAAATAATCACATCACTAAAAACGCCATACAATACTAAAATTAGAAATTTTGTTTGCGAAAATCTGATGCCGGAAGTTTGAAACTCCAGAATGGCAGTAGAGCCCAGCCTTTTTGTTAAGCTCAAAACTCCTATTATCTCTGCTTAAAAAAATTGGTCACGAGATATAAAATGACTGCAAAACAGGTAATGTACTAGGAATAAACGATGAATAGAAAGAGGGCGCTATATTAACACTAGGTTTATCAAGGGGACTAGATTTATACCACTGAGAAAACTTTTCGTTAATTTTCTTCAAGAAAATTATTGCCGTATATTATGAGAATATTTTAATTAATTTTTACTTACATTTGTAAGATACATAATCGCAAATATTATCTTTTTCTTTTTCTTTAGTTTCAGAGGAATGTATATAATATACCTACATTTACCGAAGAAGTCATTTTGAGCATTCAAATAAATATTGTTCAGAATACATATATTTTTATTTAAATATGTAACGGCTTGATAGGAACCCATATAGATATAAATGTATAAATGAGTATTTGTTACTAAAATGTGTGTATATAAGAAGCAAGAAGCCGAAAGTCAGTCCGATAGAAGCTATTATAGGTTGTTTGTAAGAAGACGTGCGAGTCAATGTTAAGGTAGAAGATGATGGTAGAAGAATGGATGGTTTCGAAGATCTAGATTAGAAAATAAACATTTTTTTTAGTAAATAAACAAAAAGAAATTGCTTTTTCACCACACCACACCTCAACAAATATTTTAAAAATATTAAGTTTTTTCTACTTTAATTTCATAATAGATAGATCAATTGATATTTTTCTAATTAAATATCGAAAGGGGTCATTTTGACCCCTTTGGTAGAAATAGATATATGCCAACTCATTATAAACCTAGTGTTAATACCAGCAGACGCTCGAGCATATAGGGGACATTATGTACTGATTACTTTTTGACTTCATTTACCGCTGTAAAAGTACTATTCCAGGAAAAACATTTCATTTCATTTTACTGTTATTTTCCTTTTCAACTATAAAACAAGTAAAGCACTCAGAAATTTTTATGCACCTTTTTAGTTGTGTTTTCCTAATGTATGGTATTAAATGTATATATCATAATTTGATATTTTCACGAATCAAAAATAATACATTTTGGCGACAAGTCCACCGAATTTTATTTATTGTTTATCAGTTTCAGAAAACCATAATCTGAACAGTAGGAATATACTAACGCGGGTTGTCCTCCTGCATCAAATAAAACCGTGAATTTTGAATAAAACCATGAATGCATGGTCAGAATTTTAATTTCAGAGCCTCATAAATGAGAGCTTTGAAAAACAATATTCACTTTGGGGGCTTTTTTAATCAATTTAATGAAGCTAATATTTGACAAAGAAATACAATTATAGCACCAAGATACCATGTCATATTTCATTTATCTAAATTATTGTGTTTCTGAATAATACGTTTATATGCATACGAATGTGCACGCCGGCGTAAAATCATTCCCACGATAGATCCGGTTCAAAATCACATACTGATTTAAATTTTAAATGCTAATTCAATGTAATAAATCTTATCTTCCCAATTCTTTACGTTTTGCAGTTATCATATTCATATATATTCAGACAGTGAGCTAGGCGGAATTCCTGGGAATGGATTTTGTTTGAAATTTCGGAGAAATCTACAAATTGGGTGTAAAAACCATATACCATTTTTCATCCCTCTAATTTTAAGATCTTTTTGAGTTATTGTATTCAGAATAAAACATGTTTCTAAAAATATGGTTTTCGGACTCGAATAAGTCTGAAATGCGGAAATTTGTAAAAACCTTGAATTCGAATTTCTTGATGATTATAATACTTCTTCTTAATGCACTTCATATATGAGAAAGTAAAAAGATTGTTTTCCGGTGGAGGTTCAATGCTTAAATACGGTAAGTTATTTATTTAAGCTCATTATAATTTTTTTTATTTAACTTAAATAAAAAAAAATGCAGATTTCAACAATTCATTCGGTTTTTCAATTCATATTAATTATTTTAAATAACGATGAATTATTAATTATGTAATATTATTTTCTTAAAAATTATATCAAATAAAAACAATATTGTTTCGACAGAAGTGTTTTTCAAACAAGACAAAATTTCTTAATCATT